>CM024755.1:13117333-13518039 GCA_014218235.1 Colocasia esculenta | reverse complement strand
CGCGTCCCGGATGGCCGTCGCGATAAGGGTCTCTTGTCGTGACGCGATGCCTTGTCGCGACAGATTTTCGCGGCCTGCTTTCCTGTCACGACAAGAGCTTGTCGCGGCGTGCTTTCTCGGTGCGACCTGGTCTTATCGCGGTGGCCCCGACCGTCGCAATGGTATCGCGACGGCTTAAGGGGGCGCGACAAGACCTGGTCTGCCTCGGGTGTTTCCGTGGCCACGGTTGGCGTGTCGGCGTATGCCCCAGGGCAGGGTGTGCCTTTAGGACCTTCTGGTGGGAACACGACAGGTTGCCTCCCTGCGTTCAGTGACCGAAGGTGACACCTTCGTGGTCGTGTCCTAGCGGTGTCGCTAGGGGGCTCGCGTATGTCTAATAATCAATGGTCTGGTCGCCAATCAATTATTAGAAGAGCGTTGGTTTTTGTGTTGTTTGGTGGTGCTCCGGTTTCTCGGGCCGTGTCGTGTGTGCCGGCATTGGCCGACGGCCCTTCTGGAGGTTGTTCCCAGAAGGGGTGCCATGTGTGCCTGTGCTTGCTGGGCTTGTCTTAGTTACAAGCCAGCTGTGTTGTTTCTGTGGTGGTTGCCATGCCAGTGTTCTCTTTCGCCCAGTGCTCGACACTTGAGGGCTTGTCCGTGAGACAGGTTGTTATCGTTTCCTGGGACCCCTAGCACTGTGCGCCTGTGTCAGAGGGTGTTGCTCCGGGCGGCAGGCGTGCTCAAGTCTCGGACTTGGAGCAGAAGGGGAAAATGGTGGGGCAGCGGCGTGAGCCATTTGTAGAGCTCTCTTAGCTGGGTCTAGTACGCCGAGGCTGTGTGGTGCTCATTCGGTGCAGACCAGCTAGTCCTTCTCACTGCCTAGCTCTGCATTGGTTCCGGAGCCACGTAGGAAGGTCAGACGTGGGGCCGCAGTTCGGCCGGATTGTGGTGTTTGTGGTTGTGTTCCTTGCTGTGACTCGCTAGCCTCACTGTACCTAGGGAGGTCATAGGCAGGAGTCAGCGGCTGGCGAGCGAGAGGGGTAGACTGTGTGTCTCTCTCAGCTGCTTGTGGTGGTGGCTTGGTTGTTCTTGCTGTGACGGTGTTTCACGTTGTTTCCGAGAATGTGTTCTCATTGCCCTGGTTTATACGGTGGTTGTAGCCTAGCTGTGTCTCGTTTCCTTGGGCTTTGTCGGTTGGCCTTGTGGGCCGTGTTTAGTGGTTTCCGTTCTGCGGGTTCTCTCAGGGTGTCTTGTGTGGACACCCAACTGCTGTTTTGGTAACCCGTCCCTTGGTGCCATTCGTGGTGGCACCGATAGGTGTAGTTCCCTGACCTCGTGGAGTGTCCAAGGTGAAGGTTGGTTCTGCTTGTGGACCCTCGACCTTGTGAAGGTCTGAGGTGGCCGTGCCTGTGGTGAGACGTTGCTTCTCACATGGTTGTTCGGTGTCTCTCGTGGTGACACCTGGTTATTCCTTCCCGACCTCGTAGAGGTCTGGGATGTTGGGTGCTTGTGTCGTGAGACTCTGGTCCCACGTGGTTGCTCCGGTATTCCGTGAGCTTCTTTGTCTCGGCGGGTGCATGCCGAGGGCTTGCTTCCGCATTATGTTGCTCTGGCCCGACCCTGGTTGCAGGTCGTGGTGTTGCTCTAGTTGCTTCCGCATGTGTTTGACTCTGCTGGTTCTGCGGGAGTCGTCTTTGGCCTGACCCGGGTTGTGGTCGAAGCATTTACTCTGTTTCCGCTGCTTTGTAGTACTCTGCAGTAGGTGTTTCTCGCTTTACTGCTTCGTAGAGTAGTTGTGCTTCCGCATTGTTGGAGTTCCTGCTCCTCTGGCTGGTAAGGGACTGGTAATCCCTACTGAGCCTTGTTCGCGAGGCTCACCCCCCTACTCTTTCCAGGTAGGGACTCACTATAGCAGGAGTTCGTTGCCGGACGGTCGTGGTGGCGATTTGTTCACCGTGCGTTGCCAGTAGTGTGAGTTGTGAGCGTGAGTGCTCTTGTAGCGTGAGTTGAGAGTGGCCTTTTTGCAAGTCCTCGGGTATGCCCCTTAGGACTGCGCCTTCTTTCTGTATTTGTACTTTTTATTTGAGACATGTTGTACTTTATTTCTTTATTAATGTACAGTCTTTCTTGTTATAGTTATTTGAATTCATTGCTTATCTCACTGGACTAAATTCTAACCCTTCCGAGTCTTCGGATCCGTGGGTGGCGGCGTGACCTTCGGGGTCCCTGGCGGGGGTCCGGGTCGGGTGGTCATTACAGTATCAGAGCATGTCCAGTATATGTAAGGACATTGAGGGTACAATGTCCCAAGACATGGTTTAAGGTCCACTGCTGGTAGTAAGTCTGCGGTTTTATGTGATTGAAAGTGGTTTTCACGCGAGTTTTTGTCATGAGAAAGGTGTATAGGTGTCTATGAACTGGCAGTTGTTAGTAATGGTAGTGAAATGGTGATGCTAGTGGTATAAGATGAGTGGTTACACCAGTGTGCCAATTGCAGTTAAAGTATAGTTGTTTGAATATTCTCGGTTACAAGAATTGAAGGGATTAGTGAATTCATATATGGAATTTAGTCAAGGTGTTTTAGTAAGGTACAAAGTTGGTAGAGACAGGTATAAGGTAATGGTGTGATAGAATAGCAGAGGGAACAATGTTATAATGAGGAATAGTATGTGTTAATGATTGTTAAGTGTACGAATTGTGGTTGAGAACCTTAGCAGAGGTAATTGTTGTGTCTGAAATTTGTGTTAGTAAGTGTTAAGAAGTAGCGTGGATAATAAAGTGATTAATGATATGGAAGGTTTGGAATAATTGAGTGAGGCAGATTAGCTCCATATAAGGTACTGGTAAACAGAGGTGCAGTAATTTGTGAAAGTCAGATTAAGTGTGTTTTGTGATTAGAGATGGTTGTAGTAAAAAAATTGAGAACAATGTTGTTGTGGGCTATGATGGTAATAGAAAATTTGATATAGAGATCTATGTGAGGATGTGCCAAGGTGATCAGTTGAGTAAAGAGAGAGAGTAAAGGAAGAACAGATCAGTGTATAGTTAGATTTTTTTGAGAATTACACAAGAAAGATATTCACTTGACAAGTGATGGTTTGTGAAGATTCTACAAGAATGAATTGTTAAAGATTACAGTGTTGGAGATCAGATTAGTGATGTTTAATGGTTGTGTTCAGTTTGTGGAATAAAGGAATCAGATAGAGCAAGTTGTTGAAATTAAAGAGATCGGTTTTAGGTTCTGGCTTTGGCAGTGTTTTAGTGATAGATGATTGTATATCAAGAAGAGTTATGGTGTGAATGGTACAATGAGATTAGCCAGACAGTAGAATAATTAAGAGAAATGCTTTGCAGAAAGGATATTATGTTTAATGAAGTTGGCAGTACAAATAAAGTTAAGAGTTATTGACCAGAGAAAGAAAGACTATAGCAGATTATGAAATGGATATAATTAGATGGTTCAGAAAGTGTTCAGTAAGAGTTTGCATGGCAGTGCTCAGAAAGTGATTCTTGATTCAGTTGAGCAGAGGTATTCTTTTGTAAAAGTATTCCAGAATTTGGCGTAAAAGTAAAGGTAGATCAGCTAAAGAATAGTGAGCAGATTAGAGTATGGTAGAATGGAACAGAAAGAGCGAAAATATATGAAATTGGATTGTTAAATATAGAAAGGAAGAGTATGATCAGTTAAATAATGAAAAGTTTGGGGTCAGGTGGCACCTGATTGAGAGAAAGTTCGGTAAAGTTGAATGTGGAATATGTGCAAGGTTAGTTGAGCAGTTTTGTTATGTGAAAAGAGAGTGCAGTGTCACAGCAATGAGAATGGATATTTTGAAAGGTTATGCAATAGATTTGTTAAATTAGCCAGAGAGTGTTATTTAGAGCAAGAAATGTATATGAAGAGCAAGCTATGTCAATAGTGGTATGACAGAATTCAGAATTTAAGTATGTGGCAGAACCAGAATTGAAATATTAAGAAAAGCATATCATAAATTCCAATATTTTCTTTCAGTATCAATTGGTTGAGCAAGACGATTTGAGAAGCAAGTAAAGTTAGAATTGAGTCCAGCTGAAGTCAGAGTAATAGTGAAAGAGGAAAGTAATTGAAAGCAATAATGGGGGCAGAATTTGTGGGACACTTTGCCAAGTATCCAGTGTAATCAGAGTAGCACAGTGGAGTCGTGAAAGATTTAATATTCACAGGTTATCCGAGGTTTGAATAATTAAAGGAAAGTTTAAGGTTTTTGCACAGTTGCGTAAAGAGGCAGTGGTTTTTGGTCAGATATGAATTAAGGCAGTGCGAGCAGAATGGTATAAAGAGGCAGGAAATTCAGTTGTGGTTATTCGATTTTCTTTGAGAAAGCTGGCAGTTGAGAATATGAATATAGATGAGGCAGAATAACAGTTGGCAGTGATAAGCAGATAATGGAATGGCACCGGAGAATTTGAGAATTTAAAGATGGTTTAGCATGGCAGAGCACTTAAGAGTGGCAGTGCATAGCAAGAGGTTTGAGCAAGTAAAGTGGCCCAAAAAGAAATGTTATAAGCACAATCGGGAAAATGTGGAAGCAGGTTGAGTCCAAGGAGATAAAGAGCCAACAGCAAGGTAGATTGTCTACAGTTGAAAGACAGAGAAAAAGCATATTGCAGTAATCGGGCAGAGCAGCTACGAAATGAATTAAAGAGAAAGGAAAAGTAGAACAGACACTGAAATGAGCAGATTAAGTCAGTGCAAGATGGTTTGAAAGACAAGTGCAGAGAAAGTGTATCCTACTTATTTTGTATATGGTTTACTTTCTTTTTAGGTGATAGTCTGACTTGCCGTGGTTTCGTTCTGAATGTCGAGGATGACATTCCTTTTTAGGTGATAGTAATGTGATGACATGATCTTTTCAGATCTGTGTTTATTGGTTTTGGAGTGGTGCTCATGACCAAGAGGTGGTCATTAGGCCTTGGTCGAGGTTTCCGTGCGTTGTGTGGACGTTGTGGGCCGGACGTTCTAGCCCAAATTGCCCGTTGGTTCACTGGTTGTGAATGCGACAGGGCAAGTCGTCGCGATTTAAATGCGACGGTCTCTTCCATTGGTGCTTCGGGTTTCGATTGGCGACGGCCAAGTCTGTCGTGTTTAAGGTATGTTAAACACGATGTCTGTCTCCGTCGCGATTTTGAATGTGACTTAAATGCTCTGTTTCGCCCAGACAAAGTAGAGGAGCTCTGTTCAGGTGAAGGGGAAGCTACTGTGGGCTCCTGGAGATGATTTCTGGTGGCTGGCAGCTCGTGCAGTGCGGGTTCCACGCAGAGATGGCATTCGGAGCGTGGGCATGCCGGCAGCGAGGTGTTCTTCATGTTCTTCGGACTCGTTCAGTTGGTAGGGAGACTTCCTTCTTGCTACTTTGTGTTGAATGGTTTAAAAGGGGTGGAGGCATGTGTGGGTGGTTTTCCATAATAAGAATATCATGTTTAATGCCTTAGCTTTGTATTTGTATCGTTTATGTGTTGAATTTCCTGTGGAGAAGGTGGGGTTCAGCGTTGAGCTGACTCCACTGTCACGTTTGAAATGCGACGGGCTTCACCGTCACGTTCATGGTATGAACGCGACACAGTGAGACGTCGTGTTTCTGTTTCTAATTGGTGAGCTGTTCCGATTGATGTAAGCGCGGCCATTAAGGTCATCGCGTTTATATTAGTATTGTTTAATGGTTATTGGTGGTCATGAACACGTCGCTTTGGTATGTCACGTTCATGAGTGTGTTAATCACTTGTGTTATCGTGACGCATCGCGTCGTCGCGATTTGAACTCCGACTGTCAGGTTTGGCTTAAAGGCGGCGTATCGGGCCGTCGCGATTATGTCGCGACACTGGGCCTTGTCGTGTTAAGCTTTGAATTGTGTCTGGACTGGTCGTCGCGATTTGAGAGGCGACATCTGTGTCCGTCGCGTTTCAGCTTCTGTGGTCAGCTTGTGATGGTTGGGCAGTGAGGTTCCAGTGTGAACCTAGCCTTGCTCTTTTGGTTGTCTTTAATGTTACTTAAGGTGGTTAAATTGGTAAAGCATGAGTAGGGTCAAGAGTTAGTGTATGGCTAGTTAGTGGTTATTGTTCATTGTGTTTAATGTTGCTATGGAGGTCATGAGATGACCAATGACAGGCAAGGTTTTATACGTTATTGTGGTTTGTGTGTTTGCCGAGTCTGGTGGTCTGGCGCCTATTCCAGAATGCCTCTTCAGTTGGGTACCCCAGGTTCTGTGTGAGCCAGGCACATTGTGCTCAGGGCGTGTCCTGGTACGGTGTTTACCACTGAGGTCTGAGTCATCTTCCTAAACACCCTCACTCCTGTGTTTGAGTTGTACGTCCGGCTGAGGGAAAGACGACTGGGGGTAGCGACTTGTGTTTGTGGGTGTGCAGTCCCTTGTAGCACGCTCGTGATTGGGGGGACGAACACCAGTAGACGTACTGGTCCCCCTTTAAACACCCCCTCACTTTAGGGAGCTCGGGCCGGAGTCCCTAAAGGTGCCAGGCTTGGGCCTACATCTGTGTGGTCTGCATGTGTGGTGTTGGTCTCCACTGTTCTTTGGCTTGTGGTTGTGGAGCAGCAGTTGGACCTTTCGTTTGTAAGTGTGAGACTAAGAGGTGGTTCTTGTGCTGTGTTGTCCGGGTTGAATACTGGCATCATGAACCAGTAGTCCGTTCCCGTGTGGTGGCATCGTTCCTTTCTGACTCGTGCTTTGCCACCGATTGTGGCTTGTGCGTGCGACTCGCTGGTTGAGGTTTTACTCGTTGGGGTGTGCTTTGGTAATGGCACCGTTGTGGTTGAGATTCCATGATGGTACCTCGTGGTAGTAGGTACATGTACCCTTCGTGGGTAGCTTTGAGTTATTGTATGTCGTGTACCAGCCTCTTCAGGTGTTAGGGTGGACTCGTGTTTGTGGAGGTCGTGTGGTGTAACCTTCCACTTGTTGTATCTTTCCCTTCTTCGGGTAAGCTTCCGATTATGGTTTCAGTGTGTGGTGGATTGGCTTACTGATGCCAGTCCTGTTACCCTACATGGGTAGGTTGCCTGTGAAGCTTATAGCCTAGGTAGTGATTTGCCTGTGAGGCTTGTAGCTTAGGCGACCAGTTGTTGTAGTGGTTTCCCTATGAGACATGTGGCCTAGGCGTTTTAGCTGTTGGGCGGACTAGTGGTGTTGTGCTAGTCATGTTGTTTCTCTTACCTTCCGAGGACTTCGTGTTAGTTGGTGTTTTATGTTTAAATTGTGGTTTGGCTCTCAGTGTTTCCAGTGAGACCCTTTGGGGGTTGAGATCTCTTGAGTTTTCAGGTGTTGTTTCTGGGTGGTCCCTGTAGACACGCGAATTTGACTCCACCGCGGGAAATTTCATATTGCGCCATAACACCACAATGGCCCTCTTTTTGCCTCGCAAGAGTGTTTTTCCAATATTTCTGGATCTCACCATTCTTCTTTCCGGGTACTTTCCCATTGCTTCAAGGTGGACGCGATTCAGGATCCTTGTTGCGACGGCTTCGGCAGACGCGTTTATGAGCATGTCTTAATAGAATTGCGTCTAACCTCTTGGACGCGATTCAAAGTCAAAAAAGCTATGCCCGCGAAGTCGTCGCACCTAAGGCTGCCACGTCGTGCAATCATGAGGGCTCCCCTAAGAGGCACTGGAAGAACTGGAATGCCATTGCTCAACCGAAGGACAATGGGGGCCTGGGTGTTCCAAATCTGAACCATATGCAAATTGCTTTCAGAACTAAGATGCTATGGAGGGCCTTATCAACCAACTCCCTCTGGGCCAGATTCTTTAGAGGTAAACACCTTTTCAATTGCCATTACTCCGAAGCTCACTTCCCTTTCATGCTGGCTGCGGACAGGAAGCTTTGGCAACAAGCTGCTCAGATTATTCACACGAACCACAGAATCATATCTATAGATAGCAGATATGAAGCCTATTTTTGGTTTGATGTCTGGACGAGGAAGATGCCTCTTAAACAGTTTATCCCTGAAGATATATGGACTAATATGCCGAATAAGGATAGTACAATTGCGCAAGCCTTCAGTGACCCGATGAGCATTCAACTGCAGACTGCTCTCAGGCATTGCCCCAGGCATCTTTTGTCTCTTTTTCTAACCACTACTGAAACCAAGGATTCCTGGATTTGGTGTTCCACTCCGAGCGGTCAGTTCTCCACAAAATCAGTCTGCCTCCTCCTCAAACCTGAAACATCTAAGCAGTGGACTGTCTTGTGGTCTCCCTACATTCCACTCAAGTGGTCCATTCTACTATGGTGTATGGCAGTGAATTCAGTCCTAGTTGATGAAACCGTTAAAGGTAAAGGTGTCCCCTTGTGTTCTATGTGTTCCTGCTGCAAAGAACACCACGAAGAAAGTGCCCTACACTTATTTTTCAGAAGTAGTATTGCTAATGAGGTGTGGTCTGAGCTGTCACCTCTTCTGCAGTTCACTAACATGGACGTTACCGTTGTGGTTGACAGAATAAACTCATTCCTAACCAATCCAGAAATCAACACCAATGCTGGCCGGTTAATTCGCTGCACCTTTATGGCGGTCTTTTGGGAAATTTGGTGCAGTCAAAACAGGGCTCGTTTCCAGAATCAGAAAATGGCAGCCAAACACATCCTACACAGGAGTATGCTCTCTATCCGCGCCATCTGCACTTCCTTTAATTTCCAGAAAATTCCACAATCGTGGTTAACTACCCTTTGTTTGAATGAAAGTGAGAAGGATATTTTGAAAGCTAAAACCCCTGCTATTGTCCGTTGGCTCACTCCACCGCTGGGGAGACTAAAACTGAATGTTGATGGCGCTTTCAAGGGGACCTCCGGAGAAGCTGGGGGGGGTGGAATCCTCCGCGATCACGAGGGTAACATGATCTGCGCCTTTGCTAAGGCATACCATGATTTAAACTCCAGTCTTGCTGCACAGGCCATTGCACTTAGGGATGGCATTTCCATGTGCTGCAGAATGGGTGTGTCTGAGGTGTTGGTTGAGACAGATTCTCTTCAGCTCTTGCAATTGTGACAAGGCAGTTGGCTTGCCCCTGGGATCTTTCTTGTATCTTGCAAGATATTGCTGCCATGACGGAGAAGATCAAGATAGAAATTAATCATGCCCCTCAGGAATTAAACAAATGTGCGGACTGCTTGGCAGTTTTGCTATTTCTTGCACTCACCCTGTCACCTGGGTCTCTTGGCTGACCTCCCCATTGATGTTAAGGAACTCTACCATTTGGATAAGGTAGGGTTCCCTCCCATTAGGCCCTAACCTATTCATGTACTCCTCCTCCCCCACCCTCATTTCTCCACTACATATTGAAAAATCACCCTCTAGCCGCTTGGGAAGGTAGTGGCCCTCTCACTATGTGAGGACGCCTCTACCTACTCCTTTTGGTTCGGCTACATTCAAAAAAAAAATCATGAGAAAATCCTGTAATCACGTCCGTGTCAGTGGACGCGATTCATAAGGTCAAATCCGAGCATTTATGAGCAATTGTCTCGAAACCATGCAAGTCTGAATCGCGGCGGACAAGGGCGACGCGATTCAAGTCGCGGCGGCCTGATCGACGCGATTCAAAGCGTAGCTTAGGCTACACCATCATGCGCATGTCACATCAGTTTGAATTTCTTAATCACGGCTGCCGCCCAGACACGATTCAATTCATAATCGCGGCTTCCTGTTTGGACGCGATTCAAGAATCTGTTGCCTATAAATAGACCCCCGGGGCTATTATTTCAGTGGGGGGCCATTCAGAGCAGCGAAGCCCTGCCGGATTCTCGCCACGCCGTCCAACCCCGGGGGTCCCTTCTCCTTCGTGCCATCCATCCGATCCCTTGGAGCTCGGCGCCGTCTTCCTCCGTCGTCCACGTACCCCGGAGCGAGGCGGAGCGCTTCCTCTTCTCCATCCGTCAACTCCGGCAACGCCGCCGCACCGTCAACTTTCGGGAAGCACCCCCTTCCCTTTTTCATTCGTTTCTCCCATCTCCTCCGGGCCCCATGCGGCCCCGTTATACTCCTTTTTTAACACACCACCCAACTGCACACACACACACACACACACACACCACACACACACAACACCCACACACACCACCTATTTTAGGGTTTAAATGCCACCATCTGGTAAGTCGCCCTCATCCTTTTTTTCTTTCATTTCATTCTTTTAGAATTGCATACTACACATTTTTGGGCTAATCCCCTTCTTCTTTGTCTTATTTTTCAGGGTAATCAAACGAAAAACGCCCTCTACCATGGCCGGCCATGCTCGTAGTAGATAAAAAAGGACCCACATTATCCCTTGCGCAATCTCTCCGCTAAAAAGGTACGTTCTCGCTCACTCCTCCCATCTCGCACCCCTCGCCGTGCGTCTCCATTTGGCACCCTCGTGTGCCTCGCGATCATGTTTCTTCTTTTCTTTTCTGTCTTTTCCACCACTTTTCATTTTCCACCCCTCTTTCTGGGCCTATTGTTCTTTGTCCCCTTGAAAAGGAGCGAAAAACATAACCTACAAATTGGCGATCACGGTGGGACTTCTTTTGCGTTTCCTCCTTTGATTACCCTCCTCTTTTGTGCCTCGTGTGGCACTTTCTTTGGCACCCTCGCGTTCTCCCCCTCTTTCTTTTACCTTTTCATACATATACCATGTGGCATGCTGTGTGTTTAGTTTAGTTTTTTTATTATTGCATCCATTTTTCCTGTTTCCTGCATTTTTTTTTAGTTCTTGGGTTGCCTCTGTAATCGCGTCCACTACAGTGGACGCGATTCAGTGAGAACACGACCGGTATCCTGAACACGTCTCTGTTTTGTTGTCACGGCGGCTGTAGCCGATGTGTTCTTATTGCGGCGGCAGAGGCCGATGCGTTTCTGCCAGTAGTCCACAGGGACTAGGCGCGGCACTGACAGCCTTCTGAGACTCTCTGTTCCGCATCCAGGTGACCGGACACGATTATTGATTCGCGGCCCCTGTGCTGGACGTGATTCAGAGTGCTGACAGAAACACGCCCCTTCTGCCATCTTTGTTATAACTGCTGCATACAGGGCATTTTGCATTGGTCGGGGGACCTCCTTCCCTCATATCCTAGGCTCCACACACCTCTCTTGGTAAGGGCAACCTCTCCTTTGGGCATTCCGTCTCATTGGACTAGGGAACCTTTGCCAAGAGCCCCGTAAGACTCTGTACCCCGTGGATTCCCTCACGGCGGACCGAGCTGGCGGTACCACTCCGTTGACCCGGGTTAGCTATCCTATTGCGTGGTGAGAGGTGATTTTAGTTGTACCCCGAAGTATTCATTTTCTACCCAACTAGAATCTCACTTGGAGTGACACATCATTTTTCAATCCATTAATTAATTTTGAAACTCCTAAAAACAAGCGTTAAGCATCATAACTTGTTTGAACCATCTTTTATTAATTTATGCTATTGTTCAACCTGTTTGATTGCTTGCTTGATTAAAATGGACCCATATTATCATGCCGATTTTAATTACATGAACTATGAGGATTATGTTCAGTCTCTATCTTTCCAGTCCCATGTTCGTCCATTTCACCACCGTGAGGGACAGTCTTCCACTTCCTACGTCATGTGTGCACGCCGCGCACTGACCAATTTGATATTCGCTCACATTTGCCCCCAATCAGAATCCGGCAAGAGCCTTCCCCCCACCATGATTCCACTGTACAAACTATCCTAAATGCACTTGATCAGCTCACCCCTCAACAACTCAATCTGATACAATCTTTGGTTGAGGGTGTGACTCCTTCTGCGACTCCTTCCCCTTCCCCTAGGCACCCACCTTTGTACATTCCAGAGACTTCGCCACATCCCCTTGTACATTCTTCATCACCTCGGGCCCCCTGGCCATTTGCACTCCCGTGCCCCGATCCGTACAGACCGTCCCTTGGGAAGGCCCATTAATTCACGGCCACCCCCATGTACTCCTTCACATGCCCAGCGGCAATCCACTACTCCACTCCAAAATGCTCTTCTCCACAAATGAATAATCTGGAGGAACAAATAAATAAACTTCAAATTCCAAGGGTGACCCCGTCGCCGCCATGCCGGCTCTCCCAAAAATTTACATTCATCCTTCGGAGATGCCGTCGTACCGACTGTACAATGGCACGGGTAATCCCTACATTCATGTCAAGGAGTTCCTTTATGAGTCTTCGCATTGGTAGCGAGACCCAATTACCTTGGCATATCTTTTTAGAAAATCTCTTGACGGCCCTGTGCTCGAATGGTTCTTCTCTCTAGAACCAAGTGAGGTAGGAGACTTCCGCTCCCTTCATAAAAAATTCCTTCAGAGATACAAAGACCGCGTCAGCCCTTATCTCTCTATCACGGACCTGTCGTCCGAGAAAATGGGGGCCAACGAATCATTTGTACAATTTGTTGACCGTTGGAAGTCAATGGCCATGCGCTTGAAGTATGAGCTCTCGGAGTTAGAGCAAATTAAAATCATTATTTCTAACTCTACTCTGAGGTTCAGGCACATCCTGGCCATGAATCAAATTGATACGATGGAAGAGCTCTATGAGCGGGGACGTTACATCCACACACATCTAATGGACTCCCATATCGTAGATCTTTTTGATCAAATTAAACCGAGAGAGAACGGATCTGTGGACGCCATCCACCATCCACCTCACCACCACACAACACCCACTATATATACACCCCCACAAACTCCCATTTACCACGATATGCCTCCACCCAGGGGTCCACTAATTCATCCCCCTCGGACCCATCAGCCTCCAACAGGGCCCTACGATGCCCCCATATATGAAGAAGCTCCTGCACCATATGTTGCACCTGCTCCGGCACCTGGGCCAGTTCTCGTGCCTCCACCGCAACAACCACTACCTCCACAATAGCCTTCGCTTCCCTCACGGCCTGTTGCTCTGGCTGAGGTTGCCAACATCCAATCCCTCCAGGAAACCACTTGGTGTTACGACGATGAACCTTCCCAGGTCATGTTCATACGCCATTCATCAACACCCCCTACATTACCATCCACCATCATCAAACCCCCCACTGTTAAACCTCCACCAATCATCACACCCACCATTACACCTACCATTACGCCAACACCATTGGCAACTGAACCCGAGCAACCCCTCACTATCATACCCATCACACCATCACTGGCCATACAGCCTTCCATTACATCCACATCCATCCCCCTCCATAGAGCGGGTGCAAGTTTTTAAGGAGCCGTAAGCGTCAGCAGAAGAAGGAAGCCCCGAGACCGGGCAAGCGCTTCAAAATTCATGATTACGTACCTCGCATGCCGGTCCTTGTCAATATACCAGGCATTTTTACTGAGCGTGAGTCTTCCCCTCCAATCATGGCCATCAAGAGGCCCTCTAGAAATATGCCAATCATTCCAGTCGCCAACCGGGCACATTTCAAGATACTCATAGGGAATCTCTCTCTCCAAGCTCTCATGACCCCTCACACCGTTGTTGTGAACCTTCCCACTCTAGTGAAGGGGTCAACTTCTCAGATTGTTCTTACGCATTCCAAGGCCAAATCATTGGCACAATCTGTTACTCAAAGGGTCGTGCCCTCTTTCATATCACATGCTATGCAATCTCTAGGCACGGTCCCCTTATTGTTGCTTCCAACACCGCCAGTGGAACTCCTCACCTTTTCATTAAACTACATTCCAAGGGAGTTACCATTTACACTTGAAACTCTAAAGGAAGTCAACGATTCTTTAATCTTTGAGAGCTGTTCAATCCCAAGGAGAAGAGGAAGACCTTCCGCCCGCTGGGCTCATTATGTAAGGAAGTACTTGAGGGTCAGAACACCGGCCCCCAAGCATAAATCAAATGTCGGGCAAGGCAAAAGGCCAGGGGGACCTTCACCCCCCCCCCCCTCTTCTTTTCAATCCTCATTTGTGCTCCTTAGCACTTCCCCGTGGGTTCTCCACATTCCCTCTCCACGGGAGGCATTTTATTTTTACCTTTTGTATAATCCTTACTCTTGCACTGGGCATCACGCCCCTTTTTGTATCCCTCAGTCTCCCTTCCGTGCCCCACGTGGCACACTCATTGTCGTGCCCCACGTGGCACAACTCCTTCCCGTGCCCCACGTGGCACCTCTCCACCTTGCGCCCCACGCAGCGCACCCTCCTTTTCGGCCCCTCGCGGCCCGCTTTTTCTTTTCTCTCCTCCAGTCCATCCAGATTCTTCTCTTTTAGGGCACCACACCTCCTACTTCTCCTACCCACTCCAGCCCTGTCGGAGTCTCCAAAGTCTTTCCGCCATTCTCTCCTTGCCGCATTTAATCGGGTCCTCCGCCCTTCTCACATTGTTTTTGGGGTTTTAGCCCCCACATTTCCTTTTAAATTTTCAAAAAAAAAAAATATAAATTCTTGTAGACCCTGAGTCCCGCCCCAGTGCAGGGCATTCATCCTTCCTTTACCCTCTAAGTTCTTACTATTATTTACCAGTGTCGAAAACCCATAAAAAGATGAATATTCCAAACATTGCCATGCTATCACAGCATTTCGATTATGAGAACTCCGCGCCAGGAGTCCAAATCTCCCTCCCGAGTCGTTAAAAGTTTGCCCTTAGCATGGGCACCTTACACACACTTCACAGCACCCTAGGCCGATTACCTAGGTAGACACCGTCACCGTCACAACCATGCCTGAAAGACAGAAAAGTCTTTCTCTTCTTGCTCGGCCGAAGTATGGGTAGTAGAAGCAATTTGGGCGAAGAAACCAATCTGGAGCACTCCCTGACGAAGGGGATGTCTTAAAAATGGGAAAAAATCAAAATGACCAATCAAAATAAAGCCCAATGCATGTCAAGAGTGGTAAAGTCCCTATGGAGATCCAAATGGACCCGGCCGTATGCATGCAAAAATCAAAACAAATCAAGTTAATAGGGCATGACAAAGAGTGGCAAAGTCCCCGCGGAGATCCAAATGGACCCGGTCGTACGCATGTCCCTACAATCAAATGGTCATCACTCAAGATTCCAAAATAATTCAGAAGCCCCAATACTAAATAAGACTAAACCTTCTGACAGTTGTGCCAAGGAAGGCTGTCAAATCGAACTCCTCGAACACCCATATCAAGCTTGTCTCTAAATTTTCCTCTCTTCTCTCTATAAGACCTAGTCGCCTTTTTAGGCATGGCTTTGCTAGTGGCATTGTTAACCGAGTGCAATCAACCCCTGGGCACCACTTTAAATGCACGCTACTCTGGGCATCCATTTAATGAAACGGGAGGTAACAAGACCCCTCGCCGGTCAATTGTTATAACTCTAATACCGCCGTGGCATGGCAATGTTCCAAACCAACAAAAATTAAATACTTTCAAAACCACAAAAAATCCAAATATTTTCAAAACCATAAAAATCCAAATATTTTCAAAACACCACAAAAATCAAATATTTCAAATCCAAAAAATTCAAATACTTTCAAAAATCCAAAAAAATTCCTCGATGGTATTGCACATGGTATGCAGATCCTGGCTGTGTCAGATCAGATCCCATCCTTCCAATCATCAGTTCCTCATCTCTTGCACTCTAAACTCCCTTACCCAAGAACACTTATCCTCATGGCAAAATAAACAAATTGAATGAACTGTTTATTTAATGCTTTATTAATGCTCCAAGTCATGAATGTTGTTTGTTCCATGATGTTTGTTGTCTTGGCTAACGAGTTTTGAGTGCAGGATTCGAGTTATCTCGTCTGGCGCTACATCAGGCTGCTGCTGCCCCTACCATCACCTATCTGCATCTTACTATATGTTATACTCTTAGAGCACACCAAGGATCTTGTGGCTTTGAGGAATCTGGGATTTGAGTTCCCCTTCATCAAAAACGATGATTATCCCAGTGGATCCTTAGTCGCACGGATAGGCCGTTACGCTTGGCATGTGAGGACGACGGACCCATGTATGAAACCCCGGTCCTAACTCACCGGCGTGACAATATTATCCTTGGTTATTTTCTACTCCTTTTTAATCTTATTTTCCTTTAGCCCAGCATACATGCATCTTGAATTCACTGTGGAAAACCACTCTTCCAATGCAATCTGAAGGCCATCCGCGCCTCAAATCTAGCAATTTGAAATATTCCATTCCGGGTCGAATACCCAACTCCCTTGTTGTCACCTCAGGCAGATTTTCTCAAGATTCCTTTGTTTGGACGTATCCTTTTTCCTTTGCTCCCAGAGATCCACCTGAGGCAATGGCAGACGCCCCCAATGGTGCAACCTAACGGATTGTGTCCTTAGGTACTTCCCCTTCGCTGGAAGTTGATCTCTCATTCTCCTCCCAAGACCCACCTGAGGCAGTGGCAGACACCCCCAATGGTGAAACCTAACGGATTGTGTCGTTAGGTACTTCCCCGACGCTGGAAGTTGGTCTTTTCCTTTTTCTTTTCTTTTCCTTTCCTCTGTCCAAGCATTTTTTTCTTTAGGTCTTCTTTCCAGTAGTGATTTCTTTGGGTGTTGGCAAAAGACTCTTATCAGGTGGCAGTCACCCTATTGCCCGCGTGTCTATTTTTTTTTTCACCTTGGCGTCTACTTTTCAGTCCGCTCCACTTCACTCCACTTCGCTACGCTTCATTTCTTTTCATTATGCTTCATTTCTTTTCACTCCATTACGCTACACTTCACTCCATTACATTCCACTTCGTGTCTCTTCGCTTTGCTCCCCTGCAAAGCAGACGCCAAGGCGTGGCAGCTGTAGACACGCGAATTTGGCTCCACTGCGGGTAAATTTCATATTACACCATAACACCACAATGACCCTCTTTTTGCCTCGCAAGAGTGTTTTTCCAATATTTCTGGATCTTACCCATTCTTCTTTCCGGGTGCTTCCCCATCGCTTCAAGGTGGACGCGATTCAGGATCCTTGTTGCGACGGCTTCGGCAGACACATTTATGAGCATGCCTTAATAGAATTGCATCCAACCTCTTGGACGTGATTCAAAGTCAAAAAGGCTACGCCCGCGAAGTCGTCGCACCTAAGGCTGCCACGTCATGCAATCATGAGAAAATCCTGTAATCGTGTCCATGTCAGTGGACGCGATTCATAAGGTCAAATCCGAGCATTTATGGGCCGATTGCCTCGAAACCATGCAAGTCTGAATCACGGCGGACAAGGGCGGCGCGATTCAAGTCGCGGCGGCCTGGACCGACGCGATTCAGAAGCGTAGTTCAGGCTACGGCCATCATGCGCCTGTCACATCAGTTTGACTTTCTTTTAGAATTGCATACTACACATTTTTGTGCTAATCCCCTTCTTTTCTTTGTCTTATTTTTCAGGGTAATCAAACGGAAAACACCCTCTACCATGTCCGGTCGTGCTCGTAGAGGAAGAAAGGACCCACATTATCCCCCGCACAATCTCTCCGCTAAAAAGGTACGCTCGCGATCACTCCTCCCATCTCGCACCCCTCGCCGTGCATCTCCATTCGGCACCCTCGTGTGCCTGGCGATCACGTTTCTTTTCTTTTCCGTCTTTTCCACCACTTTTCATTTTCCACCCCTTTTGTGGGCCTATTGTTCTTCGTCCCCTTGAAAAGGAGCGAAAAACATAACCTACAGTCCTTACTGAGCCAGTGACTTGTTGTGGCTCACTCCCTTACAACTCTTTTCAGGTGTTAACCGTTCGTGTGGCTTGCAGAGGCATTGTGGCAGACTTGTACCACCAGCAGTAGAGTTAGTCGTGTTGTGTGAGCTTGTGCTCCCTCGGGATATGCCTCAGGTAGTTGTACTTCCTCTTGGACATGTAATAATGTACTTGGACAGTTGTACTTATTATATATAAGTATAACCACATGTACTTTCTTGTGTCTTATACTATTGTTGTTGTCTTTTATATTCTTACTAGACACTTGTGCGCGTTATCCCTTGCGAGACTTCGGTATGATCGCGGGAGGCGGACTTGGATATGGAGTCTTATTGGGCATAAATATCCATGGCCGTTACAAATACCATAGACAACTTCTAAAACATGCTAACAACCTCATCTAGCCCTACACATGGTATCTAACTATTAAAGCATGGAAGATGGAATATAATCACCACAGAACGAGGTAAACTTCAATCCAAACATGCTATCCTCAACCAGTTCAAGCTGTAAAACCCAAGAAACTCATGAAGAACCCGGGAGGAGAAGAACAACCCTACCAAACAACGAAGAAACAGAATTGTTGGGGCCCTCTCGTGATCTGGCCACCTCCTCCTGCGCAGAATCAACTCTGGCACACTCCTAAATGACCAACGAAGCTCAAACCGCAAAACCTTGCTCTGGGAACTCGCCTATCAAAACAAAGGGTGAAACCCCTATTCTATAGGTGCCCAAACCCTAAAAGATGTTGAAAATCAAAACGCGATGCCCCGATAGGCCGTGTTATTAACACAATCTATTAGAGGGTCGCAACACCAAAGGGTGCCACGCATCCCTAAGGGACATGTACCCCTTTACAAATTGCCAATAAACAGGTCAAGTAAGCTGACCACAATAAGGATATGAATGCGCTACCCACCTAGACTGTGATAAGAACGTGGCTGACATATCAGACGCATTCACAACCAGAGCCCTAGGCTCAAACCACTTGAAACCGAAGGCCCCAAAACACTACGAAACAACAATGTACAACTCACACAGAGCCGTACAATCCCACATAAGGCCCACAACGACCATGAGACCCACTAAAGGGGATCTGAAAAGCACCATACGTCACATCGACGCGTAAGTCAATGAATGACCGAGAAGCTGTTAGAGGGTTTAGAGTGAATAGATTGCATACCCAATCAAAGTACTATGTTCTCTCGGTTGAAAAGAAGATCAACCAACGTGCTATCGTGATTAGTGCACTATCGTGCAATTTTTCGTGCTATCTCGTTATATGGCTAATCTTTATATCGTGCTAGTTGTGCTATATTCTTTGACAAGTACTAACATTCTCTTGCTATCATGTGATATTACTCTCGTGACTATACTTGATCATTCTCTCTAGTTATCCTATTTTACAAGATATTAATCACTTAAAACATGCCTGTTTCATGAGATATTAAGTCCTACTGAGCGTTATTGCTCATTCTGCGCTATCTGTTATTTGTGTTTTAGGTGAGTCTGATGGGGACTACCACATATACGAGGATGGGGATAAGCAAGTGCAGGAGTGACCCGACATTTCGTTAATCAATCATCTTAGTAGATAGTTAGTAGTTGTTTTTATTTGAATAAAGTACTATGGGCTCATCATTATGACTCTGCATTAGTGATTGTAATAGTGAATTATTGGAATTATCAATAAAGTTAGTTCATTTGGCATTATGCCAATTTATGAAATGGTTTGATGTCTATTTCTTACTTTATACTATTTATTTAACTATTTATCACTCTGATATTCCGCGTCGGGGCGTTACAACTCAAACAAGACATCCCTGGTGTCTCAAGTCAAAGAACGTTACACAACTAGAACTACGGAATCGTTGTTTGACAATTAGATATCATCAACCATAAAATATTCCGAGAGCAGATCATTCAGTAAACTCATTCTCCAATAAGTACCTGCACTATACCCCTAGTGTCTCTACACAAGCAGTTATAAGACCAACTACCTCCATCATATGGACGGATATATAGCACATCAGTCTATTTGGTTATCTCGATGTCCTTCATTCTCGAGTACCTATGACCATGAATATTTAGGAACTGTATTTAAATATGCTAGATCTCATTATCATGATCTCATCATGATCCCAATCCTCATTACACAGACCCATGTACATCACAATATATAAACAACATCTTATGAATGTAATATAGGGTGAGAAAATGTCATTAAGATTATTACCAAAAGAGATTAATATCATATTACAATGTGAGTTGACTTGCAGGGCACTCATAACTAGCAGACATGACATCCTTTGCACTTCCATCCAATGCTCGAGCTCATTACTCAATGGAGCTCAAATTTTGCCTTTATACTGAAGCCATCCAAGCTAGCTTCCGATTTCCTCTTCCCAACTTCGCTCTAGCCCTCCTTGACCACCTTGGGGTAGCTCCTTCTCAATTCACCCCGAACGTCTAGAGGTTGGTTCTTGGCTTACTTATCCTCTACTGTTAAGCCAAGGTCAACCCTTCTCTCTGACTCTTCTTCTATTCCTTCGTCGTAAAAGCCTTCGACGACTTAATATACTTTGCGGTTTGGTCCGACCAGGGTCTTCTTAGGCACATTCCCTCTTCCATTCACAAATGGAAGATGAGTTTTTTTTTTGTCCATTGCTCAACAAGATGACCCTTCCCCACCACCTGTGAAGTGTAAGACCTTCAAGTCCCTGAGATTATCTGAGGTCGAGCTCAAGAACCATGAGTTGCTGTAGGTGGTGACGACCTTGACCTACACAAGCCGTCTAAGAAACTCCTCAAGCTGATCGGTGAGTAGGGACAAGGTGTGCCCCTTAGTTAGTTTATGACAAAATATTGTAGTTTTTCAAATTATGTCGGACTGACCAACCACTTTTCCTGTAGCTAGAATGACAGACAAAGGGAAGAACGCATTACTGGAGGAGGTTGGATCCCGCACCCTTTGCAAAGGAGGCAAGAATGTGGATGCTCGATCCCGAGGGCAAAACTAGCCTTCTTCAGGTCAGGGTAACGCAACTCGGCCCTTCGCAAGGCCTCGGGTTGCCGTCCCAGCCGACTGATGGTGCAGGGGGAGGAGTCTGTAATATTGGAGGGAAAACCAGCACGGCTAGAGGAAGAACTGGTGCGGCCAGAGGCAGCAGAAAGCTAGGCTCCACTACCGATGCCATGATCGGGCCCGTGCAGATGCTACATGTGCCAACACGATCTGGTGGAGCTGTTGATTCTTTTCCATCAACCAGGCCATCCATTTGCTACATGGACTCGAATGACTGCTCCATGTAGTTGAGGCACGTGGAGGTTGCGGAGTTCTGGTCGCCAACGCCAAACCCTTCGGCTACGATCTCCTTCGCGGCATCGATGGGAACAGTGACGACGGTGTTTTCGTCGGCAGGATATGGCGGACTTTCCCTTCGGAGCCATGGGAGCTATATCGGTCGCTTCCCACAGATGGCGCCAGATGATAGTACTGTTGCTCCGAAGATGTCGACCGAAGCCAAGGTGATGTGGGTGGAAGAGTTTGTGCGTAACTGACGAGGAACGCTTTGCCCTGGGCCTGAGACCTGCAATACCACCAAGGGAGCTCGGTGGGAAAACGCTCTAACGCTCAAGTCAATGAATGGCTGAGAAGCACTTAGAAGGTTCAGAGTGAATAGATTGCGTACCCTTGGGCTAGTTGAGTGCTTTCCCTTTTTATAGAGGTTGATATATCCTCTGGTCCGACGAGCAATCACCTTGGACCAGTGTGGACTCCTTTGGATCGACGAGGATAGCACCTTGCTACCGTACTACACATCCTGTGCCATCACGCCCGACGTGCATGACCACCATACTAGGCATACCTCGCCACCACACCTGACGACCCACGTCGTCATACTGAGCACATCGCTTACGAGGCACACCATGCTACCGTACAGGTCGCCCCCTGTTGATGCGCTAGGTGCAGTCTAACGGTCAGGGAGTGGGCGATTGTGTGTATCACGTAAGTTGGAATCAACCCCCAACACATGGGATTCTCGTGAGTCGTTGCGGCCTTTGTGTCGGTTGGAGCCGACCTCCTCGTCTCGACCTTGATCTCGAGAGAAGTCTAGTCGCCATCCAGAGCTGACCTCATTATCTCAGCCTCATCTCAAGATGATCCTAACGTCTTCACTAATCTTAGACATCAGTCATAACTGACGTCTTCGACTTTTAGAGTGCATGGGAGCCACCTATGTCACTAGCATTTTCCCATCTACATTTTTTTGATAAGACTAAACATCCATTAGTCAAAAGTAAAAAGGGACTAAACATCCAGTGAGTTTGCATCCATCAGTTTGACCTTTTCCTTTGCAACTGCCCACACTTGAAGCGCAAGAGGAATGTGTTCGGTGCGAGAGAGATTCCAGACTAGACAGACAAATAGAGAGGACAGAGACCCAAACACACATTTACCGGACCTTCCTACATGGAGCTACCGTAAAGTTGCAAGAGGGGAAGGCAGAACTGAGTACATCCCTCACCCCTGCAGGATCGACCAAAAGCTGAGCTCCATAAAGAAAAGGTTGGACGGCTCTAGCTAGCGATGGCATGTTGCCGATTGGGAAGCAGTACTGTGCACTGCCCCCTCTCGCAAAGCTACCTCAGTGCTAGCTGCCTGTGATGTGACCCCATCACACATCACATCGTTGTTCGTCGTTATCGAATTGCGAGGTCTGGAAAGAGCTGGCTACTGCTAGAGGCTGCATAATAGAGGTCTGCGGGTGATCTGTCTGGTGGGTCTTCCGTCTCCACTGTCACGCGGGGACAGGTGGGCAAGAGAAGCATTTGATGTGCGCACTTGGTGCCAAGCCCCACGGGAACAGGGATTTAAGGAAACCCCTCTGCGTGCGTCGGACCCGCCGCTGGGCGCACAGCTAATGTTGTTGTTTGCAAGCGAGGGAACGTGATCATCAGCATGGAGTCTCTCTCTCTCTCTCTCTCCCCCCATAGTCATGACCTGCATCTGCATGCATGTCATGCCTCATGTATGAGTCATCATATTTTTTTGCTTGGAAGTTAATTTGTAAGATATCTTCTGCGTACGTGAGGTCGCATGCATGGACACACATGGTATTGGTGGACGAAAGCCACATAGAGCTCTCCCTTCTCCTTTCCTGTGATTCTTCGTGCATGATGCTATGCATCACATGACAAAGGGTTGCCATCCCGGGTGAATCTTCTGAGTTGGGATGATGGCTCTGCATTGTACGTAAGCGCAGAACAGCCCGGATCGAAGGGGGGGGGGGGTAAGTACGTGGAGACTGGAGAAGTGGAAGGGAAGAGAGAGAAGAAACATATAGGTGATCGAACCTGTATGGCTCCACCTTAATTAGGTATCTTCGTCACTAATTAAGCTCACTGTGCATGTCTCCCATATGGAATATTCCCAAGACTTCCCCTTCCCTCCTCCCCCATCCACACACAGCTGGAGCCTGGAGTCGTCTGCCCTACTCAACGCACAAACCGGCATAACAAGTGGAAAAAATAACCCTCATGACCACGGGTCCATGCCCATATGTTTGCCTGTGTTGACATGCATATAGCTCTTATCAGTCCTGGATAAGCTCACTCATGTTCGTCATCGGGAGAATTAGCTAACCACACAGATCCTTTTTCTTCCAAAACAGAAGAGTCTGAGATCTGGCCCTTACCATGCGTATATGTAGGTTTTCAACTGTATATATGTTCTGTCGCCCAACAGTGCTTCAATTTGGCATGCATGCTGCAGGGAGGTACTATATATGCATGGTGGGGATGGACTGGATTTGTGATTAGTGATCAAGTACATAACCTAACATATAATTCTCTATTCCAAGAGGCAGCCTAGCTAGTGATCAGGCAAAATTTCAACGAAAATTCAGCTTGATGCCATCCTTAATTTCTGAAAGAATTAAAAAATAGATTCAACGGAGTAGTAATATTTCTTGAACATCAAGATGATGTGTAATCGTACTTCAGCCATCTTAAGTATATTACTAATTAGCTTGGACCAAACATTGGAGGAGGCCAACATGATTTCTGTGAGTGGTCATGTTGAGTAGTCTTGAATCAATCACACATAAATTTATAAAAAATAAATATAATTATATAATATTATATAGGGTAAATTAATTAGGAGTCCACATCAGATTTTTGACTTATTTGTTAGTCCCTAACAGAGCTGTAACTCATTACAGTAAGTGTTATCACCTGTTACAATATATGTTAAGCCATGTTACAGTAAAGTACCTCCATATTATAGTCAGGGACTTCTAATTAATTTACTCTATTATATATATACTATGCGAAAAATATTAGCCTCCTCTTCTTTAATTTAATAGTATTTTATATGGAGAGTACTATTATTAGAGAAAAAATGTTAAGAATAGAAAATGTGACAAATGTACTTGTTAGTGTTACTCTTCATTGATTTAATCATGTGTTAGATTAATTTATAAAAACAATTCTTGTTTGTTCTTAGGTCAAATCATCCTAGCATTTAGGTTACGTTCCGAAAGTATATATTAAAAAAATAATAAAATGATTTTATCAAAATTTATTAAGGTGATAGAAATAATCAAACTTTGGGAAATGTTTTTTTTCAAATGGAACTTAATTGTAATAACATCAAAATTGGCCGACTCATTGTACCAGATCGACTCGAATATAATTATCTAGTACAATATAGTATCAAAATATACCATACCGTACCGATCGAAGTCATCTTAGGTTAATCAACTTTGTCTATTATAAAGAAAATAAAAATAAGATATTAGTTATGCCGACCGTATCATGAACTCCAGCACAATAGGAGTCGCGATTAGCATAACTACGATATTATATATAACAATATATTAACAAAAATGACATATTTGTTTTTTTTATATAACAATATTTTTCTAAAACCCCATTTAAAAGTACAATCAGCTCAGCCGCCTCTCCGCCACGGTTTCTATTGGGTCCTCGGATCCGCAGGCTTGTAACAGTGGGCCCGTCCAAAACCGGAGTCCATTGGATCCGTCCAACGAGGGGTGGAGGACGTTAATTCCGCCAAAAGGAGGGGCATTTATGTCCGGAAAAGGGATTTTTTTTTTTTGACATTACAGAAAAAGGGGTTGCGCGAGTGCTCTGGCCTGGCCGCGTGATTTGTGGGTGCGGCCGCAGCCGCAAGTGGCGTCGTACTCGCACGCACCCGTCCGTGGAATCCACGTTTTCGAGTCTCTTGTGCTCGCAATCCCGCCGCCCACTCGCCTAAAAAGTCGATCCCAACCGGTCCGGCTCGAGACGCCGGGAATCCTACGCAGTACGTTGTAGTACTATAATAATTGTGTCACCTTTCACCTTTGTTACTGTGAAAAATTAATAGCTGAAGTGAGATTTACTTCAAATTTAAGTTTGGAGAAAAAATTATTATACTTAAAATTTATATTTGCACTTGCACTTTTTATTTTTTCATTGTTCAATATACTAAGGACATAATATATCTATCTAATGAGAAATAAAAAATATAAGTACAAATACAAATCTTAAGTTGAGTTCGATATTTGTACGTTAGGTCATCAAATGTAAATTCATCATTTTTCATCATCTAATTTGTCAAATAAACTCTAAAAAGAAAAAGAATGTGCCCCTCGAGTTTTAATACGAGACTTTGCAAAAAAATTTATGTACACGTAGAATTCAATCATTGAATCACACTTTAAATCAAGGTAGCCCGCAGGTTTTGACATGGCGATCAGTCCCCAGCTCCTCTTGAGCCCGAAAGTACTTTCTTTGAATCAAGTAATAGCTCTTGGTTCGTTGAGATACGATAGGGAAGTGATTTGTTTGATTTTTTCTTTAGTTTTATGATTTGATGAATATTTAAAACAAGTAAGCTTCAAAAGAAGACTCACCATCCAAATTCAGATAAACTTTTCATCTCTTCTCATACATGCACCATTTCTCTCTCCCCTTTCTCTCTCATATCTTCCAGAATTATTAGGGATATCACGCATTCTACAGTCTGAAAAGAGGTTTATATGCTCACGAGATCTTCATCAAAGTTGTTCTATTCTTCTTCAGCTTCGTCCTTGAAGTGGAATCACGTCAATTGGTGGTTTGTGCCCAAAGTTATAGCAAATTATTCTTCACATTCTCTCTCATATCATGATCTACATATACATGATTATCATGTCTTCCACATCTCAAACCAGGGCATATCTCTTCGAGACTTCTTCATGAACGTTGTGTAAGAAAACCGAAGCAGGGATGTATGCAATAGACAGATAATGCGTTCACAGAGATCAGAAATGTTTATCTAGTTGAAGCGCTGGCGTGCCGGCTGTCTTTAGAGAACATATTGCCGTCCTACGGTGCAGAGGCTCGCTGGAAAAATCTTCCCAAGATTCGACAACCACTCGCGGGATCTGGAGGTGCACTCCAATGCAGACGTCGCCCATGGAATCAACCTCATATCGCCTCAGAAAAGCCCCAGGACATGCAACAGCACAGCGGAACAAAGCGGGACGAAGCAGAAAGCAGCAATGCGAACAGAGGAACAGCATCGCGCAGAGAACAAACAGCGGCGCGCACAGAGTAGGACGCCTTGAGTTCGCACACAGAGAACAGCCTTCGCCAGAGGAAGAAGAAACGAAGCGGCATTTCGTTTTCCCCCAAAAAAAAATGTCGAACCCGAGGAGACACACGCCCTCAGAATGGAATCCTAGGAAGACAAAAGGAAATAAAAGAAAGTAGCAAAACCAAGCCGGGCCCGCCAGCACGAGGCCCACTACGGGCTGGGGATTTGCACCCCCCCCCCCCTGCGCGCGATAATCGCGTGCGTCGCGCCCGGTTAAAGGGTTTCCGACTCAGGCCCCCCGGAACCACCTGGTTTGGGCTCGGCCCGTGTGTGCGTATAAGTCCCCTTAACATATCTAAGCATGTAAAAAGGCACCTCATATTTAAGGCCGTCCAACTTTCTTAGATATCCAATATGGGACAAAACTTTATACACACACACAACCAAACAATGATAAATGCTTGAATTCAAAACAGAAAACCAACACGTTGCTCCCCACGACTTCCTCTACGAGCTCCAATTAGAATCACATCAAATGAAGGTATGTGTTTAAAGATACAGTAGATTATTCTTAACCTTCTCTCTCATATCGTGATCCAAATTAGCAGTGAGTGCGGCCTCTCTACAGCCTGAACGAGGGTGATCTAATTTTTGGGCTCTTCATGAAAGTTGTTCATGATATGACTAATGTATTTCATTAGATCAACACTACGAATATGAAAATAGAAACAAAACTATAACCCCTTAAAATTTATAATAAAATATTAATATGACACTAAGAAATTAAAAGAGAGAGTAAATTATACGTAAGACATGATCACTTATATAAAACATAATTATCTTTAATTTTAAAATATTTTTATATTATTAATATAATTCTGGTACTATCTTTGATTGTGTGCACTTCAACGGGACGACATCGGATTCTAAAAATAAAGTCAAACCTAAAATCATCATAATACTCAAAAAATATTGATTTTAAAAATATAAAATATTATGAATTATTGATGCATAGATGTTGAGAATAAGTCAATCTAATGATTTTGGGATAATTTTTACTTGACAAAAAATTAATTTAAAAATTAAACTATAATTACTATAATTTGTATCATTTCTTAATTAACTTATGTTTAAAATTTCATCTTAATTAGACATCATTTAGACCCCTTAAGTGCACACAGGGTTTACCGCAGTACGGCAAACCCTCTGTTCACTTTAACAAGATGACATTTAGTTCTAAAAATAAAGTCAAATCTGAAATCATCATAATTACTAAAAAATATATTGATTTTAAAAATATAAATATCAGGAGTTATTGATGCATAGATGTTGAGATTAAGTCGGCCTAATAATTTTTAGGATAATTTTTACTTGATAAAAATTAATTTAAAAATTAAATTAAAATTACTATAATTTGTATCATCTCTTAATTAGCTTATGTTTGAAATTTTATCTCAATTAAATACCATTTAGATCCCTTAGATGTTGAGATTAAGTCGATCTAATGATTTTTAAGATAATTTTTACTTGACAAAAAATTAATTTAAAAAATTAAACTAAAATTACTATAATTTGTATCATCTCTTATTAATTTATATTTAAAATTTTATTTCAATTAGACACAATTTAGACCCCTTAAATACATCGGATGTGAGAGAAAAAGTAAAAAAAAAAAATCGGCCTGCCACGGATCGGACTGTACCAATCACCCCATTGGGGTGACCCGACCGTGCCTTGGCTCGGACGATTTGGCCAACCGTGCTTTAAATGCAAGTGAAGGTCTTGCATTTTATTGTGCGGAATTTGAAGTCTCTTGATCAAACATATACGATAAGAACAAAAATATAGATAAGAGAAAGAGAAGAAGAAAAAATCAACACACAATTTACGTGATTTGGAGAGACAATGTATCAATTTTACATCAACGAAACTCTTCTTCTTTTAACTGTCTTTCCATTATGAAAGAACTGAAACAGTACAAAGTGTAGATTAAGATTCGTCCCAATCACCTAACATTCTTTTTATAGCAAACTCGAAAAATCTTAAAATATTTTTATATAGAGAATTACGGTACTATGATAGAACCTATCTTGGATGTCTCACTTGAAATCTCTCGATCAAACATATACAATAAGAATGAAAATATAGGTAAGAGGAAGAAGAGAAGAAAGAACAAACATATGATTTACTTAGATTTGGAGAGATAATATGTCAATTTTATATCTACAAAACTCTTCTTCCTTCGACCACCTTTCCATTTATAAGATTATATGGCCCATCTCTCCATCTTAATCAATCAGTCAAACAATTAACTACTGTAATCAAGAGTTCCTTTTTGTCACATTAAACTAAAGAGGGTGCTCTTGTTGGAGTAGATTGGGATGGTCCACAAAAACTGATGGAACCCCCATATTGGAATCACTTTGTACTTTGAGGAGAGGGGGTGAGACAGAGACAAGTCAGGAGGAGCAAGTTGAACAGTACATGAAGCATCTAGGGAGGGGGATATGATAAAAGTACAGATTGTCGTGTTAAACAAATGGGTTTTGTGTGATGGAGCAAGCAAGCACCCAAGGTTTGAAAAGTTCAAAAAGGGCATAAAAAGAATAATAATCCTCCTTGGGTCTGCCAAAAGTAACATACTTCCATTGGCCTCTATTGATGGCTACTAATTATGACTTATGAGGGAAAAAGTGCACTTGGAACTCTTGTGAAGTTTCTGAATAGAAACATGCCTCCCTAATGATTACGTTCTATCATTAGATCACGCGCATAAATTTTACTATTTTCTCTCTCGTTTCATGGAGATTTATATTTCATATATTGAAGTTATTTTGTCATTATTTTAATATTAAAATGATAAATAAATAATTAATAATAACAAACAATATTATAAAAATAATATAAAAGTATTTAAAGAACATAAAGTGTGCCTATGTTCAAATAATGTACTGGACGGTAACAAACCTACCGGTCTAGACATGTAACTGTTGTATAATGCCCACTGACAGGTTCCATGTGCTATGGTACATATGGCATTTCTTTGATCCATGGAGTTGCCCTTGTTTTGATTTTGGATTTTTCTTAGGGTACAGTGCTTCCAGGTGGAGGTGATAAGGGTCAGATCAAAGTTAAAGAGAGTTGGGTAAAATTTAGAAGTAATGTTATTTGACATCAACCAAGAACCAGGCAAAAGAAATTACAGTTTGAACTTGGGGATGCTCCTGCCTTTCTATACACCATGGTTTCTTTTGGGTGTGTGTTTCTCTCAATCTTTGACTTTTTCCATAATCTTCTTCTCTATTGTTATATGCAAGATCTTCATATAAAATATGAGAAAACCCAAACTTTGTAAAATTATTTAGAATTAATGAAAACCCACATAGCCCTTTTTTACATCCTTACCGTGTCCTTGTCTGGTACCTCACCTGTTCAGTTCCCAGTTCCCCCAGCACTGCGACAGCTAACATGTGGCAGGAACTCTCACACCCCTCCGACCCTTTTTATGTACTAACTACGCCTGTCTGCCTCCCGCTGTCACCATCTCTCCAGTGCGTAATGCAAAGACATGCTAAAGACACATCGCAGTTGTTACCCAACCAAAAGATGGAGCAGTCTTATTAAAGACACCTTCTGAAGAGACCCCTCCCTCTCTCTCTCTCTCTCTCTACACCAGCTCACCCACCTAATGGGAACTCAAGCTTGGGACTCTTCAAAGACAAGTAAATAAAGAAAGATACTCACTACTCCCAGCAGACACAGAACTGGAAACAAACCTCACAGCTCCACAATCTCTGCCCTCAATGGACGCCCTGCCATTGAGACGCCAGCAGGAGTCAGATCAGAAACAGCAGCTGCACGCTGCAAAGGACCCCAAAATCCTCGACGAGCAGCAACGGCCACAGCCGCCTGGTTCTGGTTCTGCTCTTGCGTTGTTTGAACATGGGCATCACAGGAGCAGCAAGCTCGCCAACACAAGTCCTCCCACCGTCGGCAGCATCTTCTCAACAGTCCCAAGCGCTGCACAGCCTGCATATCCCAGTAATTTCCCCGTGTATTTGGTGTTTATCATGTCGTCCACATGGGTTTTGCAGCTGCTTTCTTTAAAGTTGGGTTTCTGCGCAAGCAACATGCTCATATCCTTTGATCATCTCTTTCCGTTGCCTCAGTTCACCCTTCCCTTCTGTAATGGGGCTTTCTTTAATTTGTTTATCCCTTCCCATGGGTTTGCTTTGCAGGGCCTCCAGGAAACTGTTTCAGCCTGTCGCAATGGCGAGAACTGGAGCTGCAGGCTTTGATCTACAAGTACTTAGTGGCTGGCGCATCTGTTCCTCTGGAGCTCATCCTTCCCATCAGAAGGAGCCTTTCGAATGGAACTCCACACTACAGCCACTACCAGCCATACCCACATCTCCAGCTAGCTAGTGAGTTACATGTTCAGTCTTTCCTTTATTTTCTGCCTTAATCCGCTTATGCAGGAACCTTTCTTGCATGCCCGGTTGTCTTTTCTTGCTCATGGAGGTTTAATCTTTCTTGCTTGCTTCTCGCAATAAGCAATTTTCTGTTTCCGTTCTTGTTCTTTGCTTTTGGTGTTTCTCTACCCCATTTTCCGTCTTTGTCGCTGCTCTAACATGCCATATCTTGTCACATCTTGCGTGTTAACTATTGCCCATGGTTGCCCAGAAAGATATAGATTTGTGTGGGCAGTCTTTGACGTTCTAATATCTGCATGGTTCACGGTTTTGCTGATCGGACACTCTGCCGGTTGCCTAAATTTCTTACAGAATGCTTTGGTTTTCCCAAATTTCGCAGTGATGCCCACAGGCTACTGGGGGGGAAGCACCTCAGACCTGGAGCCGGGGAGGTGCAGGAGGACGGACGGGAAGAAATGGAGGTGCGCCAGAGATGTGGTGGCCGGCCACAAGTATTGTGAGCGCCACATGCACCGTGGCAGGAACCGTTCAAGAAAGCATGTGGAAGCCCCCACACCCACCACGGGGGGCAGTGACATGATGAGGGCTTCCTTAACCTTTTCTCCCTCGTTGGGTCCTGGTGAACAGAAGCAGAGTCCTTCCCCCTTTGATGGAGCTGGGCTCCCCCCTCTGCTGGGCGTCCTACCCCTTACTGGAAGGTGAACCATTCACCCTCCTCTGTTCTGTTCTTATGTGATGCAGGGTACTTTGTAAGTTTGTCGCCCCTCAAACAGGGGGTGGCGATCAGAAGAGCCACATCGTTGGATCTTGAAATTGGATGTTCTCCTTTAATGTTGGCATGCGAACATGAGGTGTGTGCTGTCTTCATTCAGGAGTCGAAGACTGGTTTGCCCAGCTCAATCTTCTGCCTTCTTGCTATGGGTTCTCCCTCAGTGTTTTCTTGCTTTATACAATGATGTCCATTGGCTGTATTCATGGTTTTACAAGGAATTAAGGATATATTGTCATCACTATCTCATCTAGCTTGCTCTTGTGCTTATAAAGCCATGGTGGCTCCTCCCTTCTTGTAGGCTGTTAACCATCGGGCCTTTACCGGCCCTTCATGAGATGCCCACAGTGGGCTTCCCCAACCGTTGCTAAGATGGCGCTTGGCAGCCCATTGGGAGAGGGGGGGGGGGGGGGGCTAAGCGCCCCTTCGCTCATGGCTCTCCTAAATAGCACAACTACTTGCATGAGGAGATGCATGGGTTCGGCCCTCAAAGGGTGCCATACACTCCTATAAGTACCCCATGGAAACCTGCCATGCGAATCTCTCTTGGGGTTGTTTCACATAAGGCTTGCAGTGCAAATAGAGTCCTTCCCTTGGCTTCCTGAAGGGCACATCTGAGGATGCCAAGGACTTGGGAGTGTGGAACTTAGAGTGACTCTAGTAGCCAACTCCGAGACCTTCGTGGGCATTGTTCTTCCATTTACAGGTATGCTTCTACTGTGTCAGTTAGATGGCTGACAACATGTCTATATTGGTATCAGAGCATCATGGTTGCATTCTTTCTTCTAAGATGTCCTCGGATGATCTTCATGTGCAAGTACTTGCTATGATGGAAGACGACAAGGAATGTGTCCATATTTAATGTGACATATTTGGGTGTCTTGTACATCTGGTGGTGTGCTCCCACTGAACACCAACCTCCCACCATCTCCATGATCATCTATACTATCTTTGACGATCTCATGGTTAGGAACTAATTCCCTCCCTTCTCGAAAACATGGTAAGATATCGTTAGGTTCATCCAATTCATGGAGATTAAGACTTTTCCAAGTTTCTGATACTAGCAAATTCCTTTTCTAATAAAACAGCATCTCGGACTTCTTTTTTTGTCATTTTCCACCAGGATGTTGTCTATGCATCACATAACCCTTGGAGCTTTAGATATCTTATAAAAATAATTTTTTTAGCTTTAGGGGAAAGTTTCTCAAACTTGTGTGAGGTGTCATGGACATACCTTGTCGAACTTCAGGGCATAGGTTATTTAAGTTAGGTTTTTTACCACAGTATAACTCATAAGGGGTGGGAGGAAATAACTGTGAAGGTACATGGTTAAGGATGTAGGCTGCAGTTAGAAGAGCATCCCCTCAATTGGGAGATTGGTATGCACCATCGTCAACCTAACTATATCTAACAACATTCTATTCCTTTTTTCAACAGTACCATTTTGTCGCGACATATATTCAATAGTTAGTTGTCTGCATATTCCCTTCTCACATAGGGTTCGGAACTGATCCAAAAGATATTCTCTCCTCGGTTTGTCCGATGAGCTTTTACACTCTTGTGTAATCGATTCTCAACCTCTGCTATAAAATGTTTGAAGCAATCTAATGCTTCATACTGGAGAGCAATCAAATAAACATATCCATATCACGAATATTCATCTATAAATGTTAGGAAATAGGAACCCCCTCGATGGTCCTTTATGCTCATGGGTTTGCAAATGTCGAAGTGGATTAGTTGTAATAGCTTAGTAGCCCTCTTAGCCTTTCTAAAAGGCTTCCGACATGCTTTATAAGTCAAACATGACTCACATATAGGAAGATTGAGTTTAGCAAGTGAGCCTAGAAGGCCTTCTCGAGCTAATCTAGTCATTCTATCATGTCCTATATGTCCTAGCCGAGTATGCCAAACTATAGAATCAAGATTCATTTCATTGCGTGTCATACATGATGTAGAGGAAATAGAATTATCTAGATCTAAATCCAACTTAAATAGGCCATCAACAAATACACCATGGCCATACATAACGTCATTCAAATAAATGTTAACATCTCTGTCAGAAAATGAAAGAGAATTCTAGTGCTAGTAGCGATGGGACAAACAACAGATTATGTTGAACTCCTGGTCCTGAGTACATCATGAAGAGTCAAAATGCATCTAGTTCTAAGCCTAAGTTGGTACACAACAATTCTTGAGTGATTACAGATGTATTACTCCAAACCCATTGATACTCCAATTGATAAAACTTGTTTTCTAAATGCAATTTAGTGTTCACAGATTGATAAGGTAAAGAATGAGATGTCTAGAGTGTTGTATGCAGCTGTTATAGGGAGTCTAATGTATGTTATGTTGTGTACTTGACCCAACATTTGTTATGCAGTGGATCTAGTCAGTCGTTATCAAAGTAACTTTGGTTTTGCTCACTGGAAGGTACTAAAGATGATTTTTCAATATCTACAAGGAATATCGGACCTTATCTTATGTTATAATGAAGTTGACCTAAGACTGAGAGGTTATAGGAATGCGGATTGGGTCAGTAACAAAGATGACCAAAAGTCCACCTCAATCTATGTGTTCATGCTAGGTGGTGGGGCCATTTCTTAGTGTAGTAATTATCACTTTATTGGCAATGGAGTTGGGAACACGTGGCTTGTTCGGCAACATGTCAAAAGGTTGTTTGATTGCAAAGTTTCCTACAATAATTGACCATGACACCAACCATAGGAGGCAGTGCTATTGTATGTTGATAGCACATCAGCCTTGGCCTACACGAAGGACCCAAATTACCATAAAAAAATCAAACATATCGACATATGTTATCACTACATTCAAAATCTTCTTGTGAAGGGGTTAGTGACATATATCTATAGGATGTATGGTAGTAGATCCACTAACCAAACAAATCCCTAGGAAGGTCTTCTTTAACCCATGTGAGAACTTTGGGTTTATGTAAATTGTAATGAGAACAATTTGTAGATTGACATTAATGAGTTATTAGTTCCTTCCTTATGTGTGTTTTTTGGATGGAATTATTTGTTTGCCCGTCACTTATAGAAAGGTGTCACTAATGCTTTGGATTGACCCTCTCACACTTGTAATTCACTGACATAAATGAGTTATGAGTTCCTTCCTTGCGTGTGTTTTTGGATGGAATTGTTTATTTGCACATCATTTATAGAAAGGTGTCACTAGGCTTTGGATTGACCTTCTCACACGGGTAATTCACCTTGGCACTACGAAAGCAAGCAAGATGAGGCTATTAGTATCTATGATGCTTTTGAAAGCAAGCAAGATATGTATTAAAAATTATCTATTTTGTCACCTTAGGTTGAGCTAAAGATCAGATCCACTTGGATCAATCACAGGACATGATAGTCTAATCCTGTGTAAGCCTAATCAAGTCGGATGTAAGTTTTGTGATAAGGTGTCGAGTGAGAGACTATGTCGTGAGACTCGGTTTAGCCGTAGTAAGAGTGACTAGACTAAGATCCATATAGTGTTAAATTATTCTCGTGTGTGGCAATGCATCTCATATTGCATGTTATTAAGATGACCGTTATTTAGAATGATGAATGGATTTCTGCTTCATCATTGTGTGAGCTACTGGATCATATTCTATTATTCACTTGCACCATTGTGACTTGAGGTTTGTGCCATAAAAAGGAAGTTTGATGTCGCTACTTTAGCATGTTCCTTAGAACTATGGTATTGATACGGTCTAGCGAGAGATGTCTAGAAAAGTGGTCGGGACAAATTAAATTGACATATGAATTCAGGAAGACTTCTGCATATTGCACCTTTTTTATGGCCCATACCCCTGGGAACTCAGTCAACTTAGTAGTTGCAGAGTTATAATACAACCTCTGGGACTTAACACTGTCTATTGAAGAGATCTACTCTTATAAATGAGATTGTCTAAGGTACTACGAGATGCTGAAATTGAGGTGTTCTGTTAGTTCCTATGATAACTTGACAGTTCTCTACTCTTATAAATGAGAGTACTTCTCATGAGTCCCACACTCCATTTCCTGTATGACTAAGAGAAGCTAGAATAGAGAGAGACCATTTAAGGTCGCCCCTTGTGGGCAAGTTGGAGATGTTAACCATTGGGCCTTCGACAGCCCTTCATGAGATGCCCACAGTGGGCTTCCCCAACCGTCGCCAAGATGGCGCTTGGCAGCTGCTTGGGAGAGGAGGCTTTAGCGCCTCTTGACTCATGGCTCTCCTAAATAGCACAACTGCTTGCATGAGGAGATGCATAGGTCGGCCCTCAAAGGGTGCCACCCCATGGAGACCTGCCATGCGAATCTCTCTTGGGGTTGTTTCCCACAAGGCAAGTGCAGTGCGAATAGAGTCCTTCCCTTGGCTTCTGGAAGGGTACATCACCGCGGATGCCAAGGACTTGGGGTGTGGAATTTGGAGCAACTCTATTAGCTGACTCGAGGACCTCTGTGGGCAACGTTCTTCCATTTACAGGTATGCTTCCGCTGCGCCCGTGAGATGTTTGACAGCATGTCGGTAAATGGAATCAAAGTTTTGGACTCTGATTGTCCTACAGGAAAATGGTGTTATTTCTCTTACTTCCCTATTAGCGCTTCTTGTTTTGCCATGCAACCTCTTATATTATTCTTTGTCAAAGAGCTATAAGAAAATCCACAGCAAGACGTGTCCCTGACATCTAGATTAATCTTCTGTCTATGCCAGTCTGTTCTTTCAAGGTTTTATCTTTAAAGCTTGGTTTAATCGATCTGGTTTTGTGTTGTCGGAGCAACATATGAACCGGTGCTCTTCCCCTGCCTTGGTGAACTGGCATTGTGTCCCTCTGCACGTTGTTTACTTCCTATATCTTTGTATACTTGATTTTCTACTTGGACCATGAATTCTTCTTAAATCCTCCATTTTTCAAGTGTGGATTTTCTCCTGTTCTATTTGCAGACACCCAGATGACAACCGCATCAAGCAGTCTCTCCCACAACAAAGCTACTACAGAAGCTTCACTACTGAAGAGAACGGAAGAAGCAGCAGATCAGATGCTCAAATCCTCAGGCACTTCTTCAGTGACTGGCCGAACGAACAGCAGCAAGAACCAGAAACTACCATCGGCAGTAGTGTTGTCCCTCCTGCATCTACCGTCAAGCTCTCCATCTCAATTCCCGAGCAGCCACCGAAATCTGATTTCTCACTGAAGCTATCCACCGGCAACGACGAGAACACAATGGGTTTGCTGAACGAGCCCCTGGGGATGCAGCAGCCAAGCAAGTACCAGATTCACGTTGGTCAGGGTGGATTGGCCAGGCTTCCTCTTCAATGGGTGGTCCTCTCGCCGAGGCGCTCCGGTTGTCGTCTGCCACACCTTCCCCGACAAGCGTCTTGTGGAAGCCGAATGCCTCAGTGTCTGAGACGACTAGCAGTGTAAGTACCTAAATAAGCGAGCTTTGGAGTCTGAGACTTCGGCTATGGGTTGTTCTTGGGCATGTAAGCTTGCAAATGGTAGGGTTGCTGAGTATGCATCGGTTCAGTTCAATCAATGTTGTTTCAGTTGTTCTGGTGGCATCCATGGATGCCACCTTCTGCATGTCTATTATAGATCCTTGACTTCAAAATCTGTACTCCTGAATTGAGGTCCAACCTTTATGACATCGGACTTGCTTGCATTTCTGTGTTCAACTATGGAGATACTCCCCTTAAGACGTCCAGAGGAAAGCTCTGAAATGGAGTAATGAGTGAACGGTGCAAATATGAGTCTTGTAGTGTTTGCATGTACATGGTTGCCATATGAATTTGTAGTGTGTGTGTGTGTGTGCATCACAGTGACGATTTCTCCTCCCGACAAGCTTTAAAACCCTGAATCATCTCTTTGAATTTGGTGAAGCAACATTGAGGCTTCGGGTGATGGTTGCCGTGATCTGCCAGTGTTGAGCTGTTTGGCTGAACCCACCAAGCAGTTTTATCACGACAATCTGAGTCTACCCGGGCAGGGGTATTATTCATAGTATTTCTACATGGATTGAATACGAACCAAGACATATCTGGTAGATCGCCCGGAACAGGATCTTTTCTCCTTTTATTATGAGCCATGTATAATCTGATTAACGACTTTGCATCTACATTTTAATTAAGAGACTGGTTTTCTTTTTGGTTGGATGGCTCGATGATTCCCGGTGAGCCCAGGACTCGAAATGTGGGCACGCCCCACCCACTCCACGGGGGTGTCCACTGCGTTACGTGTAGAGGGGTGAACATGATCCAGTTCGATTCGGTTCACTCCATTTTTTGGGTGAACCGAAACCGAACCAAAATTATGTTCGAACCGGAAAAAAAAACACACACACTTAAAGACAGGTTGGCGGTCCTGAGTTCAAAACTCAGGACTGCCCCATGAGAATGGAAGGCGCTAGTCCACTGGGTTATGTTTTCCTTTATGATATTATTTATTATCAAATATATTTAATATAAATTTGGTTCATTCGGTTTTCCAATAGGAAACTGAACTGAACCATAGAACCTATCAACCCAAACCGAACCAAACTGGCCGGTTCGGTTCGATTTTTCTAGTTGGACCATATTATGAACAACCCTAGCTACGTGTAGGGACATTTTAAGAGACTACTTAATGAGGTTGGTTTGTTCATAGTGCTTATGTTGGCCGACCTCTCTAAGCCGAGGATAGGATCTCGGATGATAAATTAATTGTCCCATGATCACCATTCACCTAGATCAGAATGACTTGCAAAGATAAGAGTTAGCCTAGGAAAGGATTTTCGAGGACAATCTTTCAATGCTTAAGTCAATCCTAACTTGGTCCATAAAGAAAGAAAGATGAGGTGTGAAGATGAGAGAAAAAGGTAGAGAGGAAAGAAAGGGCACATCGACACATGCATTCACCCTTTCTTTACTTACTTGTGCTTGGGACCCTTGATCTCCCTTCGAAGACTGCTGTAGTTGGGGTGAACTTTTTCTGGCCTATATGAAAACTAGGGCTATCAATGGATTGGTCTCGGACCGGGTTTAAGTGAGCTCGACGCAGATCTGACTCATCAATATGAAAGTTCAAACTCAGCCCCGATTCGACCTAGGTCGGGTCGGGCCGGGCCCAGCACTTTTATAAAAATGTAAAGTCAAGTTCGGCTCGAATACTTAAATAAAAATTAAATTAATAATAAAAAAATTATATTTAATAATATAAATTTTATTTTCACTCAAGTAAAATTTAAGATTTAAAAGGGGGGGAAAAAAAAAAGAGAACGGACCAAACTGGTATGTTAGGCCAAACTCAAAATCTGAGTCAGGTCCATGGACTTGTCAGGCGGATTTTCAGGCCCGACTAAAAATTCATGAGCCGAAAATAGTTTTGCGGCTCGACCCAAAATTGGGCCAAGTTCGTGGGACTGTCGGCCCGGCCCGGCCCATTGGCAACTCTAATGGAAACCCCCGGCCTCCTTCCCCTTTTGCTACCGTAATCTGCCGGATCCACTTTCGGAGCTGGGCTCAAGTTGTTGAGCCGGGCCAAGATACATGTAGGACCCAACAGTCATTACTACTGTGGGTGCCAGCTTGAAGATTTTCCTTATTTCTGGAAAACTCCACAACTGGCTGGTTAATCAATTGTTTGCATGTCTCTGAACTGGCCAACTTCCCTCTTTGGGGTTTCGCATTGCTGGGTGACAGCTTAGAGAAAGGGAGAAGAGTACCACTTGCCACATTCTTTAAGCAAACGAACGTCCTGGAGCAGAGAGGCCATGGAAGGTTTCCCATGGAATTTGGAAAGTACTTGACGAATGATACGTGGCCGTGGGAACGTAACGCTCATGTTACGGCCCAATAAGGAGTAGACGGCCCATCTCCTCACGTGAAAATGGTCTTCTCCCATGTATGGCCCAACAATCCCTCTTTTTTTTGGACAATGGCCCAACAATCCTTCCATCATACTAATCTCCGGAAAGAATTATGCTCATGATTTACGATCGATCATGAACAAGGAGTTGCGACAAACAATATGAATGATTAACACCGTAGGAAACAGCCTAGACAATACTAGATTTGACGTGAGGTCATCCCCTACAAGGAGTAACGAATTTAACAGGTCTTCAGAGGATCTATAATAACTTAAGTGTGATAAAATATTCGGCCATCATGATCTGACAGAAGAAAATGAATGTTAGAATCTATGGTCCAATAAGCAGTCTTGACAGAGAAGTTGCGGCTTATAATAAGAAACCTTGATTCAAAGGTTATGCCATGTGTTTATGTGTGGGCGTGTGTGTGAGAGAGAGAATTTTCTTTTAACATATGTATTTCAAGGCAGGTGCCAGGCCACATTCTTTGGCACATACAAGAATTAACTATCATGTAAATTTATTATAATCTCTATATGAAAACAACCTTCTGAAGAGATGAAATGACACTAGCCTTCTATCAGATGAAAAACTAAATACGAGTGTGGCACCCGAGAATTACTTCCGTCATAACCACTAATGAAAATTCTGAAAGTATTAAGCAAAACTACAATTTCCACAGGACAATTTTCGGTTTAAGGAGCAAAGAACTCCTCCTTTAATTGATTGGATCAATTTATAGCCCTACCAGATCTGAGATTAAGCCTATTTCGAGCACTCTGCTCGCCAACGCTTTGAAGCCATACAAGTCTTAAAAGTATCAGAGCATGCCTACACATTAGATGACGCCCTTCAAGTTGCTGGCACTGCGTTTGGGAATTAATGAATAGAGCCGAGATCGCTCAGTGACCTTGTTCTCTTAACAGGCCAGCCGCCGTGTGATTCCCACTTTACTCCTGGTACCACACTCATATAGATCTACATTGATCAAAGAATTACAAGAACCTACTGGCACCTTCAATCTACATTTACATCAACTTTCCCTGGAGGGAGGGCTTTGTAGCCTCGTATGAGAAAATGGGGATGCTTCCCTTCATCAGTACAACAGAGGCAGAGATTTCCGTTAGAACAGCTCAAACTCCACCTTTTCACCATTAGTTCTCAACTCTAGGCACTTTGATTCCTTCTTCCTGATCACAGGTGGAGGTGCCAGTGCTGGTGCCGGTGATGGAACAACGAACTCGTAGGGGGCCGGGGTCTCTGGTGGAGTAGCACACCGGATCAGAGCCCAGTTGAGACCCTCGAAGAATGGGTGCTGCTTGATCTCGGCGGCACCTCTGAGAGACCCCAGCCTGTTTTCTGGGTCCTTTATGAGCAGCCCTCTGATCAGGTCCTTCGCCTGGAAGCTCACAGGTGGAGCTTCAGGGAACCTCAGGCCTTGGGTTACAACATTGGTCAATGTCTCCTCATTCCCTGCCCCCTTAAAGGGTGTCCTCCCATATAACAATTCATATAAGAAGATCCCAAAGGTCCACCAATCCACAGAGCTTCCATGGCCTTCACCTTTTATGATCTCAGGGGCCAGGTACTCATGCGTGCCAACAAAAGAGTTGGACCGTGCTTCAGTTGGCTCAGCCACAAGCTGTGGAAGCGAGGAGAGATGAGAAGTTGCATCTGATTTACCCTTCTTGGTCTTCATAGCAGTAGAGGAAAGGAGACGTGGCGTAAAGCATGAAGCCTGGACCCAAGAGGGTTGAAGACATAGAGGGTCAATGCAGCTTGATTCCGCGCAAGGCCCGGACAACCTTTTTGCAGAGTCTCCTGCACCTAACGATGATGACCTGAGAAGGGTCGGGCTAACAGCACACCGCAGGGACAGGTCGAAATCTGAGAGCATAATGTGACCATCATCTCGGACTAGAATGTTCTCAGGCTTGAGATCTCGGTACACCACCCCAAGCATGTGTAGATACTCAAGGGCAAGAAGTACTTCTGCCACATAAAACCTGCAGTGATAATTGCCCATGCATCATCAGAGAAGCACTCAGGCAAGTATACTGGACTGGACAGGAAAGCAATAGAAAGATAAACAGACATTGAGTAGAGCAGAGCAGTAATCCAAGACAAGTCCGTTGATGATAGACAACAGAGTTTCTCAATTCAGAAACATCAAATAATTCCCAAATCTAGAGAGAGATAGACAGAGACAGAGAATACTCGGGTCCTATGTAATCTGCCTGGAGAGTACATTCCCACGATTGTCACAAATAGATGTATCTAACTCCATATCAGTTTCCATCCCATTCTTCACAACATCTAGCATCTAAGATCAGTTAAAAAATGAAATACTGCATAAAAGTCATCGGACAAGTGGATCTTGAAGAACTAGAACCTCTCAATAAAAATAGAACAGGACAATTTCAAAGATCATGAGTCTACTTCCATTTTTGAGAAAGAGAATAAGTGAAATGACAGACAACTACGCAATCAACTTTTTTCTTACTCAGACAATGAAACAGTAAAACAAAAGGAAAAGGTGACATAGCACATCAGTTGGTTGAAGGTGCATACCTGGCTGCGGTTTCAGAAAAGCTCCGGCCAGACTGCTTCTGTCGAAGGACATGCAAATCACCACCTGGGCAATATTCCATGACCAAACATGAAAGATTATCCGTCGTGAAATAGGTGTATAATGTGGGAAGAAATGGATGATCCAGAATCTGTAGTATCTCTCTTTCGGTCTGTGCCCTAGACATCTTTTTTCTGCTCAACAGGTAGTCATTATCCATAACTTTCAGGGCAAACAGACATTCTGTACCAGTTAGTTCGGCAAGATACACCGTGCCAATGTCACCACAACCAAGCCGCTTGAGGAGCTTGAAGTTGTTTAAGCCTATGCTTCCTTGGTGCATCTCAGTGCGGCGGATGGCAATCCATCTAAAGTCTTTCGACATGTGGGGCCTGCAGCCATTGCCACTGGAAGTGCTCTGGCTGCTCTCATCACTAATGCTTGTGCTACTGCTATAATCACCCATGCTACTTTTTGAACTTTGTGAGCACTCACCCTTTTCTTTTGACCTCGAACTTCCATTCCCTTTTCCCCCAAGTGCCCTAGTTTTATTTACATTGACAGAAGTAGAATCAGGTTTCATTACATTACAATCCATTTTTGTTGAAGCAACTGCAGTATTCTGATTTGCATTACTTGCCATTGTTGATGGGGATTCCTTTTGGAATCCAAGTTTACTCTTACTAGGAGCACCACTAAATTTATCAAGTTCATTACATGCAGTAGAACATCCAGATTTAGGAGCTAAATCATTCCTTACCTTCTTTTGGGTGGAATTCTTGCTCTTGAATGTCTGTCCCATCAGACGTGGACTTGAGACAGGTTTGCTTGATTCGCTAACAGCTTTAGAACTACGAATAGGTGACCAAGTCTTTGATTTTCCTTTGGTCGGCTGCTCCATCTTGGCTGATGGCTTACTTCCAGAATTCGTCAAGGGTGAAGCAATTACATCCTTGACTTTTGCCTTTGTTACTCTCTCTGCAGCTCCAGCAGCCAAACGAGGAGAAGAAACAGCAGCCTTACTGGATATTTCTACTTTGCACAGTTTAGAGGGCCCAGTTGTCTGTCCAGATATTTCGGGATAACATCTTTCTGGCACAAGGGAAATCTCCAAAAGATTCCCTTTTCCCTCATCCAGTGATTCACTGCCCTGGACTATGACAGCTGCATATAACCTTTTGATGGTTCCAGCTTCAGAGATGCCTGATAAGCCTATCGGCTTTGACCTCTTCATTGCAGCAATTTCTGATGCCTGGGAGATGCATAACCTTCTCAGAGCTTGTTTTAATGTCACTGATTCTGATATACCAATGCCTGATGCTTGAGGTGTACCCACTCTAATGGGCTTCTTTAGGGCACTTTTCTGCAACAAGTCTGCACCTGTTCGACAGGAGGATCCCACAGTCCTTGGTGATGCTCTCATATCTATCTCTTCAGGAAGCCGATCCAGTTCACGTCCTTCACGGTGACCATAAGCCTTTCCGCACCTGACATCCACTCTCAGTTTACAGTTAATTGGTGTAAGTCCCTTGAAATGAGGAACCAAATTCATTTCATCCTCCGTGGTAATCTCTGAGGTCCTAGAAGATGAACCCATTTCCTCAGGTAGTCAACTTGCTTTCTTGGAGTCCAAGCTTACAACAAACACTGACAGACTGTGGTAATATTCTCTATCTATACTATTTATATTGGAGTCTTCTGATGGATAAAGCATGAACAATCAGAGAAACTAGCCTCTGAGTGGTAAGTTCCATGCTAGTATGTTGATTCTAGTACCAGAGGGATCTTCCTTGCAGATTCTTCCAGAAGTCAGATAGACTGCCCAACCCTGCATGATTAATGACGTTGTTAAGCATTAGAGGATGGAAATGCTTCCGAACAGAGGTATAGAAAGGAAACTCCGGATCCCAGACATGACTAAATATCATTGTTTACAAAACAACAAGATACTGGATTTAATGCAAAACTACAATGGCTCAAAACCAATCAAATATAGGCATAGAGTTTACTAGAAACGTCCTCTTCAAACAGACTGAATAATCAGTAAAAACATGGTTGTCCCATTAATTGTAGGGGCTTAATTGTGCTGAAAGCTGTAAAGGATTACGAAGATCGATTTGAGACACCAACCAGTAAATACCCTGTCCCAACTGGGATTCTCCTTTTATCATCATTAGTTTCATCTAAAATGAATTATTCTTGGGATTTCCATCTTAGCTGTCAGGTATACATAAGATACAACCTGCCTCCATAAAGATGCGATAACAAAAACCACAATAAATGTCGGTACTGAGCTGGGATTCAGTCTATCTTGAAGCGTCCGGGAAACGACCAAAAAGGCAACGATTCTACAAGCCAGATCTCTGATTTAGTGAATCACAAAACTTTCCCACTACAAATCAGCTTTTTTATCATAATGACCCGAGATTGCTTTCAGAAACAAAAAGGGCACAAAGGAGTACGGGAGATTATTCCTACAAGATCAACATAACTAATCACATGAAACTCCGACAGTTAACTAGAAGATACGCACAGCGGATCCATTCACCGAGCCCCACCTGCGGGAGGAGAACCACAAGGACGAAAAAATAAAAGGAAACAGGCATTAGCAACGTTTCCTATCTCGCATTTCCCTATAACTCATTCATTCCGTCCGATCCAGAAGACCACATCTCCTTCTCACCACATCCAAAACTTCAAAGACAAAACAACGCAGCAAGAACTCACAGACCAGCCGCAACCAAAGAACACGCAGGATCTCCCCACATCACCTTACCAAAAGAGAACAAGAAAGAAACAGAGCAACACATTGCCCTCCACACCCTCAAGCACCAACAACACCCCCACACGCGCCCCAACCAGAGCTAAACATAGCCCCGGAGCACCTAAACTTACCAACAAAGCGAGTCGGCGGCTCCGATCCGAGGCCACCTCCAGCAAGCTCGAGATCGAACTTCTCCGGCGCCAGCACATCACATGATCACTTCAGCTTCTGCCGGCAGCTCGAGACGTCCCTGCAGAAATCCGGCAGGCGATCGCTGGCTCCCAGCTACGATCGCTGGAGCTAGGGTTCGCACTACCCCCCGGCGGAGTTCGAAGGCGATGGGGGGAGATGGAGAGGAGCGACGAAAAGGAAACAAAAAAATGGGAAAAAAAATAGTAGGAACAAAATAAAAGAGCGAAGATAACGGGAAAAGGGGGCGATGGCAAATATGGCAGCCGCTTTTTTATCTTTTTAGTTTTCAGTACCACTACCAAAAGGCCCAGGACTTCAAAAATTACCCTTCATGCCACTGTATTCAATGGTGCTCGTGCCTCTGCAGCAGCGCTGCCGCTGTCAGCAGACAGCGCGATCAGAGCCGTCCATCCCGTGGGACCCAAAAATGGCTCACCGAAGCCACCTCCCTGGACCGTCGATTCGGTGCGGTGTCATTTTTGTCGCTGCCTTCCCGGGCGGCGTCCCCATAAAGCGCAGCTGGCTCGGGTGGGGCCGAGCCGGCTCGCGACACCACCGGGCCGCTGGAACACGTTTAAGGGTTCAAGGAGTTCCCATCACGGCCATGGTTTAAGTTAGTTCCGGATTGTTAGGAGAGTGACGGGGGTGCAGCAGAACGGCCTCCGCCCAGGATTCGCCACGTCGCTGTCGCGTCCCCGAAAGTACAGGAAATCCAGGGGGCGCTTTCGATTTTTGAAATCTCACTACACTCCCCCCATCCGAGTTTAAAGGGAGAGAAAATTAAAACAAAAGGGAAACCCGCCGAATCCCAACATAGGATTCCTCTTCCCATTTGGAGGCTTCCCCGCGAATCCACCCCAAGTGGGGTGGTGAAGGTGTTGCAATGTGAATGGCGAACCACCCCCATATAATATTCTTTTTCTTTACAAGGCAAACCCATATAATAATCACCAAGTATGATTGATCATAGCCATGTAATGTAATGATGATTAAGGATACCCATGATGGGAAGGGGATGTTGAAGGGATTAAAGAGATGGGAGTCTAAAATATGGCAGACAGGAGAGTTGGGTTCATGAGATTCTCATATTGATGGTGATGGTGGTGTGGTGATGGTTGGGGGCCACCTTCCACAGTTTTAATGCAAAAGGGTTAAGCACTAACAGCAGCTGATGGGGCACCGTCTCTTTCCGCAGCTGATCCAAACGTGTTTTGGTTTGTCCATCGGCGAGCGATGTGTGGGGGCGGATGGGGAATTCCAGTGGTGACGTATGGCAGCTGTCTAATTCGCCACCTTTGGTGAGGAGGGTGGCGATGGGGTTGGATAGTCGGATTAGGTATGCGGTAGGACTGTCAATGAATCGGAGTGGGAATCGAAAATGATATTTTTTGTATCTATTTTTTATAAAATTGAAAATAGGTCGGAAACGAAAAGTAATCGAAATATTTGGTACGATCAAATGATAGATATATGTTGTATTAGAAGTAATGATAAAAGAGATGTCTTTGATAATAATAGGTATAATAAATATTACGAAAGAGAGACAAGTTAATTAAATTCTATTTACAAATTAAAAAAATTAAAAACTTAGTCTAAATTTTTTAATATTAAAAAATAAAATTTTAAGATTGTATATTTTGTAAATAAAATAAAAAATTATATTTATTGGAAACGAAAACGAAAAAAAAAACAAAAAATAATTGAAAATAAAAAATAGATACAAAAAAAATCGAAAACAAATTGAAAAGCCGAAAAATGAATATCTATTGACAACCCCTAGTCTGGAGTATAAGAGAAATATAATAAATATTATCCTATTTTAACCAGATTTGATTCGGAAGAATTCTTATGACGCATTCGTCTAGACAGGTCAAATCAAGTGGGTGCAGGTAACGATGGAAAAGATATAGGTCAAGAGGAATACTTATTAGAAATATTTGTGGTACCATGGGGTTGACAAGATTTAAGTGAATTGTTCGCTGAGACATCCTTTCATAGCGCGGCGGAGCAGATTTTGAAGGGTAAAAGTTATCACAAAATTATATGTGTTCTCAAACATCTTCGATCACTCTTAGCTATCGCGTCATAGTGATTTTGTAAAGAAAAAAGAGATGAAGAGAAGAATTTTTTTCTATCTAATTTTTGAAAAATAATTTAAAAATCGTTTCTTGTGATTTTTACGCGGTGTTTTTAAGTGTAGAGTGTGTATCATTTTTTTTATATGTTTAGGTGCTTCACACATCAACACAGTCGACGAGGTGGAGAAGCAGCTTCTGTACGCACGTAATTGTGAAATCATTTTTTGTCAATTTTTATTTTCTCGACAATATTTTCAAATATTGCCTAAGTAATTTTGTTGATTAATAGAGTGTTTGGGAGTAATTTAAAAAAAAACTATTTCTATCTAAAAATTTATGAGGTGTTCGATTTAATTAAAATTTAAAATAAAAAAATAGTCCTTAATGTTTGGAAGGAAGTATCAAATTTAAAAAAAAAATTGTAAAATAGAAGGGCCGGAGGGCGTGGGGGGGGGGGGTGAGGAGGGAGGAGCGTAGGGGGGGTCGGGGAGGACGTCGACCGAGGGGGGGGAGGGGGAGGAGGGAGGAGCGCAAGGGGGGGCGGGTGGGGGAGGAGGGGGAGGAGCGCAGGGGGGGGGGGGGGGCGCGGCAGGGAAGGGAGGAGGGAGGCGAGAGCAGTGGGGCGGCACGGCGGGGGGGGGGGGGGGGGGGGCAGGAGCGCAGCGGGCCGGGCGGGGAGGGGGAGGAGGGAGGCGAGCGCAGTGGGGGGGTGGGGGGGAGGAGGAGGGGGAGGCGCGCGGGGGGGGGGGGGGGGGGGTGTCCGGGGGTGGGGGGTCGCCGGGCGGGGGAGAGGGGGGTCCGACGGGTGGGGGGTCGTCGGGGCAGGGGAGGGGGGGTTGTGAGAGAAAGATGTGGTTTTCAAAATAAAAATAGGTTCCTATTTGTTTTTTTTTTGGAGAGATTTACATAGGGTAAAAATTCTTCTCTAAAAAAATTACTTATCAAATGTGTCTTTGTGTGTGTCTTCTCTCTTTTTTAAATTTTAGAGAAAAAAGAGGTAAAAAACTACAACCAAACACCCTAGTCTTCTCAAACTCTTCTTTTCCTTGTTTAAGAAGAGAAAGATGTGTGTTTTCAAAATAAAAATAAGTTCCTATTATTTTTTTTTGGAGAGATTTATATAGGGTAAAAATTCTTCTTTAAAAAAAATTACTTACCAAATGTGTCTTTGTGTGTGTCTTCTCTCTTTTTTAAATTTTGGAGAAAAAAAAAAGTAAAAAACTACAACCAAACACCCTATAAGAGTCTTCTCAAACTCTTCTTTTCCTTGTTTAACAAATAATTCACCTAAACTTTATCAACTTAATTTGATAACAAATATTTCTCAATACTTATTATCATCGAAAGATGAGTTGGATGATAAGATTTATGTGATATGATCAAATTTAATTTTTTAAATCATATCACATTTACGTTAATTACTAGTCATTTTGTCGTCTCTTGTTAGTGGCCTTCGGCTACTATTATCAACCACCAGCGTCTCATATATACTGCCCATCACTTGTGTTCCATCCGTTACTATTGCTTACTATGCCTTGTAAAAGTTTTACGAATATGAGATGGTACTTGTCAAGCCACACAAATCTCTATATATTAGTGGGAAAGATCACACGAAAAAAAATGATCCAAATAGATTGGATTCCATCAAACATATAGTTTGGATGTTTGTAGAGAAAGATTTGGGTTAAATTTACGGAAGCTAACTCATTCAGATTGAAATTTTAAGTTGATTAGATGACCGAAGAATAAGTTAAATTTGAAATTTTATGACCTTAACTAGGTCTAAAGACTAGAAACCAAAAACTTAAACCAAAAACTTAGATCTGACGTATATCCTACTACCTTCTTTTTCTTTCCAGCCTCACCAGAGTGGAAGAAACAGAAGAATGAGACTTAAAGATATTGCTCCAAGAGGAAGCAATTTCGGCTTGTGTGAAGTATATATGAAATTAGTTGAAAATCCGTACGATGCACGGTAGTGTTTATAAAATGTTAAGATAAATAAAAAAATTATTTATAAAAGTATATAATTTTTATTACAAAAATTTTGTTAAATTAAACAGGAAAAATTTGTTCTTAAAACAAAGGAAGGTGGACTGCATGAAGGTAGGCTTAAAATTAAATTTTTTCTAAAAAGTTATGGTCTACTCAGTTTAACAAGATTTTTTAGATGGTGAGTATCTTACCTTGTTTAGAAAGATTTCTTCGTTGATTTAGGTGACAATTAATGTTTGAGACTTGCCTTACGGGAGGTGTGTTAAAGTTGATAGATTTATTATTTTATGTTAGCTGCTATATGTTAGGATTTGTTTACCCAATTTTACTTAACCATATTTAGCTGCGATATAGATAGATTTAGTGGGGAGATTTAGGCGGGAAAACTCTACTTTGGTACTGCCACGTGCTGCTCCAGAACTGAATTTTATTAGAATAGTATAGATTGAAAAGAGATTAGATTGTAAGTGATTGAGATAGATCTTTGCCATCCCCAAACACTCCCTAAATTGCCTCAAAAGAAGGGTACTATCTCCCCCAAGTCATTGGGCATCATCTGTAAGTAGATCTCGGAATTGTCTATGGTGCCATGCAAGCTGGAGATCTTCTTCTCCATTGCCTAGTTCACATCTTAGGTCGTCATTCCCATCTTGATGGGTACCATCTTCTACTACCATACGCGGGGGCGTAGGGGGGATTATTACCCATCCTGAGTCCCTGACGGAAACCAAATTGAAAATTTAAGTTGAGATGACTAAATAATAATATAAATTTGATATTTTATGACTCTAACCTAGGTCTGAGGACTAAAAAGTAAAAAATTAAATCTAACATATATCCTATTATCTTCTTTTATTTTCAGTCTCACCAAAGTGGAAGAAACAAAAGAATGAGACAAAGATTATGCTCCAAGAGGAAGCAATTTCGGCTTGTACAATTTATGTGAAAGTGAAAAGAGATTACATTATGAGCGATTGAGATAGATCTTTATTTTAGTTTGTCTTAAAACCTTTAAAACTTGAAGTTTGATGTTTATGTACTTTTATTATTAGGGAAAATTTATTTTTCGGTTAAAATTAGGAGGGTCTAATTGATTTTCAGTCCAAATATCAAAAATATATAATTTTAGGTACATTGATTGTGAAATTATTAAGTTTAGGTTTATTCTATTAACACCCTAATTATTTGAAAATCTCAAAATATCCTTACATATGTGAATCAATTAGAAGGGGGAGAGAGTGAGAGAGCACAAGAGATAAGGGCAGGTGATCTATTCCGTCTTCCACATTGTGAGTCTTTCTTCATGTGCAACGAAGGTGAACCATGGAGGACATTCCCCAACTCTCAGGTGACGGCAACGAAGAACCATGGAGCTCTCCTCACCACAGAGAGGAGAAAGAAAAGAGAAAAGGTGAGAAGAGAGGCACCGACCAGTCTTAGGGATCGGGACTGAGGTCGCGACGGTCTCTATGTCACGTTCTCATTTGTCTGTGACTTGCGTTCACAAGTGTCCGACCGCATGCGTGAGGTGGCGACGTGTCAAGTGTCGCATTCTCTTAAGACTGCATGCGATCGTAACACGTGTCTGAGTGGTTGACGATCCGTCAGAAGTTCTTGTCGGACTTTTGAGAAGGCAACATGTTATCTATCGCGTTCTTTTGAGAATGCGACGTCAAGACTGTCACAACCTCACTCCCGATCCCTTAAGGTTGTTCAGTGCCTCTCTTCTCCCCTTTTTCTCTTTTCTTCCTCCCCTCCATGGTGAGAGAGCTCCTTATCCCCTTCTCCTGTTTGTTAGGTGGTGGTCTAAGGGTTGGACACTTGGAGGGCAACGACGACGGCGAATCGTGGAGGCTTTCACCAGTGGTACCCTACTTTAGGCGACAATAGTGAGGAACCGTGGAGGCTTTTCCCAAAATTCGATCCATTAATGGTTGAGGCCGATAGGCAGGCCCACCAAGGATCCACACTCTCCTGCCACCTCAAATCCTTCGCCTTGATGTTCGACGCGTCCATAGGTACTCTGGGAAAACTCTGTCGACGATGTCATCATCAACTAGCTTCCACCCCTTAACCATTTTCTTCTTCCGGCATCCTCGTGGAGGCTCAATTCTTGATCACCACTGCCATCCCCAGCACACCTGAATTTGCCTCAAAAGGATGGCGGCGTCTCCCCCAAGTCGTCGGACATCGTAAGTAAATCTTGGAAGTGTCCATGGTGCCGCGCAAGTTAGAGATCTTCTTTTCCATTGCCTGATTTGTGACATTGTCGTTCCCATCTCGATGGGTACCATGAACTACCACCTACGGGGGGGGGGGGGGGGGGGGGGGGGGGGGGGATATTTCTAGTATATCTTAGGGGGACTATTACCCACCTTGACGGAAACCATTAAGATGAACAAGACGTTAATTGCCATGAAAATTACTAACGAAATCTCCCTAGACTAACAATTAATTAGGAGGCTAAGAAAAGGACGGGAAATATTATTACCCACTGTGGTGGCCAAATCTGGCCGCCTATACCCATAATGGCCCACTACGGCCCTTGCGCGTCCTGTCAGCTGACGTGGCCCCATCTCAACGGGTCACGTTCATCCCAAGACAATGTGATGATCTCAAGGATACCGCCAGCTTGATCTGACGCTGTCAAGCCTCGTGGCGGTATTCCCCCGAGCGGGTCGTCTGTACCTCCGCTACCGAGCACCCGCGGAGAGGTTCCGAACAGGAACTGTAACCTTACTGCGCGGAACGACCCTCAACATCACCGAACAACGTTGGTGGCCTCCATGAAGGTCACCTGCTCGGAAGGTGTGTTCAAAGGGTTCCGAGCAGGCTCCCTGGCTTACAGAACGGTTGTAACCGTCCCAGGCCACGTTCTCCGCCATCAAGGGGCGTGAAAGCCTGGCAGCCTAACGGGCGCCAGAGTCATAACTCCTCCCATTGCGCGCGTGCGTCCAGGCGCCTCCTCAGGCACGATCTGCCGAACGTTACGCACGTTGGCCTCGACACCGACGCCTATAAAAGCACAGGTACAGTACCATGCAACGGTACATTCTCTTCCTCACGCGAACACAAGTCCCGCATTCCGAAACCCCCTGCCTCTCAAGCTCCTCACTGACTTAGGCATCGGAGGGTTTCCCCGGTCTTCACCGGGCCCCCTGATCCTCTTCTGGTTTTGAGGCGCTCGTCCTCACCAGCGATCGTCTTCCCTCTCTCTTTAGTGGAGGCCTGTTTGGCTCAGGCCCAAACAGGATCATACCACCACATTTGGCGCCGGTGTGGGAAACGACGCTGCCATGGCTCGAGGATGATCTTCATACCAGAACATAGGAAGCAGGGCGACGAGGTCTCGCCAGTCGCGAGGGGATTCTCGCCGCCGATCCCCCCCTGGCGACGTCGCCATCGACCCCGCTGGTGCTAATCACGACGTCCCAGCACCACCGGCTGTCGCACCTGCAACTGCCCTCGAAGTAGCGGAGCTTCGGGGGCAAATGCAGCAGTTGACGGGCGTCTGCCTCGCCCTGCAGGCCCAGCTGGCGGGAGCAGCGGCTCCGGCGGTTTCCCTGCCGCGCGAGCGGCAGGCTGAATCGTCGCATCGCCGCTCCCGCGTCCCCTGGGGCCTCAGGAGCAGCAGGTGGAGTCGCCGCGCGGTCTCACGGGCCCCGTCGGAGGAGCGGGCCCCGAGCGCCGCGGGCGCTCGCCCCGACGCTCTATCATCTCCCCCCGTCCGCCGCGATCGGTCGTGGGAGGCAACTCCCACGCCTCTGGACGAGGGGGCCCCGCTAACTCCGAGCAGGAGCTCTCCAGGCGCCTAAGGCGTGTGGTCGACCTCGAACGCCGCATGGACGCGATGGTCCAGCGTGCGGAGGGCAAGGCTCCGGCGGAGGACGACTTGGACTTCCGCTCTCCTTTCAGCAGGGAGATCCTGGAGGCCCAGGTCTCCTCCAAGCTCCCTCTGCCCACCATCGCGCCCTACGACGGCACAACCGACCCGGCCGACCACATCCACGGCTTCGAGTCGCACATGGTGTTCCACAGAGCATCGGACGCGGCCAAGTGCAGGGCCTTCCCTGCAACGCTCAAAGAGACCGCCAGGGCTTGGTTTGAAACCCTCCCTGCGGGCTCCATCACTTCCTTCCGCCAACTGAAGAAGTCCTTCAGGGACAACTTTCTTGGCGGGAGATCGCAGCCGCGAACGGCGGCTTCTCTTCTGGCTGTGCGCCAGAAGAAAGGCGAGGCACTCTGGGACTTCGTCAAGAGGTTCCGAACAGAGGCGCTTCGCATCTCGCGCCTGGACGTCCCTCTGGCCACCAGTGCCCTCATCCAGGGCACTCGCGACGGTTTTTTGCAGAGGACCCTCGGCGTCCAGCAGCCTGCCACCCTCGCCGAACTACTCTCCATCGCACAGCGCCACGCAGCTTGCGAGGAGAGCCTGGCGGCGAGTAGGGCCGAGCAGGGGGAGCAGTCGGACAAGAAGCGGCCTTCCGACAACGGTTCCGACCGAGATCGGAAGAAAGGACGGCGCAATGGCGATTCTCCGCGCCGTCCGCGCCCCTTCACCAACTACACCCCCCTCACCGTGGCTCCCGAACAAATCCTGGCAGAGATCAGGAACGAAGCTTTTGTTCGGTGGCCCCAGAGAATGCGCTCCGACCCCGGAAGCGCGACCAATAAGTACTGTCGCTTTCATCGCGACCACGGCCACGACACCTCCGAGTGCCGCCAGCTTAAGGACGAAATCGAAGACCTTATCAAGCGCGGCTACCTTGGACGGTTCGTGCGCCGGAACGAAGAGCGCCCCCGACGCCGAGACCGCACTCCCGAGCAGCCGATCAACAACGAGCCCAATGGGCAGGAGATCAACGTGATCGCGGGAGGCTTCGGCGCGGGCGGAGAAAGCACTCGAAGCCGACGCGATTACGCAAGGCGAGTGCATGTCGTAGACAGGCCTTCGGCTGTTCGGTCGGCTCCATATCCTGCCAGTCCTGCACGCAACCTCCGAGGAGGTTATAACCTTCTCGGATGAAGATCTTGTAGGGGTTACGACCCCACACACTGATGCGTTGGTCGTTTCGGCCACCATCAACCACTGTAATGTGCGCCGGATTCTGGTAGATAATGGAAGCGCTCCTGATGTCTTGGCTTACGACTGTTTTGTCCTCATGGGCCTGCGAACCGATCAACTCACCCCAGTAAACTCGCCACTTTTTGGCTTTTCGGGAGTTTCGGTCCAGCCCATGGGAAGGATTCGCCTTCCGATCACCTTGGGAACGGCTCCAAAGGCTGTCACCAAAATTGTTGACTTCCTGGTCGTCAACAACATGCCTGGGTACAACGCTATCCTAGGCAGAGGTCTGATCGGACGCATCAAAGCAGTACCTTCATCGCTCCATCAGAAGATGAAGTTCCCTACTCCGAGCGGAATGGGCGAAGTGCTCGGATGTCAGCGCGAGTCTCGCCGTTGCTATGTCCTCTCCCTAAGAGACAAGCAACCGCTCGCTGATCCGGCTCCTCCAACTTCCAATCAGCCTTCAACCAGCCGAGGGACGCCTGTCGAAGACTTAATCCCTATTCAAGTGGACGACGACCCCGAACACGTCTTGTACATTGGCGCCTTGTTGACAGAGGCCGAGCAGCAACGCTACACCGCTTTCCTGCTGGCCAATTTGGACGTGTTCGCCTGGTCTGACGACGAGCTTCCAGGCATCCCCCCAGAGGTCATGGTGCATCGCCTCCGGTTGGATCCCCGGATCCCACCAGTTCAGCGAAGGAGGCGACCTGTGAATCGAGAACGGCAGACCGTGATCCAGGATCACGTGGTCAAAAGCCGAACTATTGGGCTCCTCCGAGAAGCCCAATATCCAAGATGGATCTCCAACGTGGTCCTCGTGCGCAAGGCCAATGGCAAATGGCGCGTGTGCGTGGATTACAAAGATCTCAATAAGGCAACGCCCAAGGATAACTTCCCTCTGCGCGCATTGATGATCAGCTGGTGGACGCAACTTCCGGGCACGAGCTTCTCAGCTTTTTGGACGCCTACTCTGGTTATCACCAGATCAGCATGCATCCCCCGGATCAGGACGCCACGACATCGTCACAGACCTAGGCTATACTGTTTCACCAGGATGCCTTTGGTCTGAAGAATGCAGGCGCGACTTACCAGCGACTGGTCAACAAGATGTTCGAGCAGCAAATCGGGCGCAACATGGAGGTTTACGTTGATGATATGTTGGTCAAGACTCTTCCGAGTACTGATCACATTTCCGACCTCCAGGAAACTTTCGCAACTCTGCGAAGGTATAATATGAAGCTCAATCCTGCCAAGTGCGCGTTTGGTGTTCGGTCGGGTAAGTTCCTCGAGTTTCTCGTATCAAACAGGGGAATAGAGGCGAACCCGGAAAAAATCCAAGCAGTGCTTGAAATGAGCAGTCCAAAGACAGTGCGCGACGTCCAGCGCCTGACGGGGCGTCTCGCGGCACTGAATCGGTTCATGTCCCGAGCAGCAGAAAGAAGTTTTAACTTCTTCAAGTTGCTCCGAGGCCCTAAAAGCTCCTCGAAGCAAGGGGGGCAAGTACTGTGGACTGACGAATGCGAAGCCGCCTTCACCGAGCTGAAGGCATATTTGGCAGCCCCTCCTGTTCTCTCAAAGCCTGTGCTCGGAGAACCTCTGTTCGTGTACCTTTCGGTCACCGAACACTCTATCAGTGCGGTCTTGATCAGAGAAGTAGGAGCGGCGCAGCATCCAGTGTACTACATCAGCAGGGTCCTCCAAGAAGCTGAAAGGAGGTACCCCAGAGCAGAAAAACTCGCCCTTGCTCTCGTCACGGCTGCACGGAAGCTCAGGCCCTATTTTCAGGCCCATTCCGTTACAGTGCTAACCGATCAACCGCTGAAATCCATCTTGCAGCGGCCGGAGGCTTCCGGTAGGTTGGTTAAGTGGGCAATCGAGCTGGGAGAGTTTGACATCAGCTTCCGACCGAGGACGGCGATCAAAGCGCAGGCGTTAGCAGATTTCGTGGCGGAATGCACCCTTCCGGCCGAGCAGGATCCACCGTTGGCAGACGAGCCCCCATGGGAGCTTTATGTTGACGGATCCTCTTGTGTCACCGGAAGCGGGGCAGGTTTGGTCCTCACCTCCCCAGAGGGGTTAGAGTTCCAATACGCCCTCCGTTTCCGCTTCCCAGCCTCCAACAACGTCGCCGAATACGAAGCTTTACTGTCCGGTATTCGCATGGCTAGGCACCTTGGGGCCATTCGGCTTAGAGTCTTTAGTGACTCCCAGTTGGTTGCCAGCCAGGTGAGCGGACAGTTCGGAGCAAGGGAACCTCGCATGGCTCAATACCTCCAACAGGTCAAGAGCCAAACAGAGGGCCTCGTTTACTTCGAGGTTATATGTTCCACGGGAGCAGAAACGCGCGAGCTGATGCCCTGGCCAAATTGGCATCTTCAGGTGACATCACCCCTTCTCGCTCTGTGTTCATTGAAGAGCTCGCCTGCCGAGCACGGAGACTGATGTAGCCGCCATAGAAACGGGCCCACCAACCCCAAGTTGGGTAGACCCTCTCGTGGCGTACCTCCTCCGAGGTGAGCTTCCGCCCGAACAGGATGAAGCTCGGAAAGTCAGGATGCGCTCGCAGCATTTCACCCTCGTAGAAGGCAAGCTGTACCGGCGGTCCCTTGCAAGACCTCTTCTGCGTTGCCTCAACCCTGAGGAGGCCCTTGCGGCCACAGAGGAGTTCACGAGGGGCTGTGCGGAAGCCATCTGGGGGGCAGAACGCTAGCGCGCAGCCTCATCCGAGCAGGGTTCTGGTGGCCTTCTCTTCAGAAGGATTGCATGACCTTCGTCAGGAAATGTCCAGAATGCCAAAAGTTCGGAGTACTCATCAAGCAACCGGCCGAACAGCTTCACAGTCTGTTCGAGCCGCGCCCTTTCGCCAGATGGGGCATTGATATCTTGGGTCCCTTTCCAGAGGCCCAAGGTCGGAAGAAATTTCTGTTCGTAGCCATCGATTACTTCACCAAGTGGATCGAGGCCGAACCCGTTACCACAATCACCGAACAAGCCGCATGGAAGTTCGTATGGAAGAACCTTCTCTGCAGGTTTGGCGTCCCAAGGGTGATTACGTCTGACAAGGAAACAGTTTGATAGCGCCTTCTTCAAGCAGAAGTGCGCCGAGCTGGGATCTACAACCACTTCACCTCCGTCGCTCATCCCCAAGCTAACGGTCTGTCGAAAACGCCAACCGAACATTGCTGCACGGGATCCGAACCAGAGTGGAGGCTGCAGGTGGATCATGGATCGATGAGCTCCCAAACGTCCTTGGTGTCACCGAACAACTGCTCGGGTAGCCACAGGGGAAACACCTTTCCACCTGGCCTACGGCTCGGAAGCAGTTGTACCTTTGGAAGTAGCCCTTCCAACTATCCGAACTACCCACTTCGACGAAGCCGCCAATAACCGCGCTTCGGGAAAACTTGGACATGCTAGGCGAACGACAGAGCGACGCCAGCATTCGCCTCGTTTCCTATCAGCAACGACTCGCACAATATTATAATGCGCGAGTTCGGGAAAGGCGGTTCAATGTGGGAGATTTGGTTCTCCGCCGCTGTTCGGCTTCGGACCCCCGAAGAGCAGTAGGCAAGCTTGCCATCAAATGGGAAGGACCTTATCAGGTCACCCATGTCCTCGGGAAGGCTCATATAAGCTAACTACTCCTAGTGGCGAAGCCATTCCCAGGACTTGGCATGTTTCTAACCTCAAGGCTTATATGTATAAGAGCCTCTTTTCAGCATCCTACCTCTCTCTCCTAACTCTGACGCCATACGAGCATTTAGCATATACCTGATCGGAATCCCCTTCACGGTTCCCCACGGTCTACGTTATACATGCAATGCTTACGGCGCCTAGCGGATTTCGATCCGAACAGGAGTAATCATGAAAGGAAGAAGATAGAGAAAGTGAAGCTACATGACGATCTCACAAACAAAAGACTTCATTCACAAAAAAGTTTTTTACAAGTAGGATCTTTTCGGCCACGGCTACAAAAAGGAGAAGTATAAGACGAAAGGAGCCTAAGGGTCAAGGGGCCTGCTGTGAAGGACCGGCGTCATCATCTAAAGGGGCATCCGCCCAGACTGGAATTGTGCGAACCGCACACCATCCAGACGGGCGTCCTGAGTGCGACGCCGGCACTCCGAACAGCGGCCTCGAAGGCTTCCCGGGCGCGTTCAAACCAGGAAAGCTGTTCCCCCACCTCCTTCCCAGCGTTGAGGCCCACCCTGTAGCAGCGGGCCCCATACTGCTCCAAGTCCTCCTTGTATTCCGGCCCGCCTTATAATCGGCAACGGCACGGGCCTCTGCATTCAACATTACCTTGGCCAGGGCATCCTTTCGGCTCGTGCCAAGGTAGCATCCAGCCTCGCAGCATGGAGAGCAGCTTTGAGGTTCTTCACCTCCTCCTCCAGCGCTGCCTCGCGAGCTTTATGCCTCGCCGAAAGCTCTTCTAAGAAAGCTGCATTCGCCTCAAGGAGATATTTCTGTCTCTGGCCCCGAACAGCTAAAGCCTTCAGAGTGCCCACGACTTGGACATTTCGTCCGCAAGCGCCTCTACATCGACGTCGCCCAGACCATCTTCTACCTGGCACTCCGGTGGTAACCTTCCACCGACTTCTCCGGAGTCTGTTCGGAAGGAAGGTCCAGGCACCTTGCCAACCGATCAAGACGAGAGGCAGTAGGGCTCGCAGGCAGCTCTCTTGGCGTGTCCTCCATTCGACGAAGGGTCGCCTCCAACACTGCCACCGAAGGAGCTCCGGGAAGTCTCTTCAAGAGCGCCTCGCTAAGAGGTCTTCGGTCGTCTTCGGATTCTTCAGCCCGAGCAGCACCCGCAGCCTCCCCCCCAGTACCTTCGAATGCCTTGGAGGTTGCTTCTTCGTTAGCAACCACCTCAGAGGGGGCATGGGGGGCAGGATTCCCCCGGTGGAAGTGACAACCCCTTCGGACGCCCTCGTCGTCGCGGCCACTTCTCAGTGGCCCCTGCCGCAGAAACAGAAGTGGCAACCTCCTCGGACGCCCTCGTCGTCGCGGCCGCCTTTTCAGTGGCCCCCGCTGCAGGAACCACTTCCTGTTCCGTAGAGAGAATCGTGGTCGGCGCTGCCGCCACCACGCCGCTCAAGACCACCCCAGCAGGGGCGGAAACCTCCGTCGCATCGGCGACCTCTTCCCGCCGAACAGGAGACACTCCACCTTCTCTACTCCTCCTGGAAGAGGCCCCCGCAGTGTTGCTGGCAGCACCATGCTCGGCACCACCAGCGTGGGAAGCATTAGAGGGCTCCCTATCCTTCGAGCAGGTGGAGCCCCTGGCCTCTTCCATGGCAGGACTTCCGGACCCGTCGCTCACGACGACGAGCCCCAGCTCGGTCGCCATCTCCTACGCGACCTCTAGGCGCTCTGTGGAGGCCACCCGTGGCACTCCTTCATCGGCCGATTGCACGGCCTACTTGTTCTGCGCAGCAGTAACTGCGCCCCTTCCTCTTCCTTCGGTCCCTCCTCGTCATGTGGAGGAGTGACCGGGACCGCCTTCTGCTTCTTCCGAGCACGGAGTTGCTCTGCCTCCTCCGCGCTCTCGTCAACTAGGACCGGCCTCTTCCTTGGAAGCGCGAAGGCCGGCTCGCTCCGCCACCCTCCGCTAGTGAGGCCCGAACTCCAGACGGAACCACCTCTCTGGTGGCCTTCTTCTTCAGACGAATTCTTCCAGGCCCCTTTCAGGAGTTGGGCCTTGGCTGAGCGCCCCCCGGATGGCGAGGGAGCAACGAGCGCCGTTGTTACGCAGCGCCAACCCTCTGCGGAAGGAACCGGGCAACGGCGGCAGCATCATCGTCTTCGAACACCATGTGCGCTAGCACAGGGATCTGTTCGGCAAACTCGTCATTTGCCTCTTGATCCCTTCCGGCCTCAGCTCTGCGGCCGCTGCGCACAAAGAAGACGAGAAGAAGAAAGGTTAGTAGGGGGTCACCAAACCCAGGGTAAACAACCAGGAGATAATATACTTACTCCATGGTTTGCTGAGCCCGTACTTAACGAGCATGAACTCGGTCACATATCCTTCTCCGTTCCAAACACCTGCTCGGAGAAGCTTGTCCGACGCCCTTGCCTCGTCCTGGATTAGATGCGGAAAGCTGTCCTTCCGCGCAGAACGCATAATAGTGGGGAATCCCCACTCAGCACCACTCCGGTGGCGCACGAAGAGCAACCTGTCCATCCAACCCTTGTTGTTGGAATACTTGTTGGATAGGCCGATGTGCATCCGGTCTGTTCGGTGCTTGGCGTAGTAGATGTCTGCTCCCGATGCCCGCGAAGTAGACAGCTTGAAGTGTGCGCGGAAGACGTCTGCCGAACCCCGGATCTCCTTCAACTTGCAGACAACACCAAAGATACATATGTATCTCCAGGTGTTGGGCGTCAGCTGTATCGGCGAAATGCCCCAAATGTTAAGGAGCGCCTTTGCCACCTCCGGCAACGGCAGCCGGAAGCCTGCCTCCAGATGGTCCACGGAGAGGAGCAGGCAACCAGGTTTATTCACCAGGATGTGTCGCTCATTGGCGTCGATGATCTCGTACTCCTCCCCGATCCTGAAACGCTCGCGGAGCCCGCTATAGTGACGGCATCGTACTCCACTGGACGCCGCGACGGTCACCCCGCTCACTCCAGCGACAGCCTTCCTTTGCTCGCCATTGCGGAAGGATCGTAGGTGGCGGCGACGGCACGAAGGGACGAAGGAGAAGATGGAAACAGGAGAAGGCAAGACGGCACGAAAGCTGAAGGCTGAAAGATTTCTGGAAGGCGTAGCTCCCGCCCTCGTCTCTTCCCCTCCTTATAAGGAAAGAGGAGGGAACGAAATTCGAGGCGGGCCCCCCAAAACGCCGCTCCTTCCCGTTTTTTGAATGTGCCCCTTCGGGTACAGCGTTGGCGACCGTCCGAACGCGACGGCAGCACCTCAAGCATGGCGCGGCTTCGTGCCCATCGTAATGGGTTAACCGCCTGCCTAGGCTCCAAGTGACGGCATCCCACAACGGACCATCGCATTAAATGCGGAAGTGACGCCCTCGAAATGCTCGTCTCACCGAGCCACTCGAGAGCGTGGGGGGCAAGTGTGGTGGCCAAATCTGGCCGCCTATACCCATAATGGCCCACTACGGCCCTTGCGCGTCCTGTCAGCTGACGTGGCCCCATCTAACGGGTCACGTTCATCCCAAGACAATGTGATGATCTCAAGGATACCGCCAGCTTGATCGGAGCTGTCAAGCCTGTGGCGGTATTCCGAGCGGGTCGTCTGTACCTCCGCTACCGAGCACCCGCGGAGAGGTTCCGAACAGGAACGGTAACCTTACTGCGCGGAACGACCCTCAACATCACCGAACAACGTTGGTGGCCTCCACGAAGGTCACCTGCTCGGAAGGTGTGTTCAAAGGGTTCCGAGCAGGCTCCCTGGCTTACAGAACGGTTGTAACCGTCCCAGGCTACGTTCTCCGCCATCAAGGGGCGTGAACTGCCTGGCAGCCTAACGGGCGCCAGAGTCATAACTCCTCTCGTTGCGCGCGTGCGTCCAGACGTCTCCTCAGGCACGATCTGCCGAACGTTACGCACGTTGGCCTCGACACCGACGCCTATAAAAGCACAGGTACAGTACCATGCAACGGTACGTTCTCTTCCTCACGCGAACACAAGTCCCGCATTCTGAAACCCCCTGCCTCTCAAGCTCCTCACTGACTTAGGCATCGGAGGGTTTCCCCGGTCTTCACCGAGCCCCTTGATCCTCTTCTGATTTTGCAGGCGCTCGTCCTCACCAGCGATCGTCCTCCCTCTCTCTTTAGTGGAGGCCTGTTTGGCTCAGGCCCAAACAGGATCATACCACCACACCCACCTTAACGGAAACCATCAAGTTTGAATTGGAAATTAATTCCCATGAAAAAAAAGACAAAAAATTATTAATGAAATCTCCCTAGACTTATAATAACTAGGAGGCTAAAAGAAGATCGGAGAATCGAATTCCCGTTATTATTAAGTAATGAAATTATTTGTATATCCTTGGAGATTTTTTTCTCTCTTTTTTGGACGAATTATAAGTGGTCGACCATGATCTCGCACGTCAGCTAGACACGCCACATGGACAAAACGTGGGCTTCTCCAGGATAACAGTGTCATGTGTGACTTTTGGGACATGAAGCATGTGGGGCGTAGACTTTATAACAAGCTTGAGGAAACTTGTGTACCTACCCAATGCCTTATTTTTACTTTCATATATCTAAAATATCGTAAAGCATTGATTACATAGATATCCCCTCACAAATTTTATGTTCTACTATTTACTTTGTATTCTTCATATTATGATGCATAGTTTGCATTCTCTCATAATATGCTATGCTTAAACATGTATACCTGTGCCACTATCTGTCATCTGTTTGACTTAGTTTAGAGTGTCAGACTAAAGAAACCAATCTATCCTTGTTCAATCTTTCCACAACACCAAAATGATAGCACGTATATCCCTACTATCTATAATATATGTTCTCTTATACATATATATATATATACATATATATATATATATATATTCAGATATAGATATAGATCACGGTTGGTTTGGCCAAATCGCATCCGAGTCAGGGCACGGTCGGGTCACCTCATTGGGGTGACTCGGGCGTGCCGCAGTGGCACTCCATGGTTTGTCACGGACCGGTACGGTCCGGTCCGGTCCGGTCCGTGACATGCCTATTTTTTTTTACTTTCTCTATCACATCCGGTGTATCTAAGGGATCTACATGTTGTCTAATCGAGATGAAATTTTAAACAAAGGTTAATTAAAAGATGATACAAATTATAGTAATTTTATTTTAATTTTTTAAATTAATTTTTATCGAGTAAAAATTGTTCCAAAAATTATTAGATCAACTTAATCTCAACATCTAAGGGATCTAAATGATGTCTAATTGAGATAAAATTTAAAATATAAGCTAATTAATAGATGATACAAATTATAGTAATTTTAGTTTAATTTTTTTAATTAATTTTTATCAAATAAAAATTGTCCCAAAAATCATTAGGTCGATTTAATCTCAACATCTATGCATCAATAACTCATGATATTTATATTTTTAGAATTAGTACATTTTTCTAGTAATTATGATGACTTCAGATTTGACTTTATTTTCGGAATCAAATGTCGTCCCGTTGAAGTGCACAGATGATTCGCCGTACCGCGACAATCCTGTGTGGACTTAAAGAGTCTAAATGGTGTCTAATTGAGATAAAATGTCAAACATAAACTAATAAGAGATGATACAAATTATAAGAATTATAATTTAATTTTTTTAATTATTTTTTGTCAAGTAAAAATTATCTCAAAAATCATTAGGTCGACTTAATCTCAACATCTATACATCATTAATTTTTTATATTTTATATTTTAAAATCAATATATATTTTAATAATTATGATGACTTCAGATTTGACTTTATTTTTGGAACCGAATGTCGTCCCGTTGAAGTGCACACAATCAAAGATAGTATCAGAATTATATTAATAATATGAAAATATTTTAAAATTAAAGATAATTATGTTTTATATAAGTGATCATGTCTTACGTATAATTTACTATCACTTTAATTTCTTAGTGTCATATTAATATTTTATTATACATTTTAAGACGTTAAATTTGTTTATGTTTTCTGATTCTTGGTGTTGATCTAATGGAATATATTGGTCATATCATGAACAACATTCATGAAGAGCCCAAAGATTAGATCACCCTCGTTCAGGCTGTAGAGAGGCCGCACATGCTAATTTGGATCACGATATGAGAGAGAATGTGAAGAATAATTCATTATATCTTTAAGCATAGATATTCATTTGATGTGATTCTAGTTGGAACTTGTAGAGAAAGTCGTGGGGAACAACTTTCATGAAGAAGTCTCGAAGAGATATGCCCTCGTTTGAGATGTGGAAGGCATGATAATCATGTATATGTAGATCATGATATGAGAGAGAATGTGAAGAATAATCAACTATAACTTTGAACATAGACCACCAATTGAGGTGATTCCACTTTGAGGACGAAGCTGAAAAAGAATAGAACAACTTTGATGAAGACCTCGTGAGCATATATGTAACGTCGCGTGCTTTTCGGATCCATGCCGATCACGTGCATTGTGGTTGTGGCGGCCGTTGTGAGGCCAGTGTGAGTTGGGTGTGTGGAATGCATGGTGTGATTGTGTGGCTTGAGCAGGTGAAGAGCAGGGTGGGTTCTGAAATGAAACAGAACCAGCTGCTGTTCTGTCTGAGTTGGCGGCCAAGGGGTGGTCGTTGACTGTTGGCGTCCAGGTTTATGGACGTTTACTTCTTGAACTTGGCGGCAGTAGTTGTGGACGTTTAGGCTGGCGGTGCTTGTAGGCGACATGGGGGTTGACGCCAACCTGTAAGTTCAGCAGGTTATAGGCTCACCCGAGGGCTATTCTCTCAGCTCACTCCCATTCCCTCTTGCCCCAGCTTGCTGCCCCCGAGTCTTTGAAGCTTCCATCAGGTACCGAGGAGTGGTTGGACGATCGTGGGACGCGTGGCGACGCCGAATTGCGCGAGGAAACGTCGCGGCGTGGTGCAATTCGCGTGGGAGCTCGCGGAGGGCTCGTCGTGAACTGGGAGTTTGCGGGAGATTCTAACGCGTTCTGAGGTAGGGGACGAACCCGTTAAACTCCGTGGAACCATTAAAATACATCATAATCACCTGAATCAGCATGATAATCCATGTTTGGATAGAGTGGCACCATACGGGATAATGGGTGGTTTGAGTAGTTTATTGTATGAATCATGTTTAAACGGGTTGCATTGGGTTCTGACATGCTAGAGGGTATACATTTGCATGTTTTTCAGTAATTAGAACAGCTAGAAAACCCGCAGGACCGGATTAGGGTTTCTGCAGGGTTTAAGGCCGGGGAACTTGGCGTCAACATCGTTTGCTGCCAAGATCTTCAGCCAAGAGGTTGACGGCCAGGGACCTTGCCGTCTACTTCCGTAAGCGGCAATCGATGTGGCCGCCTACCCATATGAACAGAAATGGTTATTTATGGTGTTTTATCGATAACACATGCGTGGTATCATACGAGGTGCACTAAGTGCACATGATTCTCGTATTTAGCATACAAGATATGCTGTTAGTTGTTTATTTCGGTGACTGCGCGTTGTGTACGCGAGTCAGTTGGGTTCACGTGTAGTGGACCAGTAGTCATTTGTGGTTTACGTGAGGTTTCACGCAGTTTGTGTGTGACGTGCACGTGGTTTTGTGTACGTGGCGAGTAGTACGACGCCTACCGTGGTTACCTCTCCAGTTGGGTGCCCCAGGTTCTTTGTGAGCCAGGCTGTTAGCTCGGGGCCTTGTCCCGGTACTTGTGTTGTACCGTCGAGGTCTGTGTCGTCTGACCTGGACACCCTCACTCTTGTGTTAGAGTTGTACGTCCGGCTGAGGGAAAGACGACAGTGGGACAGTGACAGTTGTGGTTGTTTTTAGTCACTTGTAGCGCGCTCGTAGTTGGGGGTACGGACACCAATAGTCGACACTGGTCCCCAGCTAGTCCTTTACCAGTGCCTCACTCTAGCGAGCCCAGGCCAGGGTCTCTGGAGGTGCCAGGCATGGGCCTGTGACCGTGTGGTTCGCAGGTTGTGGTGGTTTAGTTGGTCTCCACAGTTACTTGTCTTTTTACGTGGAGCGGCAGCTGGACCTTTCGTCCGTGGCTGCGAGACTGAGAGGTGGACCTGTGTTAGTTGTCCGAGTCAGTTTCTGGTGTCGCGAACCAGTTTACGTGGCTCGTGTTGGCTGTCTCTACTTTGGCTTGTACACCTGTTTGGGTTTGCCGTTTAGTTACTACAGTTGTTTCTCGTAGTCGGCAGACAGTGAGTAGTTTTACAGCTTTACTTACTGCTTAGCTGTTTTATATATTGTTGGTACTGTTTACTGTTTCGTACCTGTGGTTTGTGGTTTGTTCGGCTTTGGGGGAGTTCCCTACTGAGCCAGTGACTAGAGAGGCTCACCCCTACCCCCACAAGTGAGGGCGAGGAGGACGTTTCCCGTCCGACGTCCAGTTCTGGGCCGCGTCGTAGCGGAGCAGGGTCAGTACCTCCAGCGGAGTAGTACTTCAGCAGTGTAGCCTTGTAGTTCTGTAGTTGTTTACTTTCTTTTGTTGTACCTCGGGCTATGCCCCAGACTCTTGTACCTTTACAGTTTTGATGGAATATGGCTATGTAAATTGCGAAAAATTATATATGAAATGTGGTGTGTTCCTTTATATTTACACGGACTGTGGTTTGGTTTCCCTTGCGCGGCTTCGGCCCGTTCGCGGGAGGCGGACTCGGATCAAGTGCGTTATTGGTTTAACGGACTTGGCCGAGGCGTTCCGTCACAGTTGGTATCAAAGCAAGGTCCGTGTTAATATAAGGGAATTAAAAGAATACATAGCCTTATTTCGATCTTTATACACTGCTGGTAGAGACCCTGATTTTTGATAATTTGTGGTTTTGATTTTTGTCTGGTATTTGGTGTATGTAGAACTTCTGGAATGGCTGATAGGAGAGATTGGGGTGGTGGAGGAGATGATCCGGAGGAAAGTACCCAGCGGATGATAGAGAGAATATGGGAGAGCCTTACGGATATTCGAGCGAGAATGGATCAGCAGGCGCCAGTACCGCCAGTTGCAGTGCCACCTGGGGAAGGAGAGGCAGTACCTGTTGCTCCAGTTCCACCGAGGGTGGAAGTACCTTTTGTAGCACATGTGCCACCACCACCGCCAGTGCAGTTAGTTGAAGAACCAGTGATACAGGTGGAGAAATTTCTGAGATTGCAGCCGTCTACCTACTCAGGAGGGCCGAATTCAGACACAGCTGAGCACTGGGTTCATGAGATTGAGAGGGTTTTTGCGACTATGCGGTGTCCTGAGGCAGACAGAGTTGTATTGGCTGCTTATCAGTTGAGGGGTTTTGCTTTAGAATGGTGGCGATTGAAGATGCAGACCACCTTCGCAGGTAGAAGAGAAGAAGCTATCACTTGGTCGGAGTTCCTCGAGGTATTTAATGATACATTCTTTCCGATTCAAGTGCAGCAGGTAAAAAGAGAGCAATTCCAGACTCTTCAGCAATGTAACTCTTCAGTCTTAGAGTACCAGATGAGATTTATGGCACTCAGCCGTTATGCACCTTATGTTGTTTCTAATAATAACATGATGGTTGAGTATTTTATTAGAGGATTGAGAGTGGAATTGCAGAATGCGATAGTTCCTCTCATGTGCAAGACAGTGGAAGAGGCAGCGCAAAGAGCAGCTATTTTAGAGAGGTCTATCCGGACTCGTCAGGCCGGTGAGTCAGGCTCAGGTAGTTTTCGGCTACCGCAGCAGACAGTGGGTGCAAGCAAGGGCAAGGCACCAGCAGGACCTTCTTCATCAGGCTTTGGGAAGTGGGGACAGAAATTAAAGCAAGCACTTAAGGGAAAGGAAAAGGATGGGGAGGTCGTCCGCAGTATCAGCAAGGCCGTGGTAGGCCTGAGGTGGAGGAGTCTCAGCAGAGCACAGCCAGACAGCCTATAATTCCTCCAGGATACAGGTGTTATAATTGTAATCAGCCGGGACATTTGATCCGCAATTGTCCCTATGCAAGAGAATATGGGTATGGCAGAGGTGTGCAGCAGCAGCAGCAGCCTCAGCAGTTTCAGCAGCCACAGGCAGGTCGTGGTAGAGGAGCACCGCAGCAGCAGGGGAGAGGCCGGGTTATGGCTATCACCCGAGCCCAGGCAGAGGCATCAAATATGATAGAAGGTACTTTACCCCTTTATGAATATTCAGCAAAAGTTTTATTTGATTCGGGTGCCTCTCATTCTTTTATTTCCGAAGAATTTCTGGATTGCATAGCTCACCCATTAGAAGAGAAGTCTTGTGAGTTAGTGGTAGAGGTTCCTTCAGGTGAGTTCTTACTCACTTCGAGCTACATAGATGAAGCTCCTGTTATGATTGAAGGGAACCAAATGCCGGGTCGGTTGTATGCCCTGCAGTTGTCAGATTATGATATTATTCTGGGTATGGACTGGCTAGAGATGTATGGAGCAATGTTAGATTGCAGAAAGAAAAGGATCAGGTTTTATCATCCTAATGGTGCAGAGTTTGAATATCAAGGTATGCCTTTTTATACCTCAAAGTTTCTAATTTCTGCAATTAAAGCTAGAAAGTTGATTAATGGTGGGTGTGTGGCTTACTTAGCTTCGGTAAGTTTGGTAGAAGCTAGGCAGTCAGTTGAAGCAGTTCCCGTGGTTAGGGAATTTGCTGATGTTTTTCCGGAAGATTTGTCTGGTATAGCTCCACATAGAGAGGTGGATTTTACTATTGAGTTGCTGCCGGGTACTATGCCAATCTCTAAAGCCCCATATCGAATGGCACCAGCAGAACTCAAGGAGTTGAAAAAGCAATTAGAGGAATTGTTGCAGAAAGGGTTCATTAGACCGAGTCATTCCCCGTGGGGAGCGCCGGTTTTATTTGTGAAAAAGAAAGATGGAAGTTTCAGGATGTGTATAGATTATAGAAAGTTGAATGATGTGACCATAAGAATAAGTACCCGTTGCCAAGAATAGATGATTTATTTGATCAGTTGCAATCAGCAAAAGTGTTTTCCAAAATTGATTTGAGGTCGGGTACCATCAGCTGAGAATTAGAGAGAAGATATAGATAAAACAGCGTTAGAACCAGATATGGTCACTATGAGTTTGTGGTAATGCCTTTGGGTTGACTAATGCTCCTGCAGGTTTTATGGATCTGATGAATAGAATATTTCATCCGTATTTAGATCAATTTATTGTGGTCTTTATTGATGATATTCTAATTTATTCAGCATCTGAGGAGGAGCATGCAGCTCATTTGAGGTTTACTTTGCAGTTGCTAAGGGATAATCAATTGTTCGCCAAGTTCAGTAAGTGTGAATTTTGGTTAAAGGAAATTCAGTTTTTGGGTCATGTTATTTCTGCTAAAGGAGTAGCTGTGGACCCGAGTAAAGTGGAAGCTGTAATGAGATGGCAAGTGCCTAAGTCAATAACCGAGATTAGAAGTTTTCTGGGGTTGGCAGGTTATTATAGGCGCTTTATTCAGGATTTTTCTAAGATCGCAGCACCTATGACCAGACTGACCAGAAAATGTGTGCCTTTTGTGTGGTCCGGTGAATGTCAGAGAAGTTTCACAGAATTGAAGAAAAGACTTACATCAGCTCTTATATTGACATTACCGGCAGGGAGTGGTGGTTTTGTGCTGTATACTGATGCTTCAAGGAGAGGTCTTGGCACAGTGCTTATGCAGCATGGTAAAGTGATAGCCTATGCGTCTAGGCAATTGAAGCCAGCAGAAGAGAATTACCCCACACATGATTTGGAGTTGGCTGCAGTTGTTTTCGCCTAAAAATGTGGAGGCATTATCTGTATGGCGAAAGGTTTGAGATTTTCACAGATCATAAAAGCTTGAAGTATATCTTCTCGCAGAAGGATCTAAATCTTCGCCAGCGCAGATGGGTTGAGTATCTGAAGGATTATGATTTCAGTTTGGCTTACCATCCGGGTAAGGCCAATGTTGTGGCTGATGCCTTGAGCAGAAAGGCATATATAAATTTAATGATGATTAAGGAGTGGAAGTTATATGAAGAGGTAGCAGAGAATTCTTTATATGTGCCCAGCAGTCAGCGTCGGGCAATTCTAGCTGCTAGTGCTGTAGAGCCGTCTTTATATTGGCAGATTATTGAGGCTCAGAGAGCAGATGCAAGTTTACCTGAAATTGTGAAAATGGAAGGAGTCTCTATTGATGATAATTGTGTGGTCAGGCTTCGAGGCAGGTTATTGTTCCTGCAGAAAGAGAGGTGAAGCAGCGTGTTCTAGAAGAGGCTCATAAATCAAGGTACACTATTCATCGGGTAGTACTAAAATGTACCATGATTTAAGAAAGCATTTCTGGTGGCCTCATATGAAGAAAGAAATAGCAGAATTTGTGGCAAGATGTGCCGTGTCAACAAATTAAAGCAGAGCATCAGAAGCCAGGAGGTCTGTTGCAACCGTTACCCATTCCACAGTGGAAGTGGGATGATATTGCAATGGATTTTGTGGCAGGTTTACCAAGGACAAGTTCCGGGCATAATGGAATATGGGTGTTTGTTGACAGATTGACCAAGGTTGCAGATTAGTGGCAGTAAGTATGTCTTGGACAGTGGACAGATTGGCAAATGTATATGTTGAAAGATTGTTCCACTGCATGGTATTCCGAAGACTATTGTATCAGATAGAGATCCAAGATTTACTTCTGGTTTTTGGAGAAGTTTGCAAAGGGTGATTGGTTCTGAGTTGAGGTATAGCTCCGCTTATCATCCCCAGAATGGTCAGACAGAGAGGACCATCAGACAATTGAAGATATGTTGCGAGCTTGTTGTTTAGTTTGGGGAGGCAGCTGGGAGCATCATTTGGGTATGGTTGAATTTGCCTACAATAATAGTTATCATACCAGTCTCGGAATGGCACCGTATGAATCCTTATATGGAAGGCCATGTCGAACTCCGTTGAACTGGCATGAAGTGGGAGAAAGGCAATTAGTGGGTCCTGAATTGATTCAGCAGACCACTGAAGTAGTAAAGCTTATAAAGAGAAATTGCAAGCAGCCCAAAGTAGGCAGAAAAAGTTATGCAGATGTGCGGAGAGACCACTTCAGTTTGAGGTGGGAGACTTTGTTTTCCTAAGAGTTTCTCCAAGTAAAGGAATTATGAGGTTCGGTAAATCTGGAAAGCTGAGTCCAAGATATGTGGGACCTTTTCAGGTAATGAAAGAATTGGGGAAACAGCTTATAGGCTGGATTTGCCAGTTGATTTCGCAGATGTGCATGATATTTTCCATGTTTCTATGTTAAGGAAATGCATTGAAGATCCAGCTCAGATAATTAGATATCAAGGTGGTGACCTGAGGCCGGACATGACCATGCCTGAATATCCGGTGCAGATCACGGATCGAAAGATGAAGAAGTTAAGAAATAAAGAAATTGAGTTGGTTAAAGTGAGATGGGAAAATAGGTTGGGTGGTGAGGATACCTGGGAGTTGGCCGCTGAAATGGCTAAATGGTATCCCTATCTGTTTGTGTAAAATTTGTATTTTCTTTTTAGATGATAGTACTTGTAAAGTTATGTATATTTAAATTGTTTGACTTTATGTTGTGTTATGAATTTCGAGGTCGAAATTTTCTTTTTAGATGATAATAATGTAACGTCGCGTGCTTTTCGGATCCATGCGGATCATGTGCATTGTGGTTGTGGCGGTCGTTGTGAGGCCAGTGTGAGTTGGGTGTGTGGAATGCATGGTGTGATTGTGTGGCTTGAGCAGGTGAAGAGCAGGGTGGGTTCTGAAATGAAACAGAACCAGCTGCTGTTCTGTCTGAGTTGGCGGCCAAGGGGTGGTCGTTGACTGTTGGCGTCCAGGTTTTGGACGTTTACTTCTTGAACTTGGCGGCAGTAGTTGTGGACGTTTAGGCTGGCGGTGCTTGTAGGCGACATGGGGGTTGACGCCAACCTGTAAGTTCAGCAGGTTATAGGCTCACCCGAGGGCTGTTCTCTCAGCTCACTCCCATTCCCTCTTGCCCTAGCTTGCTGCCCCCGAGTCTTTGAAGCTTCCATCAGGTACTGAGGAGTGGTTGGACGATCGTGGGACGCGTGGCGACGCCGAATTGCGAGAGGAAACGTCGCGGCGTGGTGCAATTCACGTGGGAGCTCGCGGAGGGCTCGTCGTGAACTGGGAGTTTGCGGGAGATTCTAACGCGTTCTGAGGTAGGGGACGAACCGTTAACTCCGTGGAACATTAAAATACATCATATCACCTGAATCAGCATGATAATCCATGTTTGGATAGAGTGGCACCATACGGGATAATGGGTGGTTTGAGTAGTTTATTGTATGAATCATGTTTAAACGGGTTGCATTGGGTTCTGACATGCTAGAGGGTATACATTTGCATGTTTTTCAGTAATTAGAACAGCTAGAAAACCCGCAGGACCGGATTAGGGTTTCTGCAGGGTTTAAGGCCGGGGAACTTGGCGTCAACATCGTTTGCCGCCAAGATCTTCAGCCAAGAGGTTGACGGCCAGGGACCTTGCCGTCTACTTCCTGTAAGCGGCAATCGATGTGGCCGCCTACCCATATATGAACAGAAATGGTTATTTATGGTGTTTTATCGATAACACATGCGTGGTATCATACGAGGTGCACTAAGTGCACATGATTCTCGTATTTAGCATACAAGATATGCTGTTAGTTGTTTATTTCGGTGACTGCGCGTTGTGTACGCGAGTCAGTTGGGTTCACGTGTAGTGGACCAGTAGTCATTTGTGGTTTACGTGAGGTTTCACGCAGTTTGTGTGTGACGTGCACGTGGTTTTGTGTACGTGGCGAGTAGTACGACGCCTACCGTGGTTACCTCTCCAGTTGGGTGCCCCAGGTTCTTTGTGAGCCAGGCTGTTAGCTCGGGGCCTTGTCCCGGTACTTGTGTTGTACCGTCGAGGTCTGTGTCGTCTGACCTGGACCCTCACTCTTGTGTTAGAGTTGTACGTCCGGCTGAGGGAAAGACGACAGTGGGACAGTGACAGTTGTGGTTGTTTTTAGTCACTTGTAGCGCGCTCGTAGTTGGGGGTACGGACACCAGTAGTCGACACTGGTCCACAGCTAGTCCTTTACCAGTGCCTCACTCTAGCGAGCCCAGGCCAGGGTCTCTGGAGGTGCCAGGCATGGGCCTGTGACCGTGTGGTTCGCAGGTTGTGGTGGTTTAGTTGGTCTCCACAGTTACTTGTCTTTTTACGTGGAGTGGCAGCTGGACCTTTCGTCCGTGGCTGCGAGACTGAGAGGTGGACCTGTGTTAGTTGTCCGAGTCAGTTTCTGGTGTCGCGAACCAGTTTACGTGGCTCGTGTTGGCTGTCTCTACTTTGGCTTGTACACCTGTTTGGGTTTGCCGTTTAGTTACTACAGTTGTTTCTCGTAGTCGGCAGACGGTGAGTAGTTTTACAGCTTTACTTACTTGCTTAGCTGTTTTATATATTGTTGGTACTGTTTACTGTTTCGTACCTGTGGTTTGTGGTTTGTTCGGCTTTGGGGGAGTTCCCTACTGAGCCAGTGACTAGAAAGGCTCACCCCTACCCCCACAGGTGAGGGCGAGGAGGACGTTTCCCGTCCGACGTCCTTCTGGGCCGCGTCGTAGCGGAGCAGGGTCAGTACCTCCAGCGGAGTAGTACTTCAGCAGTGTAGCCTTGTAGTTCTGTAGTTGTTTACTTTCTTTTGTTGTACTTCGGGCTATGCCCCAGACTCTTGTACCTTTACAGTTTTGATGGAATATGGCTATGTAAATTGCGAAAAATTATATATGAAATGTGGTGTGTTCTTTTATATTTACACGGACTGTGGTTTGGTTTCTCTTGCGAGGCTTCGGCCCGTTCGCGGGAGGCGGACTCGGATCAAGTGCGTTATTGGTTTAACGGACTTGGCCGAGGCGTTCCGTCACAATATAGCCCCTTTTCAGACTGTAGAAAGCGTGATATCCTTGATAGTTTTGGAGGATATGAAAGAGAAATGGGAGAGAGAAAAGATGCATGTATAAGAAGAGATGGAAAATCTATCTTGAGTTTGGATAGAGAGTCTTCTTTTGAAGTTTGTTCATTTTAAATATTCACTAAGTCACAAAATTAAAAAAACAAATCATTTTCCCACCGTATCTTAGTGGTACGGTACGGTACCGTACGGTGCCGTACCTTCCCACGGAGAATGCGGCACGGCCGATCCGGACGGTACGACAAATCTTGATATAGATATATCTTAAAGATTATCCTTTACCTGGTGTTACATATTGAGGGATATAACTAAAATAGCATTATTTAATATAAAGATTTTTGTGATAATTTAAATAATATAATACATAATATTACCATGACATATTTGTGACTACCTGGTAGGGTTCGTCGTGCCGCCCCAGATTGGGGTGGCACAGGTGTACCGGATCGTGCCAGGGACTCAACTGACCGGTCGGGTCACCCACTGATGTCATCCCCCCTCTCCTGGTCGTCTCACTGTCGTCGGAGCATCGTTGGAGCTGCTCTGCTCTGCTGCTATTGCTATTGCTCCGTTGGGGGGGGGGGACAAACCAGAGTGGAGAGAGAGAGAGAGAGAGGGAAGGGGGCGGGGAGAGGAGAAGTGGGCCGTCGGGGGTGGGGGAGGGAGCTGCCACTGCTAGCCTCTGCTCGCACCTCTCTATTGCTATTGCTATTGCTACTGCTCCGTTGGGGGGGGGGGGAGACCGGAGCGGAGAGAGAGAGAGGAAAGGGGGCGGGGAGCACCGGGGAGAGGAGGAGAGGGCCGCTGGGGATGGGGGGCAGACCGGAGCGGAGAGAGGGAGGGAAGGGGGTGGGGAGCACCGGGGAGAGGAGGAGTGGGCTGCCGGGGGTGGGGGAGAGAGCCTCCGCTGCTCCATTGGGGGTGGGGGGGAGGCAAATTAGAGCTTGGAGGGGGGGTGGGTTTCGCTGTAGGGAGAGAGGGGGGGGAGGCAGATTGGAGCATGGAGGGGGTGGATTTCGCCATGAGGAGGGGGGAGTTCGCTGGGAGAGAGGGGGGAAAAAGATGGGCGCATGGGTGGGGGACCGGTGTGGTATGGGTCGTACCATATCGTGCCCGGTAAAACTCGATCCGATCCAGTTTAACAGGTCGACGAACCTTGCTACCTGGAAAGAGAGAGGAGGCTCAGCACGTAGCGGCTGAAACCCCTTTCTCCCTCATCTCTACCTCCCCATGGTGCCATCATTTTTGCCTTTGTTCCTTCACCTGATCTATTTTTCTCTTTGCCCCTTCCGCCTTCCAACTTGTGTTGCCTCCCTCTCCGCCCCAACTCCTGATCCATCTTTTTTGCCACCCCTTCATTGCTTCCCTTCGTTGGCCCACAGTAGCAAGGCACGAATCACCTAGAGGGGGAGGGGGTGAATCGGATGATACACAAAATTAGATGTAAATTAAACACTTTAAATTTTGGTTAATGAATAAAATCATGTGCAACAAAGATTAAATGTATGAAAGCAAGCACAACAGCAATCACACAAGAGATATATCCCGATTCGACACTTTCTTCAATAGAAGTCTTACGTCCAATCCCCATGTAAACTCTTGAGATTTCACTAATCAGGGGTACAGTTCCCCCAATGGACATACAACACTCGGCTCCTTACTAATCTTTCCTTCTACTCAAGGGGAACGCTGAATACAATCCCTTAGCTGGACATAACACCCAACTCCCTACTGGTCTTCTCTTCTACACAAGGGGAAAGTTGAGTATAGTCCTTCAACTAGACAACCAAGTCGTTTTTTAAGAGAAGAAAGACCACCCAGTCGAGACCAAGTTTAGGAATGATGAATTTGGTTGGTTGATCTCGACAACAATTTGAGAGGTTATATAGAAATAAATAAGAGACTCTATCTCTTAGGCTTAAATCTCTCTCACATATGTACAATGAAACATAGAGAGAGAAGGAAAGAATGAAGTTTGAATGCTTGAAATGTTTAAGCAGAAAACTTCTGGCTTTTTCTTGTGTTCTCATTGTCTCTCACTGCCTTCAAGGCTTCAAAATATTTGACTCTTTATAGAACTTCTGAAGAAGACCGTTGAGATAACCATTTGAGGCTTCATCTTCTTCTAGATGCATCTTCTGTTCTCTTTGTATCTAACATCTTCTTCTTATGTATAATACTTGGAATAGAAGAGAACCTTCTTCAGTTTATGCATGTTTCTAAGGTCACCAGTAGCAAGTTCAACGTTCAGATTGTGAGTGTACCATAAACTTGCATACAATAAATGCTATGATAAAACATATATCAACCCATACCATATTTGCCTTTCGTCCGCAAGTTCGGCTGACAGAGCTGCCATACAAGGTAATCTCTTTTTACCTACCAAGAAAAGATAGAAAGTACGTAGCATACAAAATGTAGGATTTAGTTTGAACGGATTTCTTGGAAACAACTATATTTCAAAAAGGTGTGTTTACAGTAAACAAATTTTGAGACTTTGAATGTGCGAAAAAATTTGTTGAAAATATAGAGGGAGAAGGATTTGAAATATGCTTGGCATCATACATTAAAATAATTGTAACATGATGGAACACTATTTGAACAGAATATATTACTAATCATTGTGAGAATCATGAATGAGATTTCAATAATTGACGCATTCAAAGCATTTAAAACAATCTACTCACTAATCACTGTAAAAATATCAATAATTGGTACAGGCTGCAAATATTAATCATGTTATTCACCAATCGATATGGCCAAAAGCAATCGAAAGATATATTTGATAATCGATATCTAGATAACACTAATCGAAAACATATATACCAACTAAAATGTTGTTCACTAATCGCAAGCTTCTAGAGATAATCAGAACACTGATGACTTGTTTTATTTGAAAGTATATTATCGTATAACGAAGTACTTGTTTATATATGACGAAGTAAATTTTTTGCATGATGAAGTGAACTTTGTATACGACGAAGTGAGCCTTCGCATATAACGAAGTGAGCTTCGTATATGACAAACTAAGCTTCGTGCATGACGAAATGAGCTTCTTTACTAATCCGTATAAGACTTGTCGAATCGATAGAAACTTGCTCTAAATTGTTGTGACACTTTAGTCTCTAGTCAATACATATTGAATTGTAATCAATATAGACTTGTAGTGCATATCTTTAAAGAGACAGAAATTATCTTATTTCTTATACATAAATTATTTTTAAAAAATATTAATAAATATATTCATGATATTCATGAATTTTAATTATCACCAAAATATAGAGATAAAATGTGAGTGGTTCAACACCCTTTTATCCGTCTCAGGCATGTCCTCTCCCTATTCGTCCTCCCCCACATACGTTATGTTCTGCCTGTCTTTGTCACCTCTGTCAGTTAGCCGCTTCAACTCTCTCCCCCTCCCACCCGATCACCCCTTCTTCTTCCATCCACCTCCCTTCTTAGTCCCTCACTTGTCTAGCCCCTGTAGTTTGGGTCAGCCGGCCCCTTTTGTTCCTTGTCTAGAACTCTCCAGTACCCATAGGCACCTTCTAATCTCTCTTTCAGTGGGTGTTAACTACATCAGCTCTCCAAGATCTTCTCGATTTACCTGATCGTTGCTTATAGTCGAGGCGTCGTAAGTCTCTAGATCCCGTAACATTGGAATTTAGATGTTTCAAATTTTGCTCGTGCATGGATCCCATCCACACACACTTTAGTTGTGTCTTCCAAGCAACTGTCAATCTTCGACTGCCAAAAAATAGTGTAGCCCCTCATCATCAGAGCAAACCTCTATCTTCGCTTCGTTTCAGAAGCGTTCAAGTATCACCTCTTTTGAGGTGATCTTGTCTTTTTTGGAGGAGTTCTTATGTTTGCTTCTCTTGGTTTGGGAGTTCAGTATGTGTGTTTCCTTTGTTTTATTAGTTGTTGGTTTGGTTGTATCTATGAGATCTACCATTCTCGTGTTTAAGACAATCTCCCTTACGTCGTACATTAGACTTGGCTTATCTTAGTAATTGGAGCGTTGACTCCACTTTTTTGTCAAAAGGAAAAAAAAAAACCTACCTCTTCTCAGTTTGATCCGGTGGCATTGGGATAGCTGTAGTAGAAAAGGTACACCCACACACATACACACACACACGTCTTGTCTTTTCTATGCTGGATACATGGGCCATGCGTACAAATACAGGGTAGGGGAAGTTGGGTTGGTGAGTGCCGCAGCAAGCAATAAGCTTTTCTTCTGCAACACCTGCTGACACTACTACGAATCTTATTTTGTTCGCCACTCCCAACATTTCTGCATCTACCAACCCCTACCTGTAGAACATGCATGGGGGACCACCCCTCATCCTGCAATGCAGCAATGGGAATGTGAAGACAGTCTTCTTACCCAACTTTTTTTCAGGGTCTGGTGGAGTAAAAACCCAATTGAAAGCAACCTTTATTGGTAGTAGTACTGATACTGTTTAGGATAAAGTTAACAAAAAAATTAGTGATATTCTGATGATTTCCTCATGTTCACATCACAGCTCAGGTTAGTTGTTCTAGATAACAATGATGTCAGGGTACCGGGTGTCTTTGATAAATGGGTGGCAAAAGTGAGTTGAGATAACTTAAATAGGACAACCCAAGACTGTAGCTTTTCTTCTTCTTTTTTTCCCCCCTTGAATAGAAAATTCTAGTAAAATACTAGAATGTAAAAGACTCAACTCAGATACACTAGTATTATCAGATACACTAGTATTACCCTAATCGACCTGACAAAACAGACTATCTTGATTTGTTCTAGGAAATAAGAGGTCTTAATTAATTAGTCTTATTCTATCTTCATTGGATCTTCCATAATACTCCCAAAATCTACTAAACAGAGTTGCCATGGGCTGTGCAAAAGCATTAGTTACATGATTCCGGAAGATTTCAGGGAGGATAGAGTGGTAGGTTAAGTAAAGTTGGAGTTAAAGCAATCATTTACAAAGAACCCCGGCTGTTGATGGGTTGGGCCCAGGTTGAGTTTATGAGTCCGGTCTAGATCCGACTCATCAATATATAAGTCTAAGTTAAGTCTAAGTCCGAGTAATGTCGGGCCGAGTTGGACCAGACCTAATATTTTTACAAAATTGTAAAATTCGACTAAGGTCTGAACTGATCCAAATACTTAAATAAAAATTAAATTAATAATAAAAATAATATGTTTAATAATATAAAATTTATAATCTCACTCAATTAAGTAGAATTTTGATGTTACTTATTTAATTTATTTGAAAAGAGAGTTTTAACTTTTAAATAAGTAAAATAACATAATTTTAGCTAAGTAAAATTTAAGATTTGAAAAAAAAAAAAAAAGAGAACGAGTCGGGTTGACCCATCAGACCGAACTCAAAATTCGAATCCGACTCAAAGACTTAGGCAGCGTTTGGTAGAGAAGTTACAAAAGAAAATTTTACAGAAGTTGATTTTTGAAAGTTTCTGACACATGAAGAGATTGTTATAATGACTTTGAAAAGTTGATCCTCTCATTTGGAACAACCGCAGTGGAAAGAGAACTTTTTAAGATGTTTTACTATTTTACCTCTCATTTTGTTTCACCGGGCACAGCAGATGAGGACTTTTTAGGCAATTAACAAGCAAATGCGCTCTCCCTTTCCTGGAAGCGCCTGCAGGTTGCTTTTCAGAAGGTAGAGAGAGAACCCCGTTCTCTCCGTCTCTCTCCTGAGCGTGCAAAGCGCTTTTCACGCAATTTGATGTGGAGTATTTCTATTTGGTACCGTTTTTGATTCTATCAGTGATTTTTTTCTCAAAATCACTGCAATAGTCACTCCCAAACGGTGCCTTAATCGGGTTAGACTTTTAGGTCTTACTAAAAATCTATGGACCGAGAAAAATCTTATGATCTGACCTAAAATCGAATTAAATTTATAGATTTATCGGACCAACCCGATCCATTGACAGCCCTACTACTGCTAAGATGGTGATCACCTAACCTTACTTCCCTCTCTCTCCCTCTGCATGCGGCAGTCTTTGCTTCTGCTGAAAAGGGGCAGGTTTTGGCGTCCCCCCCCCCCCCCCCCAGCCCCTTGGCCTGGTCAGCTCGACCCCGGTGGGAGGAAAAAGACGACAAACTAGAGAGAGAGAGAGAGAGAGAGAGAGAGAGAGAGGTCTTCACCAACCCAATCAATTTGTCGGCTGGCTGGCCGGTTGGACCCAGACGACGGGAGACAGCAGCATGTAAGGGGGCATTCGTGGTGTGGATGGGATCTGCTACAGTTTCTTGTCATTTCCTTCTTGATGTGGCTGTTAGGAAGTCCCTCCTTCCATCGACGTGCAATCACGAAGCTTGTTAAAAATTAAATGACAAGACATATCACAGAATCACATCCGTGATTAGGACGGTCTCTCTTCGTTTCAATCTCTATAAAAGAAGTGGTTTACGGTCTCTTCAGTCTTCCCAATTCCGCCATCTGATCTGGGTGTCTGCTTTCACCTCGTGATTTGTATGCTGCTGATGTCGTCATGTCCATGGCAGGATTAGCTGAATCAATTATTATATGGATAGGGCATCCAAGGTGCTCCTCCAATCACCCTTCCCTTTACCCATCACAACACTGTCCTCGGCATCATCCTCTTGTTAACACAGATGCAAATTCTCCATTTTTTATGGATTTGGGAGCAGAAGAGAGACTCCTCAAACAAAGATCGTGGGTCCGGATTAAAAAAAAAAGATTTTTTTTATGAATAATATCTATAATAAATATGAGGTGGATTGTAAGAATAAATTTACTGGTTAACAACTACCAGAGTATAATACTTGTCAAAAATCTATTAATAAAAAAACACTTGTTATCAGTCTAACTAGTAACAAAATTCATGTGAATTATTTGTCAAGTAATTTTATCAATTACGAGTTATGTCAAATCTTTTTCTCTCTCTCTTCTTTAGTCGTTAAAATTATTTGACAAATAATTCATATGAATTTTGTTGCTAGTTTGGATTGACAAATATTCCTCTAAAATAAATATTCTTTTACAATTAATCTCATACTTCTTACAAAGATAAGAGGGGGTGTCCGGCGTCCCACCAATAAGATGTGGCGTCGAACAATATTTTTCTATCCATTTCATGAAGAGAAAGTATTTGTCTGTTACTAAATACTTTTCACAATAAATATTCACTTTTTTCTATTCCATAGTTTTCACAGATTTTGCGGAGACAAATGGGCGAGGATTTTGTGGATGTTGTACACCCCACCAACACGCAGCAAGGTCGTTTCTGAGAGGTAAGAGTTAAAAGGCTAATAAGTAGGTGTGATTAGAGGTGTTCACAATTCGGGTCAATTTAATCGAATCAATTAATTTAGTTCAATTTATTTGATTTGATGTGTGTTTAGTTGAGTTCGATTTCACTTCTTGTGAATTTGAATTGAACCAAATAAATTGAATAAATCAAAATTTTGTTTAATAATAGTAATGTTTTATAATATTCATGTTATAAATATAAAGAATTTATTACATAGCTAAATTTAAATATAACTATGTATATTTTTTATTTTATTTTTATTTTAAATATATAAATATTAATAAATTTATTTATATTTAATTAAATATTAATTTCGATTTAAACCGAACCAAACTGAATCAAAAATTTTCATTCAATTTGATTGGGTTTTGGTTTGGGTTGACTAAAAAATAATCCAATTTAGATCAAACCGAACATCCTTAGTTATGATACTTATTACGCAAACGTAGGGATTGTTGTTTTGCCGTATCTTCTTGTGTTGATTCGCTCTTACTTATTCACCTTCATATGACATATGCGACAGGACCAAAGATGTGGGGCCCACTTAAAACTAGAATGATGGATTACATGTAGGAATGATATGTACATTGCGCAAGAAAGTTGCATGTTTTGAGAACATGTATAAGATACCCCTCATGCAAATGCGAGAGGAAAGAAAGATGGAAGTTGCAAGATGACTTGGTACACTATGCAGTCTCAAGACCGCATTCAAGTATCAGTCCGACGAGTAGCAGGTTCATCGTTGTCGATCTCTGACCCAATGGACTTGGCCGTCGTTGGCCTCGGCCCATTGGGCCAGGCCCACTTAAGGCCGGTAGAGTGGTTACTCAGCCAGCAGACCATCTCCATGTCTGGGTCTGCATGGGTCGCTCTGGTTTTGTATGGAAGAAATTTTTCTTTAAGAGCGAATTCAAAAATTAAATAAAAATATACATCAAGTTTTTTTTCTTTCGAACTATTTGTGTGAGTCTGAGCATCTGACCTCCGATCCCCTGTGTTTCCCCGGAGATCTTCGCAGGCCTCTTGTGACGAAGATAAATACCAGATTTTTGGCAGGCCGAAGTACTCAAGTTTGAACAGATAAATCGGCTTGCGGAGAAGTGCAGATTTTATTGCCTGGTTGCTGGTAACCTGCCTGCACAGACAAAATTGTACGTACCGGAAAAGCGGAATATAAGAAGATTTCTCAGACACCCATACGGCCCCCATTTGGGTTCCGCTTGTTTGTGCGCCTTCAATCTAACATCAAATGTAAAATTTTGTGATCTAATTCAATACAGAAAGAAGAAAAAAAATGACATAGATAAGCATTACATGTCACAAAAACTTGAACTTTTCACTTGGATAATTTCCCCGCCTTCAGAGATCCAAGGGTGCACGCTGTATCTAACAAGCCATCTGTTCTCATGGAGGCTTAGCAATTCCCAGCTGTGTAGTGCTTGTCATTGCTGCCATTTAGTTGCAGCCTCTTCAAGTGCCTTTGGTATTTCGTCGGTGAGATCCAGGAGTCTCAGTCATCAGCATGGACTGCCTTCCTCCTCTTTTTACTTCTCTTCTTTCTGCCATCCTCACTCGTTTCAGATGTTGGATCAATTCGTTTCGAATGAGAAAGTTCATTATTTTCCTCGATGTTTTTGTCAATCTTGTTCCCATTTTTGACATCATTCCTCTTGGTTTTGGCTTTCTTGCTCTGTTTCTTTTCCTTCAATGGCTTTCTTCTTCCAAAAAGCGGTTCATCATCACCTTGGTCTTCCTCAGGATTATGTAACTCCGAACCTTCAAATTGCTTATCGACAGGGCGCACTGTGAAGGTAAGGTACTCGAGTTAGCAAATTTGACTTCACAAGCTTTGGTGTACAAGACCCAAAGTTGAACTAACATGCTACCCTATGGACTTTAGATGATAAGAGGATTACTGTAAAGAGAGGTTAGGAAAATCGACCTTCATCAGAAAAATGTGAATCAATCACTGCATTTGTCAGATGCTGCTTGAGAAAGACCTGCTCCAATGAAGAAAATTATTGAACACAAGCAAACAAGAAAATAGAAAGCAAAACAAAAACTTGCCTCGATATTTCAGAAGGAACAAACAAATCATTCCAAGTGCTCTCCCAGAATTTTAGAATAAAACACATGCGTGCAAAGATCTAGAAATAAATACGTTTTGGTGGATTCATACAGTTTGCAACAGATTCAAATATTCTGACACTACTGTCATAAGAAATACGATATGTTCCCACAAATAATAAAGCCTTTATTGAAATAATTGACAAAAAGCTAACAAATACATACCGCTGAAAGAGGCTGCCTAGTCTTTGTATCCCAAATTCGCAGATAGCTATCAAGCCCTAAAGCATGCCAATATCCAAAGGAATTAATACGGAAAGAAGGAACCAGAAGCTTAGTAGATAGAGAATTGAGCATGGAAGGGTGGAGTGCGTGGAAGAGCAATAAGGAAATTATGTCTTAGACAAATCACAAAATTATCTGAACAACAATGGAGCCACCATAACATGCAAAAGAACCACAATAAAGGGGCCAAGGAAGAGACAAGATTTATTAAGAAATATATCTCGATTGAAAAGCAGACTAAAAAATTACATGGGGCTGACCCCTTTGGCGGGGTATCTTCTCCAGCAGAGATCTTATTGCTACAGGTACATGGGTGAAGCTAGGGGATGGTCGGAGTTGTCTCTTCTGGAGAGAGAGGTGGTGTGGCGACTTCACACAACAGTCCTTGTTCCCCAGTCTTTTTCAGATTGCGGTGGATCCACTCGCCTCTGTGGCTCAGGCCTTTGACCACCAGGTCCTAGGTGGTGCTTGGGCTCCGACCTTTAGGCGCCATTTTCTTCATGAAGAGGTGGAGCAATTCCAGGGATTGATGAGCTTCATACTACCTTATCACTTGCAGGACAGGGAGGATGTCTGGACTCAGAGATGGGGAAAAGGAGGACATTTCTCAGTGAAGACAGCCTATGAAGTATCAAGTATGCTCTGATGGGGGTGTCAGGTTTGCCTTCTTGCAAGAAGTGTGGAAACTAGCCAGCCCTCTCAAAGTGAAGATTTTGATGTGGAGAATTGCACATGGGAGACTGCCCACGAATGACAGGTTGAGCCACTCTTTGCCTGATGTGAACAGATCTCGCTGGAGGAGTCCTTGGACCACTTTTTTGTGGGCTGCTCTTACTCTCAGTTTCTCTGGAGGGGACATATTACCTCTTCCATTCAGGACTGGCATAGGCAATGGCACCTCAAGGTGGACAAGATGGTTTGGTGGCTAATCTTGCATAGTTGCATGCCACCATTTGGGCGGTTTGGGGAGAACATAATCATCATATATTCAGGAGGGAGTCCCGCTGCGAGGAGACACTGACTACATTTTGTATGGAATAGGGTGAAGGAATGGGCGGTCATCTTGTGTAATGCAAATCCCTCTATGTCCCCCCTTTTGGGTGCCTTGGGAGGTTAGGGTGAGCTACACCTTCTTGGTGTATTGTTAATGTATAAGGGCTGTGGTGGTGAAATTTTTTGGGGCGTTTTTTGGGCCCGACTATATTGTACGTTCTACCTCTTTCTTAATATATACACGTGGCACTATCCACTTTCAAAAAATAAATTTCATGGGGCTGTGTTTTGGAAAAGGAATGTTAGAAAAGGTTATCACATTGGGGCCATTTGATAACTTTTGTATCGCTGGAAGTAGGAGTCTTGCACATCTGACTGTGTTCCATAACTTTAAACTTCGTTGGGCTGGACATATCAGATAATGAATCAGCTCTCTTTCGCACGGATGGGAATAGATCAGCCTTACCAAATGAAACTTTGATGCTTCATACAACAAATGAACAGGCATTTGAAGCATGCATAATTAGCCAGTAGATACAGAATATAACGATATCAAACTTAACTCACCACATGATGCAATCACTGGGAGTTCTGGATGCCTCACAATGGATCGAATGCTTCCACAACACTTACCAATGAAACAACCCAACAATTTTCCTGAAATAGTGGAAAAAGAGGAGTCCTATTAATACGTCTGGGAAACTTTAATGGTTAAACATCAAAAAGTGGAGGAATGACAGGAGAAGTCCTTATGTATAATTCGATAGATAAGATATGCTACGGAAAATAATTGATAAAGGAACAAGTGAGATGACAACATTACGGCAACGTAGCTCAAAACGTTTACAAATGTGTATGCCATAAACTTTCATGATCTGATACAGTAACGGACATCTATATGTAAAAAGAAGGAAATGCCTTCCACCACTGGACGTAAGAGTATTAGGGATTTCGACATGGAAAAATGAACAAAAGTTATTGGGAAAGGGATTTATTTTCCACTGGAATACCAAAGAAACAATGTCCACCAAATGAGCAGGTGTATGAGTCCTTCCTCTCTTTTCCCTCAATTCACAGCAATTTAAACAAGAATAGTAATGAAATGGGTTTTTTTTTTTAAATCTGTTTGAAGGCTCTATGACTTTTATATAGGGGTGTAAACGGAACCCGATATTCCGATATTCCGACCCGATACCGATAAAAATTATCGGTTTCGGAATCAGAAAATGATACCGATAGCTTATCGGAATCGGTATCGGATATTCCGATAAGTTATCGGAATCGGAATCGGAATCGAAAAAATAATCGGAATCGGTATCGGTATTGGTTATTCCGATAAATTATCATAAACTCAAGGTAAAATTATGGTAAACATCTTACCTTATCGGAATTTCGGTTCCGGTAATGTTATCGGAATCGGAACTAACTATTCTTATCGGAATCGGAATCGGAACCATATTTCGGTTATCGGAATCAGAATCGGAACCATATTTCGGTTATCGGAATCGATATCGGAATCTGTGTTTCCGATTCCGAACCCGACCCGTTTACAGCCCTACTTTTATAGTAAAGGGAAAAATACATACATACTTCTGGACTACATCGTATTTGAGGTTATACCCTTGAAATCTCCATATTATATTCTATATCCACGTATTCCATGTATTTTATCATGTATTCCCCTACCGTTTGATTCCATCCATTTAACCCAACCACAATTGAATTAAGAGTGCAAGAAGACTAACTTGCACTCTATAACTCTTATAAGTTTTTTTTTAACAACTCTCACACTCCGCTGCTCTCTCTCTCTCTCTTTCACACTTGGTCACTCTCTCAGTCTATCTCAATCAGACCGACACCCTCTCACTCTCCCCACCCCTCTACCGTCTCTCTCTCTCTCTCTCTCTCTCTCTCTCTCTCTCTTCACTCTCTTGTTTCTCTCTCTAACTCTCTCTCTCCCCCTCTCTTTTTAACAGGGTATTTTAGTATATTGACCCTTTATTTAACAGTTCTGTTAGGTGATAGAAGAATATTCCTCAAATTCTGACAATCAACAAACCACAGGGACTTTTTTTCCCAAAAAGTGGGTGTACCACTGAAATATATTAAGGAAGAAAGGTATGTACATGTATAATCTGAGACTCTCCACAACTCCCTTTACAAAAAGAAATTCCGCACCAAAATGGTGCACCCCCCTTATCTCCTCAAAAGCAAAAAGAGAGAGGAGTTAGAAACATCCTCTTTACAAAGATGTTTGGCCCAGAAAAGCACCTTTCCTCTAACAAAAGAAAAAAAGACTATCTTCCAATTATATTTCCCTCCTAAAAATCCTATTGTTCCTTTCAGACCACAAAGCCCACAATGTGCCATGCAAAATAAGCCACCACATAACTTTGTCTGCCTTATTAGTCCAAGACCTCCGTGATGCGGGACAAGCCCGCGGGAGAGGGAGAGAGTCCGGGAGAGGGATCGCACAGGGGGAGGAGAGACCAGATGAAAGGGGAGGGGTGAGGACAGAAAGCAGAGGAAGGGGGAAGGAGACGGGACGACGGGGAGAGAGAAAGAGGGGGTTAGGGATAGGGAGAACCACACAAAGGCTGTGCCTCTAAACTTACGGAGGTTTCTTCTTCCATTCTTCCATTCTATTCCCCCCCTTCCAAAAAGAGTGTTACAAACATATATAGGGTAGAAACCCTACTAACCCACCCATGGGACCAAAATATCCCCAAAAGATGACAAAATGACAACCTTGTCCTAATTCCACAAATAAGCTTTATTTACCAGAAATTAGACATTTAAGTCTACCTAACTAAATCAAACTCTACTTAAAATAAAAATTACATAATAAAATGAAATTGACGTCAATATGTCGCCGGTTGTCTGCAATCTCGAGTCTCATTCCACGTTCTACATGAGTCACGGTCCCCGTCACTCCGCCAACTCGTAAACAATTCCTGGACCCTTTACATTGAGGCATCACCTTCTGAAAGCACTGACCAAGCTTTTCCCATATGCCCTTTGCAAAAGAGCAAGCAACAAAAATGTGGTCCATGTCTTAATCTTCTTCCCCACACAATGAACAGAGCACGTAAATGTGATGGAGAAAAGGATGCAATTTATCACATATCGGTAGCCTACCATGCTAGCACCTTGACTTTTACAGGGCTCCTTGTTGCCCAAATGGAAATAGAGGAAGCATGACGAAATCCTCTATCTGAAATAATAGCATATGCTGAGCTGACTGTGAACCTGCCATCTTTCTCCCATCTCCAGACCCACACATCCTCCTACCTTGAATGCCAAAAGTCCACAAGGATAGATAAACATCTGCTCAAGGTAATCCACCCCCTCAAATGAAAGATTCCTTCGGAAAGTTGGCACCCAAGATCCACTAGAAATAGCAAGTCAAACATTTATTCCACAGGAGGAGAGGGAAGCATGGATAAAGTGGCCAAGGAGGGAAAGACCTCCATTGAAAAATCCCCACACCATCTTTCCTGCCAGAACAGAGCAGAATGTCCATCTCCCAGCCTGATCCTCAAGCTTGTTCTAAGAAAATCAGCAGCTTGAAGGATTCCTCTCCATACCGGGGACACAATGTTCAAGCGAGGCGGCCAAAGATCCCATACTCAGATACTCTAGCTGAAAAGTAGTATCTGTGGGTGATAATCTGTTACCATAACCCCTTTTCCTCTGTCCCGATTCTCCATAGCCATTTGCACAAAAGGACAAGATTAAAATTCCTTATATTTTTATCCCTAGCCCACCTGCTTCCATAGGTTGACAAATTCTATCCTAAGCAATATCATGCCATCCTCTCACAGGAACATACTGATAAATTTTTTCGATTTCATGGGTATAAAATATAATATGAAGATTTCAGGGATATAACCTCGGATATGATGTATTGCAAGGGTATGTATGTATTTTTACCTATAGCAAAACATATGTTAAACATCAATGGAACATTTTTCCAAATTCTTTTGGAAGATTATTCATTTTCCAAATTTGATCATCTTCTCTGCAAACCTGAGTTTGTATTCTTTGACAACGTGTTTTTAATCCCCAACAATGTCCTTAGTGGCCCATCACTCTTATGTAATATATTGGTCTCCACACTATAACACAAGTTTGAACATAAAGATATCTGACACATGACAAGCATATCCATTTAAAAAAGAAAAGGCTTTCAAATAAGAAATACTTTTTGGGTAACATGATGATACTTTTGACGCTCAATTACTTATAATTTGTTCACAAAAGCCACATCATAAGGAGCATATGGAAAGAAAGGTCATCACAAAGTGAAGAAAATATCTCCATACTTTGTTGGGAGCAAGGTTTGGCGCATCCCCAATTCGGACCGGATCGGGTTTTTCCTGATCCGATCCGATTCGGGCGGATCGAACCGATTCGGTTCGATCCGCTTGCATTCGGCCAGAACTCTTATTGAAGGGATCCGGGCGCATCGGAGCGAGCCGTGCATCGGATCCTCCCTGATCCGATGCGATTCGGGGGGATCGGCCCAGCTCGATCCGGCGCGCCAAACCATGGTTGGGAGAATGGGTAAAGAGGCTCATAGTTGGATCCTGCTATGTTTACCTGTCCTCATGTCAAATGAAGCAAGATCACCAGATCCAGTTCCTACATACACAGTATAGCCATCCACATCTTCAGTAACTGCCTTAATTGAAGACTCTCGAAAATCCACTGAAATAACAGGCCTCCTTTGGGCAGCAACATCATAAAGCCGAACCTGTTACGAAACAAAAGAGATAGTTATAGTAATTCAAACAGAAAACTCTGGATAGGACTAGGGCTGTGCTTTATTCAGTTCAAACCAAAAAATCAAACCAGACCGACTGGTTTGGTTCGGTTTGAAGCTCCTAATCAGTTCAGTTCGGTTTCACAAGTTGTAAAACTGGACTGAATCGAATAAACTGAATTTATTATAATTATAATAATATTGTATAAATATTAAAATAATTATATACACATTTAAATACAAGTATACATATTTTTTCCAATTTTATCATCATTTAAATACATAAATATTAATAAAATAATTCGCATTTAAATTAATATAAAACTTCGGTTTGAGCTGAACGGACTTTTGGTTCGCTATGATTCGGTTTGGGGAGGGGGACTGGCTCATCTCAGGTTGCCCAAAATTGGGCTAAACGGGGCCAAACAGACGCATGTGCAGCCCCAGATAGGACATCTGTTATCACCTAGTCAAACTTCAATCAAGTTGAAGAAGAATAAAATATTTGGACATTTATAATTTTGAAAGTGAAAGATGCCAATGACTTATCACTTAAAACTTTGTTTGAAACAACAAAAGCCACAATCACCAAGTATAGATTAATATTATCTAGTGCAACCACATCCTTTGGAAGAGGAGTGGTCTCAATGTACGAATTAATCTTTCATGTAAGTGCTTTTCCAAGAGAATTTTCCATACCTGATGATCATTAGTACCAGCAACAATTTTTCTATGGTCTTCTTTACTAAGGAATGTTGTAGCAGTAAACCAAGTTGGAATGAATATGCCAAGACTGTTGCGAGGAGGCTTTGATAAGATGATAATGAATTAGTGGAGTATCCTTATATCCAAAGAAATAAATGTGCCAAGATAAAAAGACTTACAGGTTTTGCTGTCCAGATTCTCTGACACTTCTCAAGGTCCCACACATTAACTTCAATGCCCTTGCTGAATTTGACGAACAAAAAGCATCAAACACTCAATAATATGTTTATTGTTTAAGGACACAAGATCATAGAACTCTGAATAGCAGATCTCAAAACAATATATGATATACATAGGAGACAACTTTCAAGACAACAAAATGAGATTAGTAAACTCACCCAGCAAACAAGGCATGGTTCCATTTTCCACCAAATGAAGAGCATAAAAGTTTACCAGTGGAGCATATACTCCATACATTTAGGGAGTCAACAGAGCTGGAACCTTCCAGCATATCCCCAAGTGTGAAGGATCTTAAGCATGCTTTTCCATTTTCTGTACACATAAGCAGCATGCTTAACCTGGATAAGATATGAAAGCCAATGATATCTCAAGTGCTTAGCAAAATTAATAACAACTGTCTATCAGTTGTACAAGAATGAATAATGCACTGTTATAGGTACATTTGAAATTATGATAAAACACAAGGAAGCTTGATATAAGATTATGATTCTGCTAATTTAACACACACAGTTCAATATCGTAGAAGATGAATAACCAGACTTCTCCAATAGAAGACTATATAACAATGTGTGGCACAAAAGTGATATCCTATAATGCTATCTTTTTGACTGTCTATCCAAAAGATATGCCCTTTCAACAACCTCTTAAATTTACCCTTGCAGTTATATACTTACAGATTTGCTTCACCATTTAGAAGCTGGAATGAAATATGCAAGTGACCATTAGTTCGCGAAATGAAACCAGAAAATACTTGACTCATTTTACCAGATTAAAAATAATATCACTGTTACAGGTTTGAGATAACTAGAAAATAAAATATTGAGATTACCTTACCTTGACAGTGACTCTGACTGCTTTCTGTTGAACAAATGTAGACCGACAATAGGATCACTTTTGCCAATTTCTTCTGCCAAGCTCCCCTCATGGACTGGGTATGATTTAAGAACATCTCCATTCAAAGGATTAAGCAACTCCACCTATAGTTCACAGAGAGGACCATCTATTGAGCCCACAAAATAGATGGCTATCTGAAGGTTGAAATGTGAAAAAACAAAGGAACCAAAAAAAGAACTTGCTGCTCAGATAGAATGTTAAAGGCTTACACTGCCGTTTTTGCGGCCAACAGCAAGAAGCTGCAAAGAGAAAACAAATGAACTAGATTCAGTTTCAAGATGATGAATAAGGTTTGATTGGATCAATGCTAGAAAAAAGTCATCATCCAATATATAAAATGAGGATCTTGATTCAACATGAAATGTAGCAAAATCATAGAGAAATTGCCAGGAAATATGACAGAGCACATGCTGTGAATATAACTTTTACATCTGCAAATGTCAAAAGGTTACTAGAAACCAGCAACACACCGGGTTAGTCTTATCATCAGCAAAGGAAGCAGCAACAACTCCTTGTGAAGCATCAGGCGAGCCCCATGTTTCCACCACTTTAGGTGTCCCATTTTTTGCATGGCATTCAACAACTGCAAATGATACCAACACAGTGACAATGTGAGTAGACAAACGTATATACATAAGCATACATAATTATCAATTAGCAGATGATCTCCCCACCTTTAATGAGACCGAGCAAGTCAGAGGTTAGAACCCTGAGGGGCGGACAGCCAGGGGACTCGACTTTGCTGGTCCGAGGCATCCTCTTCCAATTCTTCTTGCAGTCCACACCTAAACAATGGAGGTATAATAACAATTCAAGACAAGGTTTTCCTGTGCTGGAATGTTGCTAGAACAAACCATTTCGGCGATTAAGAGATAGCCTGCAGAAGAAAGAGCGTGAATAAAAGAATGAGAGCAAATAAATTTTCATAAGAGAAAGGGATGCTTCATTGGCACAGCGGGGTTTTAGGGCTTTAGAGGAGGAAGAAAAAGTAGGAAGAAGAGGAAGAGCCTCACTGACCAAAGACATGAAAATACTACAGGCACACAGGGTATCTGGATAAACTAGCATCAAATCAAAAGGTTAGCAGGTATAGGATAAGCATAACATGCCAATATCAAGGCCCATACCTGTTCTAACCACAGATAAAGTTATAGTGCCCAAAATTATGTATTTGCACTTCAGAACAGACCGGTGAACAGCCTGAGGATAATATTCCAAAACAAGGGAGGGGTTCTTGTATCGATCACTAAACTTAGGCCCTTGTAATGAAAAGTCTGATCAGGTAGAACAGTTCCAATGAAAATTGCATGGATAATTACCTTATCTTATCAACAAAATCACCGTGAAAGAAGAAAACTCGGAACTCAGACCAAAGCTGCAGAAGCTATCCCCGCTCGGAGACGGGCCAGAGCCACAGAAGCTCCTTGTGCGACCACCAGAGTAGAGGTGGAGTGAGGGTTTTTGGAAATGACGGCAGGGTGCTGTTCTGGTGACTGGACGGCAACGGATGCACCACCCTGGCTCTTCGGGGGAGGCCTTGCCCGAAAGTGAGTCGGTCAGCAGCAGCAGCGCAGGACGGTGGCGGCCCTGCGTCCAGCCCGAGAGCGCAAGCGGAAGCAGCGGGCGGCGGCGGGGTTTTGGGGTTTGTTGGCTTCTGTGTGCATCTACCTCTTTTGCTGTTTGCACCCTTTTGATTGGGCCATTTCAATGTGGGCCAAATGGGCCAATAAATTCTATTAATTTACATGAAACAGACTTCAACCAATAAAATACTAGTTAAATTAACATACTTCACATGTGGTAACTATTTTTTTTATATTTTCATTAATTTGTAAAAATTTTAAAGTAATAAAGCTATTAATTTTCATTTATGTTAAAAATTATCATTATATTGTAATGACTTTTTATTGATGAGTTGAATATAATTTGTAGTATTTTTTTATTTGGACAAAAAAATTACACTGTATATATATTGAAATGTGTTCTTGTTTTGTCTTTACCTCCAATAATTTATAATGAGCAATGCTAAACATTCGTCCGAGTGAATGATTTACTCAGATATCTAATAAATGAACCAGTGCTCAAATGAATGATTGAGACAGCACTACGACTGCTACATGCTACTTAACGCCCATTATATCCAAGTTGTACTAAGTAATAAGTGGTTATCGACTATGAACGATCATATCCTTGCTAATTACTATATTTTGATCCTCCTTCCAGTTAGTGTGTTGTGGATTTTCTTTGTTTCGTCGGCAATAATATATATAATCCATATTTAGAAAGTTGTATACATATATAATCCTTTACAATTAGATTCGAATCCTTGGGGGGGGGGGTTGACAAAAGTGAGAGCAAATGAGTATCTTTATAAACTACAAAAAAAAAAATATGTACACGGTTTAGGTGGGTAGTTTGAGTAAATATATACATGTAAAATTGGAACACGGCAAACAAAAAACGTACGCTTTTTTTTTTGCTAACGAGGAGACCCCGTCCCGTGTGGTTTTGTGGACTTAAGAATTGGTATTCGTGAACTCCAATATCAGGACTTGGCAGCTCCTACTTTTCGTGTACCCGTATTGTCCTTACCCCACTTGACCAGGAAAACTCCGGACCTACACACCTCGAAGATTGCATGTAGATCAGGTAACCCCCCCCAGGAATCGAACTCGGGACCTCTTGCTTTTAAACAAGAGTTCTTACCGATCGACTCAGTTGGGGTCCTCTAAAAAACGTACGCTTTCGCCGCACTATTTTCTTCACATTTAAATTAAAAGAAAAAATTAATATATTTGACAAATAAACTCCCATCGTATATAAAAAAACTCAAATCAATTTTCCAAAAATCAACAAAAATGCGAGAAAATGAGAACCATATATAAAAGACACGAGCCAAAACTAAAGATTTGGTAATTCAGACATCGATCTAATATAAAAGGTCTACATAGTTATCACATTATATTGAATCTTCCTATTAAACTAGTCACATAAAATATACTTAGCATATCACCATTCAGGCATTCACTATACACCAAATATTTCTCAACAAATAAATAATCTGATAAGGGATCAACATGATATCATTACCTTTGGCTAACCACATTTATATATCTAAGGGTGCTATATATTGTGGTGTTTGTAAAAAAATTGAATGAGAGATCAGAAATCCCATTTTTTTTATAATAACCAATGTCGTAAAGAAAGTTGAGCCCTAACAAATCTGGAACACAACCCTTCAACCTTGTTGTCAAAAATGAGAAATACTTAGTGAACATGTACAATTACACTTGAGATGTAAGTGGACTAATAAAATTTTGATTGACTCATAAATATTTGAATTAGGCTCATAAGTATTTGAGTATGACTCATAAATGATATGTATGATATATCATAATTTAATGGGGTGTTTGGGAGCAATTAAAAAAAGAAATATTTCTACCTAAAAAATAAAGTTGAGTTCTCTTTAACTTTAAATTTAAAGTTATGAAAATATGACGTTATGTGTTTGGTAAAAATATTAAAAATTTTAAATTTTGTATCGATGTGTTTGGAACGGGAGTGGGCCGCCCGGGCCGAGAGGGAGGGGGCGCAGGGCGGGTGGTGGGCCGCCGTAGGGAGGGGGGGAGGCGCAGGTGCAGGGGGTGGCAGGGGAGGAGGGCTTGCGGGGGGGGGGGGGGATTCCGACGGGGGGAGGAGGGGGCGAGGGGGGGGGGGGGGGGGGGGGGGCGAGGGGGGGGGGCGCCGAGGGGGGGAGGGTGCAGGGCGGCGGTGGGGCTCCCAGCGGGGGGGGGGGAGCCGCTGGGGGGGGGGGAGCTGGGCGTGGGAGGGGGGTGCAGGGGGTGCGGGGGCGCGGAGGGGGCAGAGTAGGGCGGGAGAGGGGGAGGCGCAGAGCGGGGTGGGGGAGGGGGGCGCAGGGCGGGTGGGGGCCGCCGGAGGGGGAGGGGGGAGTAGGGAGGGAGAGGGGGGGGCGCAGGGCGGGTGGGGGCCACCGGAGGGGGAGGGGGGGAGCAGGGCGGGGAGGGGGGGGGCGCAGGGCGGGTGCCACAAGGGGGGTGGCCGGCGGGTGGGGGGAGGAGGGCAAGCAGGGTGGGGTTCACCGGCGGGGGGGGGGGGGGGGGGGGGGGGGGGGGGAGGCAGAGGGGGGGGGCCGGCGGAGGGGGGAGGAGAGGGGCACCGGGGAAGCCGCCGGCAGCGGGGGTGGGGTGGCGCGGTGGTCGTGCGCCGGGAAGGAGGGTGGGGGGAGCCGGGGGTGGGAGGAGGGGGGGACGCCGGTGCGCGGGGGGGTGGGGGGGGGGAGGGGGGGAGGAGGGGGGTGGGAGCGGGGTGGCGGTGGGGGGGGGGAGGAGGGGGGGGGTCGCACGGGGTGGGGTGGGACGTGGGGGGGTGGAGGGCTGGGTGGGGGGGGGTGGGTGGGGGGGTGGTGGTTGTGGGGGAGGGTTTGTGGTTGTGAGAACTTTTGTGTTTTAAAAACAAGTTGGCACTTGTTTTTTGTTTGAAAGAGATTTACAAAGGAAAAAAGTTCTTCCCTAAAAAAAAATTTACTTACCAAACATATCTTTGTATTTGATCTCTCTATTTTTTAAAATTAGAGAAAAGAGAGGTAAAAAACTGTAACTAAACACCCTATAAGTGGATCAATAGGAAGACACTCTTACAACTTAAGTGTAAGAGTGCCCGTATATTAAGTATTTCTCGTCAAAAATTACTACAAAATGCCATATCTTAAAGGATCTAACAAGATTGGGCAGGATTAATTTCACAATATTTATTTTGAGATTTACTTGCTCAAATTGATTTTAGTGGTGCACTTATTACTTAGATTGCTCCCTCTAATAACTCTACGCCATCCGCAAATAATTCACCCTTCCAAATTCGAAATCTTAATAATAAGAGATAAATTATCTAGACATAAATTATTTGCAAATGTCTAAAACTCCAATTTGAAGTAGGGTTGTTGCATCGAAAGTGGACTAGCCCAAGAAAAGAAGACTCGGTAGTTAGCACTTTGCCATTAACTCTATAGGGTGGGTTTTTTATTTTTAGTCTCTATAAATATGCATAATTTTTTAGTTCCTCAAATTAGACTATTATTATATTAGTCTCTCAAATTTTTTAAAACTTTGTAAAAAAATTATTTTGATAGGGACTAATATGTAATATTCAGATATTTTAAAAGACTAATATGATAATGATGCATAAAAAGGAAAATACATTTATTTGTGAAGACTAAAAAGTAAAAAAAAAAAATCATTTATTTAGCTTATATAGTCTATCTACATATAGTTCATCTATAGATAGTCATCTATGATTTCGTCTATCTCATTTTAACAAAATTGAATAGGTTAATAAAACTCTTATCCAAATCATGGGTATAAAGCAAATAGAGTCTTAAAATAACGTGAAAATCTTTGATAAAATATTGATAGATTAATCAAGTTGGTCGGATCGGCATAACGTGTCGACTCGAGTTTCTCCTGAGTCGATGCGGCATGCCCCCGCATCACAACGATCCTCGCCCCCCCCCCCCCCCCCACCCCTGCCGGTCCCAACGCCCCCCCTCCCTGCTTTCGTTTTGATATAGAAAGACCAAACCTCTTATTTCAAACAAAATAGATTAGTTAATAGTTATCCTATCCTATTATATTAGTCAAAAGACCAAACCCAATACTTTCTTCGAGAAAGAGAAAGGTACACATATCCCTTTGCCTCTGCACCCAAATCCCAAATAAATTCCTCTCCCACGTGTGAACTAACAACGGAAAGGAATCTTTCTTGAGAGGGACTTTTCCACAAAAGTGCAACCCCGCCGGTGAAATCATCATCGTGGCTTCATCTCCGACACGCTGATTGACGGGTAAGGACGCGCCACGTGGCGCATCCCAGTCGCTCCTCGGCCGAGCCGTTCCGGACCCGGTTTGTCTTTTTTGTTGTTGTTCCGGACCCGGTTTGTCGGATCGTCCACGGTCGAGCTCACCCTATAAAAGGCCACCAATTCCCGGTTCCTCTCCCTTCGTCTTCCCTATTTCCTTTTTTTTTGCTTTTCCCCTTTCTCCGCAGTGGTAAGCAGAGACCGTTCCCCGGACAGATCCATGGCGGAAAAGTACTTCAAGTATGTGATCCTCGGCGGAGGAGTCGCGGCTGTGAGTTCCGACGGAATAGGCGCCTTCTTCCCTCTTCTTTTTTCTACTTCGTTGCTTTCTCTGCGACTTGTGGAACGGGAGCTCCCCGAGCCTGTGTTTGGCGGCACGTTGTGGTCAATGTGGTGGATGGTCTTTTGTTCGTTGCGTGTTTTTTTTTTTGGTTGTGGAACCTGATTGCAAGCGTAGCTGATAACGATTGTGCCCGACAGTGTTGATCTGTGTCTTGTTTTGTGTTTTTGATGCGTCGCTCAATTGTGGACATGAAGCGATTGGATTAGATATGATACTGATCTAATTTGTATTGATGATTAGGCTTTTTCGGGTTTTTTTTCATGTTTCTTACAAGATGCTGAGATGTGTTGGAATGCAGTTACCCACCTTTGACGCCTCAAAGTCATTTGTGTCTGAAGTTTCTTTTTGTCTGCAGGGTTATGCTGCCAGGGAGTTTGCTAAACTGGGTGTCAATCCCGGCGAGCTGGCAATCATCTCTAAGGAGGCGGTATGTCTTCTACTCATCCCAATGGGCTTTTCCAAGTTTGTCTTTTGTTATGCCATGATTATTTAAGTTTAATTTCGCAAGACATTTTCTGGCATTGGATGTTTGTTGATGCTCTGTTCTGTTGGAATGTTCGTTTTGATATAGAAATAGTTCTACTACTATGAATTTTGGAGGCTAGATTGATGAATCCAGACTTTAGTATCTCACTCAATACGGAGTACATGTAGAACAAGACGTCCTGTGGACATTTTGTGCTTTTGAGATAAGACATGAGCTGTGTTCGTGCCTCCATTAGTGATATTTGATCTTGTCAGATGAAAGGATCTCAAGAATGAGCCCTCATGCCCAGAATTTCTAGATAAGTTATTCACGACTTTCAGTGTGCACCAATAGATTAAAAAAAAAAAATGGTTTGCATTAATGAAGGGGCAAATCAATCTTGTAAGTTCATTTTGCATTGTAAACAAGCAGTATATATAGTTATATACTCAAGTCACTGTCTCTATGTTGAATAGTACATACAGTTAAAGGAAAAACTTGGGTTGTCCAGTTTTGCATGCTTGACTTTTTCTTTATGCTTTTAAGATTCCTTTTCTTATTTTGCATGGTACCAGTTCCAGTCCTATTTTCTTGTGTATGCATTTTAATGACGATCTCTTTTGCATTTGCATAACTCTTTAGGTGGCTCCCTATGAACGGCCAGCACTCAGCAAGGGCTATCTTTTCCCTCAAGGTGGGTTATGCATTTATTAATGGTTCCTTTATCTTTTGCCCCGAGTACTTTTAATCAAGCGGTAATGCACCAGTACCGGGTTTCATTCCATAAATGAAGACAAGGAATAAGTACAAGTCAAAAAAGGATTATTTGTCTTTGCATTCAGATAACATTATGTGTCATGTTGTCATGTTGATGTAGTTCTGCACTAACCCTATAATTTATGATCAAGAACTTTTTTGATCTTATTCTTTATTGACATGGGTATGTGAATAATTTTACAGGAGCTGCAAGACTCCCAGGCTTTCATGTCTGTGTTGGGAGTGGTGGTGAGAGACTGCTCCCGGAATGGTACACAGAAAAGGGTAGGATCCTCACCAATCCATTTTCGATACAAGAAAGTTAAATCTTGTTTTTTGTGAGAATCAGACGCCCAACGCAAAACTTGGAGTACTTCTTGTAATTTGCCAACGTTCAGCCTCCACATAATTCTGTAGACCATCATGCGTCAGTACTAGGCTACCAGCTTTTAAGAAAGATGGTTCCAGTTGTATGATTTCTTTTAAGGACAATTATCAGTTCAATGATTGACGTTCTGATCCCTTTTATGGAAAAGAGATATTGATCCTTCTATCTGGTTGTGCTTCTATCTTAGGTCCTGTAATCATTCAGAATATAGTATTATAGTTAAACAAACTGTACGTTAGTCTCAGTTCCTTAAAGAAAATTGGTTAACAGGCTGGTCATATCATATCTTAATTGTACAATTCATGCATGTTTAACCTATTAGATATACAAAATTGCAACCTTTGAAAGTTAGATAATAAATAGTATCATGTTTCTTGTATGACTAAACCTCCTATATTGCAACTACCTTTCTGTTCATTTGCTGTTTAATTGATTAGTGCGATGCTAACCCGTTTATGGCATTGGACTTCACCTAGTCCTGCGGAGTTGGAAACAAAGCTCTTGACATGGCTGATGTTTTAGCAGTGATATAATATATTCGATATTTTTGGAGATGGAAAAATGTAGTCAGTGTTACTGACCTGTGGAGGCTGAAATATGTGGTTGCAGGGATAGAACTCATCCTCAGCACTGAAATTGTAAAGGCAGATCTCCCTTCCAAGTCCCTAATCAGTGCTGCGGGAACAACATTCAAGTACGACACTTTGATAATTGCAACTGGCTCAACAGTACGTTCTCTTACCTTTTCCCTTTCTCTTAAGTGCAATGACATTTCACATTTCCTTCACAACATTCAGTTCCAGCTTAAGTCCTGGCGACGGCAGCATTCATAGTATAGGGCACGACTCTTCAAAAGTTATTTTAATTTACTTCTAACCTTGTTTCTGTGGTATACTCAGAGAGGCTGTTCTTATATTATTTTCCCATTTACGCTGTGATGAACTCCTTTTCTATTTGTCAGGTCATAAAATTATCCGATTTCGGTGTTCAAGGATCGGATGCAAACAATATATTCTATTTGCGGGAAATTGATGATGCTGACAAGCTTGTAGAAGCAATACAAGCAAAGAAGGGTGGGAAAGCTGTGATTGTTGGAGGAGGCTACATTGGCCTGGAGCTTGGTGCAGCATTGAGAATCAATGATCTTGATGTGACAATGGTTTACCCTGAACCTTGGTGCAGTAAGTACTAAATTGCTCTTTACTGAAGATTTTCACTTCAAGGACTCTGTTATTTTGAATTATGCCCAACAGGCAACAGTACAATTGGATTTTGCAATGGAACCCCAAATTGAACAGAAATTCCTTCAGTATGCAGTTGGCTTCCCATATTAGGCTTCATATTTGAACATTTGTTCTAGAACATAATCAGTGCTCTTAATTGTTGTAATCATAACTTGTCTGTTTCAGTGCCTCGTCTGTTTACCTCGGGAATAGCCGCTTTCTACGAGGGTTATTACGAAAACAAGGGAATTAAAATCATAAAGGGGACGGTTGCGGTAGGATTTGATGCCAACTCAAATGGAGATGTAAGCTCAACACAGATTCCTTTAACATGTAGAATACCATTGAACTGATTTTCTAGAAGAATAGAGATTTTCTTTCTTGTACAACTCTTACAAGATTGCTTTTATCAGGTAACGGCAGTAAAGCTGAAGGATGGAAGAGTCCTGGACGCTGATATAGTTGTCGTTGGTGTCGGTGGAAGGCCGTTAACAACTCTTTTCAAGGGCCAGATAGAAGAGGAGAAAGGAGGGATCAAGGTTAGAGACGTTTCGCTCCCTTTTTTGGAATTCTATTGCATCTATTACATAGCAGTTCTACATTGTTGCTTATATGTTCCTGTTCCTAGTGTATGTGAATTTTGAGCATTTCTTGTCTTAACCAGTTTACTTTTTATTGCAGACTGATGCGTTCTTTAAAACAAGTGTGCCCGGCGTATATGCTGTTGGAGACATGGCTACATTCCCATTGAAGCTGTACAATGAACTGAGGAGAGTGGAGCATGTCGATCATGCAAGGAAATCCGCTGAGCAAGCAGTGAAGGTATTCACTGTCTTTCAGTACATGCATGGATCTCTCTGAATTTCCCCAGATAAAAATCAACTTTCCTCTGCTTCCCTGCATCTGATTAAAAGGTTAATCGCATATTGATGTTTCTAAGGAACTTACTTGCAGAAATACATTTATGCCTTGTCAAGGAAAACAGTTAATTTATTGTCATACTTTGAGGAGTGGTTTTGTCATTCCATAACCTGGTTGTGGTTCAGTTAGAAGGAAGGTCCAACCAGCCTACAGGCAATTCTCTATTGCTTGTGTTTAAAATATCAAGTCCACATGGCAGTCCTCTACCACTTAACTAGCCTGCAGAACTTCCGACAGAATCTGCCCTTCAAAGCCACGTCGGTGAAATATCTAGCATTACCTGAGTGCTGATATTATGCAAAACAGCAGATCTTTTAGAAATTTGCGAATCCTTGCATTCACCTGATCCATAGCCATGGGATCAAAGCCTATCCTGTTGATAACGGTGACCCTAAACCAAATCCTCTAACGATCACGTTATTGTTTTCTCTAACCATTACCCAGGCAATCAAGGCAAACGAGGGAGTTGGCTCAGTTGAGGAATATGACTACCTCCCCTATTTCTACTCTCGTGCCTTCGATCTGTCGTGGCAATTCTATGGAGACAACGTTGGGGACACAGTGCTGTTTGGCGACAACAACCCTTCTTCGGAAAAACCAAAGTTCGGCTCTTACTGGGTCAAGGATGGAAAGGTGGTAGGAGCTTTCCTCGAGTCCGGGACTCCAGATGAGAACAAGGCCATCGCCCATGTTGCCAAGGTGCAACCAGCGGTGCAGAGCCTTGACCAGCTGGCGAGCGAGGGCATCACATTTGCTAGCAAGATCTGATGTGTGGTTTAGAAGTGAGGTAATGCATGCAGTGATGGTTTAATTTTGTTGTGTTGCATCATTGTATGAAACATTTACCCATAGAGGTACTGTTATCTGTTCTCTGATTTGATTACTGAATGTTTTAAACTTGCAAATTTGAAAGAGAGTATAAGCATTGTTGAGAGTTACTTTTGTAGTAGTACTTTTTTCTTGGAAAATTAGCCCATTATAATGTCTTTAGAAATTCTTTTACACCTGCTCTCCCTTAGATTTAGGCTACTCTGAAATGACTTTTTTAAGTTTTTAATCAACCAAAGACTTTAGACCTATGAGCTTGCTTATGGAAGAGTTTGAAACTTGTGTCTTCTGTCCTATAAATCATGGACATAGGCCTAAATAATACTTGACGTCCTTGTGTCCTCTAAGTCTTTCCCGTAGCAGAGATATCCACGGGGAGCCACTCCCGCCGGAGGACATCTAATGCACGGCGTTTTGTATGGAAGAACGATCTTATTTTATATGGTTGTTGGGGGTGGTTGTGTTTGACATAAAATATCACAAAACATTATAAAAACATTTATAAGTAGAGCATCAAGGGTGCCGAACATCTCAGTAAACTTGCACCTCTAGCTGTGATCGATTCAATTTGGGCATCCACCTGGTGAAAGATTGAGTAGAGAGACGAGTAGAAAAGGCTAGCATATGATGATTACACTGTGGGCGCAAAATGTAGTACGGTGCACTCTGAAAGCGAAAAAGAGAAATATTTATTACGAGGTCAATCTTGTTTTGTTTTTTTTATAAGGTGGATGGATAAGATGAATCCTGTTGATAACATGAATCGTAAGAAAACAATCCTATCGATCAAAATAGGTGCTTCTCTCTCTTCTTTTTTGATGGTAATCGAGTAAGAGGGCATACCTCGCAGCGGAAACGAAATAACAAGAGTATCCCCACAGAAGTAGATAGGCGGCTACCAGAGTCGCCTATACAGTACCACACCTTAAAGGCGAGGTCCGGCGATGACGTACCTCCGTCAGCCGATACCCAAAAGAGAACACTCGATGTCCCACACCTGGGACAGTATCTCCTCACACAGAGAAGACCACACCTGCAAGACACACTTACAGACTCGCTCTCTCACACAACACACTCAGCGCACTGCATACACTGTGCTAACACTCCTCACTTACTTGCATGCACACATGCATACAAAAGGAAGCACTTGAGGTGCTTGGGATGCTTCTTACCTTCACCCCCCGCGGGGGTATTTATAGGTAGAGGAGGGGGTGTGAGTTGGGAGAGAGGAGGCAGGTCGGGCGTGAGGAGGGAGGCGGCAGCCTCTGCCGCCTGGAGAGGTGGCAGAGCTGCACGGTGCTGCTGCTGCCTCGTGGCAGCAGCAGCAGCGGCCAGCCCGCCAGCGCCCAGGCGCTGGCGTGGCCGGCCCCCCTCCACCCGCGAGAGGCGGTGGAGGCGGGAGCCCCGGGCGCGCTGGCGCGCCGGGCGATGCCAACGCGCCCAGCCGTTGGCGCCTCTTCCTCCACACGCCTGCGGCGGTGGAGGAGGGGCAAAATGGGCATAAAGCCCAACAAGCTCCCACTTGCCCATTTAGGGTTCACAGCCCACTTACCCACAAAGGGTTGACGGCGCACCCAATGTTCTCCATGGCATTCGACATCAACGGTCATACCGAAAATAAGGCGTGCAACCTCTGTGAGATTTGCTGAGTCACCAACAAGCGTTCCATTAAGTCGTCATCTAACTAATGGAACACTTAATCTCTATATGTACCTCAGGCTCTCAATATTCACCTGATTCTGATACTCCGTGTCTCTCAGAAGGCAGTATCGAATCCTAAAAGCATAACACTCATGACTCTATTACCACATAGGTAACTTAGTCTCCCGGCCGGGATATGAGTAATTAAGCATGGTGAAATAACAAGATGCCTTCCCTATGCTGCTTGTGCCAATTCAATTTGTCTTAACCGCTTTCCTAGTCATGTCCCGCTGGACGGTATCAACCATCGCCCTAAGTAACATGCTAAAGTAGCGACATTAAGCTTCCTTGTCATGGCGCAGCGCTGCAGGTCACTAGGGGTACATCAGGAATCACTAACAAGCGTGATTCATTAGCTCACACAATGATGAAGAGAGAACCATTCATCATTCTCATATGCGGTTGTATTACACATGTGGTATGATTCACATGTTGCGATGTTCCTCCATTCATATGGGCATGTCTAATAACATCGCACGGATACAAATCCAATTGTAACAAATACAACTGACCAGAGTCTCGCAAACCAGTCGCTCTCATTTAGCGCCTTTTTGCGACTCACATATCCGATATAACAGGCTACAGAAGATTATATCAATAATCCACATTGTCAATCTGAACTAATTCAGATTTCATCTCGGCCTCTGCCAAGGCGGCGTACCAACAAGACTCGGATATTGTGCTCGACCTCTAGTCATCTAGAGTTCCACAACATCAAGTGCCTCATCTTTGCTCGCTATCAATAAGCGCCAAAGGCGGATCACCCGTGTGAGAGGGCTGATCCTCTTAGCCTGGTGACATTGTAACAATGTATAAAGCAATCATTTGTTCACAAAAATAACATTTTATGATGAACAAAACTTTAATGATGTCAAAACATTGTAAATTACTATAACTTACAAAGACCCATAGATCCACAATGGGTCACAAAACTCTCTCTGGCTAAAGGTTTCGTTAGTGGATCTGCTATCATTTTAACAGAACTAATCTGACGAAGCACCACTAACCCTTTTGCCACCAAATCCCTAATGTAGTGGTAACGAATATCAATATGCTTCGTTCTGCCATGAAATTTGAGATCTTTGGCGAAGGCCAATGCCGAGGTACTATCAACATATAATAGTACACCTCATTCTGATGAGGTGTAATCGCCAAACGTTGCAACAACTTTGCAACCAAAATGCCTCTTGGCTAGCGGCAGAACAGCACATATTCGGCTTCCATCGTGGATAGGGCAATGCAAGACTGCTTCTTGCTACTCCACGAGATAGCTCCACCAGCCAACAGGACACAAAGCCTGAAGTGGACTTTCGCTCATCTCGGTCACCAGCCCAATCCGCATCACTATAACCGATGATTTTCAAGTCGCCACCCTTGTAACGTAAAGCATAATCTGACGTCCCTCGCAGATACCGAAAAATCCTTTTAACGGCTTTCCAATGCGCGAGACCAGGGTTACTTTGGTAACGACTTACCAAACCTACTGCGAAGCTAATGTCTGGCCGTGTACACAACATAGCATACATTAGACTTCCAATCGCAGCGGCATATGGCACTCTAGACATACTTTCTATTTCTTCTTTACTCTTGGGACATTGACAAGTACTTAGGACACATCCTTTATCAAGTGGAGTATCAATGAGTTTAGAATTGTGCATTCGAAAACGCTTCAGAATCTTATTAATATATGTCTCCTGAGACAAACCCAGTGACCTTTCCGAGCGATTTCGCACAATCTTCACTCCGAGCACATAGCTCGCTTCACCCATATCTTTCATCTCAAAGACGGAAGATAACCATCTCTTTATGGCAGTGATTAACTCCATATTGTTTCCAGCTATAAAATATCATCAACATATAATGATAAAATGAGGAGACTATCTCCCACTCGCTTAACATACACACAGTGGTCCTCTTCAATCATCTCAAAACCATATGAGATAATAGTCTTATGAAACTTCATATACCACTGTCTAGACGATTGTTTCAATCCATAGATTGAACGCTTAAGGCGGCAAACTTTTTGCTCTTCGCCTTTAGTCTCAAAACCCTCTGGTTGAGCCATGTATATTTCCTCGTCTAGTTCTCCATTGAGAAATGCAGTCTTTACATCTATTTGGAACAATTCCAAGTTGAGATGCGTGACAATAGCTAGAATAAGGCGAACAGATGAGAATCTCACCACAGGTGAAAATATCTCATCATAATCTATACCCTCTTTTTGAGTATAGCCTTTCGCCACAAGTCTTGCTTTATACTTGTCAATAGTCCCATCAGCCTTGCGCTTAAGCTTGAAAACCCATTTGTTTCCAATCGCCTTACGCTCTGGTGGAAGATACACTAACTCCCAGACTTCATTCTGTGACATTGATAGAATCTCCTCTTGCATGGCAATTTCCCATTCTTTCCTAGATGATGACGCAAGAGCTTCTTGAACACATCTAGGCTCTTCATCATCCGTGGGTTCACAAAGAAGTACCTCACTATCGATTTCAAAAAATCGACGAGGAACATTCCCACGCTTGCTGCGACGTAAAGAATCTTGATTTTCTATAGGTGCACTCCCACTGGACGCACTCCCACTAGACTGGCCATCCCTCTCATTTTCGGCAGACATGGTATGGGAACACATTCCCTCCCTTCGCCGGAAGATGGTAGGATGTTCAATTGTTCATCTATTTCAAAAAGATCAAGATTCTTTCATTGTCGCCAAGACTAGGAATTCATTCTCTAAGAAGACAACATCTCGGACCTCACGCTCTATCATTCCTCCATCTGGATGATGTCCATACATGACATAACCTATTGAGCTCTCCAGATATCTAAGAAAGATAGACTTTTGAGCTCTAGGGCCAAGTTTCCCAAACTTACTTGTCATGTTATGAACATATCCAGCTGATCCCCATGGACGTAAACAATTTAAGTCCGGTTTGTGACCATGCCACAATTCATATGGGGTAGAAGGAACTGATTGAGAGGGCACTCGGTTAAGAATGTAGGCAGCAGTTAACAGAGCATCTCCCCAAAAAGAGATTGGCAAATTTGCCTGCGCCATCATTGACCTAACCATGTCTAGCATTGTTCTATTCCTTCGTTCTGCAACACCATTTTGTTGCGGCGTATATGGAATAGTGAGTTGCCGACGTATACCCTTTTCTTCACATAATGCTCGGAACTGATCCGACAGATATTCGCGTCCACGGTCTGTCCGAAGAGCTTTGATACTCCTCTCCTTTTGATTTTCAACTCTAGCTAAGAAATGCTTGAAACAATCCAGCACTTCATAGCGATGAGCAATCAAATAGACATATCCGTATCGCGAAAAATCATCAATAATGTGAGAAAATAGTAATCCATGCCGAGCTCTAACACTCATGGGTCCACAGACGTCGGAATGGATCAATTCCAATGGTTGGGAGGTTCTAACAGCTTTTCCAAAAGGCTTACGACATGCTTTTCCTGCCAAGCAGGGCTCACATATGGGCAAGTTGACCTTAGCGAGTGACCCTAAAAGGCCTTCTCTAGCTAATCTAGCCATTCTATCTTGTCCAATATGACCTAAACGAGCATGCCATGTCACAGAATCTAAATCTTTTTGAGCTAACGCAGGCATAACCATAGAAGAAGAATTAGAAAGCTGTCAACCAAATCTAAGATATAAAATCCATCACGTAGCAATGCATGTCCATAAAAGACATCATCCAAGACAATGGTTACAAGATTGCTAGAAAAGGATAAACAAAAGCCCATTGCTGACAAAGTTGAAACTGACAAAAGATTATATTGGATTCTAGGCGCATAGAGTACGTCACTTAAAAGTAACGTACGTCCGTTCGCAAAATAGAGTTGGTATGAACCGACTCCACGGACTTCTTCACTGGCACCATTGCCCATGAAGACTCTTTGCATGCCTTCTGCAATCCGATGATAATCCACAAAACCTGCTCGATCCATCGTTATATGTTTTGTTGCTCCTGAATCCACGATCCACACAGGATTAGGATGAGCAGTCAAAACATGTGTACAGACAAACGTACATGGAGAGCAGGGGAAGTGAGTTACCTTTTTCGGCTCAGGACACTCATGAGCGAAATGACCTCGCTTTTTGCAGTTAAAACACTTCAGACGACTTTTGTCTTTCTTGCCGCCACGCTTCCCACGTTGGCGCTTGAAAGATTTATCCTTGATGGAATCGGGTGCAGATCTGATCCTTTGTCCTTCTTTTGCGACCCCTTTTTCTTGAAGCGTCTGCTACTCTGAGCGACATTAGTAACGCGCGATGCACAATCTCGCGCTCTGCTTCTAACTCCACATGTCGAGATATATCAACAAAATTTTGATATTCTCGTTGTGAGTCAGAATTTGCTTCAAGTGGGTCCATGCATCTGGCAAAGATCTATCATTGCCTGCACCTGTTGTTCATCGGTGAGTTCATGACTTGCAGCCTTCAAATCACGGATCATAGATGAAATCACCCTAAGATGTTCACCAACCGTGTGGCGCGAGAGTCCATCCGATAGGTCTCAAATTTCAAAACGAGAGCCCTTAATCGGGTGACTGAGGTCCCACCAAAAATGAACTCAATTGATCCCACATTCCTTAGCAGTGGCGAAGTTCTCAAACTCGCCAATAAGATCGTCGGCCATAGCGCTTAACAAAGTAAAGCGTGCACTACGATCTTTCTTAAACCAAGCTACATAAGCTTCTTGGTCTGATTTGCTACTGCCCTCAATGGGCGGTGATAGGGACATCGTAAGATGATCAATCACATCTTGTTCATCCAGCAAATATGCATTTTACGATGCCATATATCATATCGTGCCATTCAACTTTTCACCCTTATTGAGATCAGCTATAACGTTTTTGGCAGCCATAGCCATAGTTTACCACTACATATCAAAACAGGAAAAAAGAGTTTTTGACATCAATTTACACATTATGCTTATTTGCTTCTAGAAATCCAAACTAATTATATTGAACGTTTCTTATATAGTAAAATCGAAAGTAAAGCTAGGCAATTCAATCATCTCCCACTTATATAAGATAAGTCAATATAATTAAAATGATTTCGAGCAAATATTTCATATGCAAAACTAATTTGCATAACATTAAAGAAAATATGTACAAAACATACTAACTTTAAACATGCAAAACTAATTTGCAAATCATTAAAGAAAATATGTACAAAACATATTAACTTTAAACATACTTGATAATACATAAAAGATATTTATATATATATCAACATATAAAGGTTACATGTACTATTTCCGATGCAAGCGTGAACATATTCACGCGCAAAAAGGAAAAACCAAAATTGCGCTTCATAAACTAGCGCAGTACATGACCGTATATGTGCAAAGATCTCTATCTCTCTACAAGAGCTGTATATAACCCTCTGCAACCACCAAATCTCCCTCTCTGGTCCTAAGGGTGACTGTAAGAGGTGGTGCAGGGAGGGGTACTACTGGCACTACCAAGACCCATTGCGTTGGCCATGGTTCCCAAGCGACCTGTTCAACAACAGGTGGGGACCAGGTGTTTGACACAGTCAGGGGAGAAGGTGCATAGATACTCAGACTATCTGATGTATCTATTCCATGAAGTGGAGGGACCACCTGGAACTCGGAGTTAGATGTGCTGCTGGCCACTACTGCGTTTCTAAACTCGGTGCACTCGTCCCGCCGGGGCCAGAGTCGATCAGGTTCAGCACCTGTCTGTAATCTGGTGACAGCACACTAGAGTTGACGTCTAGCAACGCCGGATCTACATCCGAGAACCAATCCTCGAAATATTGATCTACAAACTCAGAGTCTGACTGTGCCGGGGATTTGCCATCTATACAGTTTGCAAGAGAAATAGAAAAATCAGAACCAACCATGTGGCTCTGATACCAATGATGGTAATCGAGTAAGAGGGCATACCTCGCAGCGGAAACGAAATAACAAGAGTATCCCCACGAAGTAGATAGGCGGCTACCAGAGTCGCCTATACAGCACCACACCTTAAAGTCGAGGTCCGACGATGACGTACCTCCGTCAGCCGATACCCAAAAGAGAACACTCGATGTCCCACACCTGGGACAGTATCTCCTCACACAGAGAAGACCACACCTGCAGACACACTTACAGACTCGCTCTCTCACAACACACTCAGCGCACTGCATACACTGTGCTAACACTCCTCACTTACTTGCATGCACACATGCATACAAAAGGAAGCAGTTGAGGTGCTTGGGATGCTTCTTACCTTCACCCCCCATGGGGTATTTATAGGTAGAGGAGGGGGTGTGAGTTGGGAGAGAGGAGGCAGGTCGCGGAGTGAGGAGGGAGGCGGCAGCCTCTGCCACCTGGAGAGGCGGCAGAGCTGCACGGTGCAGCAGCAGCAGCAGCGGCCAGCCCGCCAGCGCCCAGGCGCTGGCGGGCCGGCCCCCCTCCACCGCGAGAGGCGGTGGAGGCGGGAGCCCCGGGCGCGCTGGCGCGCCGGACAATGCCAACGCGCCCAGTGCGTTGGCGCCTCCTCCTCCACACGCCTGCGGCGGTGGAGGAGGGGCAAAATGGGCATAAAGCCCAACATTTTTCAACTAATAAGAGTATTTATTGTAATTTTCATCATCATTATTGTAATAATAAATTTGTAATAAATATTTTTCAAACAAACAAAGTACCCTTATGAAAAGTACCCCCCCCCCATGCGTTTTTGAGGATCTCCGTTGAAAAAGAAAGGATTAGATTGACATATGACATTTGACTTGAAACTAAAATAAACTAAAAATGCACATTTGAATTGACAGACACTGAATTGCATTGAGATGCAATCTACCTAGCTACCTATATTAAAAATGTACATGTTTATTGAATCTTAAAATGTAATAACTGATTATCCTTTTTTTAGGATAATTCTTTTTTAGTGGGGGTGCAATTGACAATTGTATTTTAAGACTTCGTTCCGTCTAAATACTGGACTCAATTGAGTAGATCTGACATCAACATATTATTAAAAGTAGGAAAACTCTGAGTTGCAACAAAAGAGAGCTTGGATCGAAGTTTACTCTTAACTGCACAAAAAGAGGAGACTGGTACATTGAATACTATGAACTGGCAAGACATGTCTGATCCCGTGAACGGAGTCCAACCAATCTCCACAATGTATCATGTACTGGTGTCATGGAAAAAAAATGGCAGACCTCTATGCTGTCTGCATTGTCTAGGAAACGAAGCGAACTGCTTAATGCAAACACCACTCACCCTCAGGATTTGAATCCAACGAGACAAACAAGAGACCGAGAGCTCTTCCGTGTACGAAATAACGACATAGACGACAAAAGATGTGGAGAGAGAGAGAGAGAGAGAGAGAGAGAGAGAGAAAGATTACTTGGAGCCGGGAAGGAGAGAGCAGCAGCAACAGAGAGGGGGATGAGTAGAAGCTGGAAGTGAGGAGGCGGCTTCTTCTTCCCGGACTTTGGAGGCCGAGAAGAAGGCAGGCCGGCGGCGCGCATTGTTCCCGGCGACGTGACAAAATCCTAACGGGACCCAACGGCTCCTGATCACCTGGCACTTCCATCAACACCGCCCGTTCTCTGGCTCCGACGGTCGCAGCCTCAACCGAGTTAATGTCAGAGGAAAAAATTGTAACTTTGCCCTGCCTTTTCAACCAGGGCTGTCAATGAGCTGTCTCGGGCCGAATTTAGGTGAGTCCGATTTAGGTCTGATTCAACAATGCGAAAGTTTAAATTCAGTTCAAATCCGAGTTATGTCGGGCCCAATCCCTAAAAACGAGATTCATCATTTCGGAAATGTCAAAAGAGAGAAAATGTTTTGTCTATTTGATCCAAAAAAAGTGGCGAATGCACATTTGCTTGAAACATTTCCCAAGTAACTTTTTTACTCTTTGAGCCCGCATAGATCCTTTGATTAGATCCCGACGAAAATTCGATTGTTGTGAGTAACGTATCAAAGACACCTCTTGAGTCAGGTATGACATTTTTAAAAAATTAAAGCGTGACTAAATCTCGAGCCTATCTAAATATTTAAATAAAAATTAAATTAATAATAAAAATAATATATTTAATAATATAAATATATAATATCAGTCAATTAAGTAGAATTTTGATGTTAATTATTTAATTTATTTGAAAAGAGAATTTTAAAATTTTAAGTAAGTAAAATAATATATTTTAACTAAGTAAAATTTAGATTTAAAATGAGAAAAAAGAAAAGAGAATGGACCGATTGGTCCTCGTCAGGTCGAACTCAAAACTTAAGTCCGACCAGTGAGCCTAATCAAGCTGAATTTTTTGGACGACTAAAAACACACGAGTCGAAAAGAGTCTTATGGTCCAACCAAAATCAGGTCAACTCCGCAGACCTATGATGCTGACCCATTTATTGACAGCCCTATTCATCACCTTTAAAAAAATATAAAAACAAATTATAATTCTGGTTATTTGACTATTAATTTTGGATCTAGAATTTAACTTTTTTTTTAAGAAGGCCCTTCAAGTTTCAAGGCCAAATGTAAACTTTTCAAGAATATCCTAAAAATGATTTACTTCTAAGAAAGTTAGGATTTCTGGGTCTGGGATTAAACAGTCAATAATTACAAAATATGATAGAGACTACAACCCAACAAACACACCTAATTTTATTGATTATTCTGTCATTAGTTATTTTCATAATTTTTAATTTTAGAAAAACAATCATTTTATCTTTAATCTTTTCACAGCTCACACACTCAATAGTCAACTAGTGCTTTTCCCTCTTCATTCTCAAATAATGGCGGATCCAAAAAATTTATTCAGTGAATATATTCTTAGACATATTTTTTTTTTATTCAGTGGGATCACTAAGTGAAATTTTACATGTCTAATAGCAAAATTTAAATTCAATAGGGTCTTGTGACTCCACTGACCCTAAAATAGATCTACCACTATTCCCAAGGAACTTTCTCATCCAACTTGGCAAGATCGGATGCAAGAAATAAAAATAACTCATTTGATCATGTATTCACATGGTACTGTCACATTTGAGTTCTAAGCAAAAAAGTACACATATATACATACAGGATAAATTATTATTTTTCTAATTTTTTTTATTATAAGACCAATCTTATAATAATAGTGACGACATGAGTTGTAAAGAAACAATTTCATTAGTTAAAGTTGATGTTTCTCTCTCTTCTATAATAAATAAAATTATTTTCTTACCATCCATATCATCATCGATCTTGTAATAAATATTTTTATTTCTTTAATGATAGCTTGAAAGAATAGTGCATGCCTGAACTGCCTTTTTTTTACAAGAAAAAATACTTCTATTCATCTATGCAACAACAATTACATAGTATATAGGAGATAAAACAGAACAAGAGACCACCACATAAAGTAGAACATTGGAAAACCTAAAGTTATAGAGAACTAACCACAATAGAGAACAAACAAAATAAAGCTGGATCATGATATCCTTTGTTACGAGGATATCCGCCATGATATAGTAAGGAGCAAACAACATCCAACCCATTGATGGAGCTACAAAAACTTTTGAGTGTCTAAATCCTGCTCTAGAAAAGGAAAGTTGCTCAATGATCATGTAGCAAGCTAAGGAGAGCTGGTGCGGACACCGTTGGACTTGCTCGCTTCGACCCGTCGCAGGTTCACAGGCGTCGTCGTGCGGAGCCGACGTCTCTTGGTTGGACGACGGCGTTCTACATGATTTTTGAGGCCTTAGTATATTTTTATAGCAGGCCAGATATTTTGTTTGGCCCATTTAGGTGCCATTTAGTATTTTCTATTTTTTAGTATTTTGTGGCTTTTATTGTATATTTGAGGAATGGACATTTTGGTAAAATTGTAAGCCCATCTCTTACTATATATATCCACCCGTCTCCCTACGGATGGACATGCTGGAAAAGATTTGAAAGCAAGTAGAAATGACGTGAGTTCGGCGTGCCCAGTTTTCTGTCTCCTCCTCCCTTCTTCCTGCCTCTTCCCTTCTTCCTCCTTCCCTTCCTCCCCTGCCTTCGTCCCCCATCAACCTGGTATCAGAGAAAACTTGCGATCCCCCTTCTATCTTCTCTGTTCATCTCTCCCTTCCCTGCTCTTCTCGGTCTCCCTCTGCCGAACCCTCCATCCCCAGGAAACCCCCCGCGCAGAACCCCCTATCGCCGAACTCCCTGCACGATCCCCCTCTCGCCACAGCACACCCCCCCCCAACCAGTCACAGCGGAAGCCACCGCTCACCCCCCTCCTCTGGAACCCCTGCGCCGAGTCCCCACCCCGAGCTCCCCCTCCCCTGTTCCGCCGCTCTCTCTTCCCCCATCCCCGCGGCCTCCCAGTTCCGACCTCCCCCCCCCCAGCGCCGCTCTTCCCCGTTGCCGGCCACTCCCCCCGCGTCCGAAGCCCCGCGCCGTCCTCCCTCTGCGCACCCCCCCTCACAGCTTCGACAGAAAGTGGAAGAGGAGAGAAGAGGGTCGCGTCCGCTGGGACTGGCCCGCCGCCGACACGCCGTCCGCCAACGTCTCCGCCGGCGACCTTGTTCCCCGCCGCGACGCCGCTCCCCGCTGTCGGATCCGCCGCAGCTCCACTCCCCTTCTTCGCCTCCCCCCTGCGTTGAGGGATAGGGAGAGAGGAAGGAGAAATCGAACCTCTTTAAAAGGGGGCCGGGTCAGCCGTTTTCCACCCACCCGGTTCGGTCTGCTACAGTGCACGACGGTGCACTAAGGTTCTTAGTGCACCGCCAGCGTGGAGGACTCGTTCGAGCTCCGTTTGACGAGCCGTTCGCGTCGTTGCGGTCGTCCCGGAGACCCTATTCACCTGGGGCTCATTGATCCTTACTGGTACCCGGATGAACCCGCACAAGATCGTAGTCGACGACGACGTGACCACTGTGTACCTGTACGCACCGGTGTTCCCGCACGAGTTCAGTCAGCCTCGACGTCCTCGAACCCCTCCACGTCGGTGCCCGAGGCGGCCTGCTGTCTCGTCCCAGTGTGGACGTAGTTGGGAGCCAGTGGCCGCCCGGTTTTCCGCCTTGACGTTGACGCCGACCGACGCCAGCGGACACCCTTCTGCTTCGTCACCCCACGTCTTCGGTGCGGATCCCCGCTCTTCAGTAGGTCAGTGAGTGCTGCTAGCTCTTCTGCCCCAAATTTCTGCTTTCTAATATATGGTTAAATGTGTTCCCGTGCTTTGAGAGTTAGGACTACCTAGCCCGTTATAAAATTCATGACAATCACTACTGTTTGAGAGTTGTGTGAACCTACCTATAACTCTAAATTGAGGCATTTGAATGTGATTCCGTTGCTTTAGACTCTTGGTAGTCTTCACTACTATTAGCCTATTTCGCTTTGATATGTGAGGGACAACTCCCAGAGCTTAGTTTCTTGTTCTTCAATGTAATTATTCTCATGAAACTATTGTGACTGCCTAAATGACGTTTCAGTAGTCGCTCATTTGCTGATTTTCGATCTTATGCATACATGCTAGAGTTGTTGAGTCGGTCCCATCTTGCATCAGTTTGCACACACTGCCACTCGTTAGAGGGTCTTTACATTTAGTTTGCGTCATGCCTTGCTGTGAGTCCGGTCTGCATACCCACACGTAGTGGTGTTGAGTACCACATCCCAGCACCAATGTCGGAGTCTCGGGCAGATGCTCATGTAGATCCCGTAGTGATGGAGAGGCTCAACCAACTTTTTTTTCGCATAGATCAGATGGAGCATCGAGCTGAGGAGCGGTTTACTGAGTCAGAACGTACAGTCCAAGGAATGGCTAACCGCCTTGAAGTTTTGGAGAGATCGCCCGCCCCTCCCCCTGTTCCAGTTCAGCCCCCCGTCCCTAGAGATCCCCCTAGGGCAGATCATGTTGTTGATCGGCTAGAGGACGACCATGGGTACGATTCCTTTGGCGAGGTTGAGGGTGTCTATAGGCCTGCTGCCCGCACTCATAGGAGATTTGATAGGCAGATAGACCATGAGTGGGATGGGGATCGACGACATCGTCGCTATCCTTTAGGTCGGGGTGAGCAAGTTGACCATGACGACCGAGCTGATTGGGAGATGGGTCAGGGTAGGCCCCGACACCCTAGGGGCCGAGGTGATCCCACATTAGGTCAAAGGAGATTTAGGTGTCGGGAGGACCGTGAGGACTATGATGAATGGAGGTCCCATCGTCATCAAGAAGATCAAGATGACCGGCGGATTTTTCGTGCTGACGCTCCCACCTTTGACGGGTCCTTGGATCTGAGAGTTTATCTCGATTGGGAAGCCAACATGAACCGTTATTTTGACTGGATGGGAATGTCTGACGCCCGGTGCGCACGCTTTGCCATGATGAAGTTGATAGGCCAAGCGCAGACTTATTGGCTGAATGTCGAGGCTCTTCTTGAGCAACGTGGGTTGGAGCCCATTGAGTCATGGGAAGACATGAAAGTCAAGTTACGTGAGAAATATCTTCCCTCGACTTACCGACATTGCCTCATTGATCGTTGGTAGAACCTCACGCAAGGAACCCGATCTGTTTCGTAATACATTACTGAGTTTGATGAGTACTTATTGAGGTGTGGGGCTCGTAAGGAGATCGCGCTGACTCTGTCCCGATTTAGGAAGGGTCTCCGTCCTATGTACCAACAGGAGTTGTTCCGCCAGCATGTGACGACCATCGAGCATGCTTATCAGGTCGTGCGTGAGGTGGAGCAATTTGAGCCGAGGTCATGGTCACCCCCGCTGACTAGACCTACCTCCCAATGCCCGACGGATCAGCGTGTCACTTCCGGGCTGCCCCCGAGGGGTCCCACCGTTCGACCTTTGGACCCCCCGCGGCATGACCCGTCAATTAGACCCCGGCCACCACCTCAGAGGGACCCCGCCCCCGCTTTGCCCGCGCCGCATGATCATTCATTGTTGGGCGCTCCCCCTGGTAGGCGGGAGGATAGAGGGAAAGCTCCAGCTGTGGGTGAGTCCTCTCGTGGCAGTGGGTCCCGGGATCACTGTTTCAAATGCCAAGGGATTGATCACTTTGTTGCCCAGTGTCCGTCTAGGGCCCTGACTATAGAGGGTGCTCATCCTGAGGAGGCCACCCCTGCGGTTCATCATGTAAGCTATCAGGCAGGAGATGATCTGGTTGCTGAATTTCATGCTGATGGAGAGCATATTGAGTACGCTCAGATCGAGCATTCCCCTACAGGTCATGTGGAGGAACTTGTCGATGAGGGTAGGCTTGGAGTTGTCAGGTGTATTTTAGCTCAGCCTACAGAGTCTGATGATTGGCATCGCACTTCCATTTTTCACACCTACATTCATCTGGATGGAAAGGTGTGCAAAGTGATCATTGATAGTGGAAGTTGTATCAACGCCATTTCCTCTCAGGCTGTCGCCCATCTTGGGTTGACTTTGGTTGACCACCCTCGCCCATATCGTGTGTCATGGGTGGATTCTACTTCCATTTCGATTCGGACGATGTGCCACGTTCCGATCTCTTTTCCCCCATACTCTGGTAGGGTTTGGTGTGATGTCTTGCCCATGGAGGTCGGGAGCATTATCTTGGGAAGGCCGTGGATATATGACATGGATGCGGTTCTCTACGGCTGATCCAATGTATGCGAGTTTTTCCACGGCGGCACCCTTATCACTTTGCAGCCTTCCCGACCTACGATTTTGGCTTCTCATAGATCAGCCCGGGATTGTGCCCCCACCCCTCTTGTGCCCACTACCCATGGGCTCTCTACTTCCCCGACCCCTGTCCCTTCCCCAGTTCCTGTTGGAGGCCCTCCACCTATGACTGGCACGAAGCCCGAGAGCACTTCTGTGTGCTCTAGTCCCAGCCCAGTCAGCGATGGGTTCAGCCCCCTTCGGCTAGCCCCACTCCTTCTGCTAGCCCCACCCCTACAGGGAGCATGAACGCTGCCATTGTCTCTATCCTTGGTGCATCACCTTCTGTGACCCTGCAGTTGATTAGTGCTCATGACCTTCATCAAGAGTTCGAGGAGTTGGAGTGCCTCTATGTGCTGATGATGAGGCCTGTTGAGGGCGATGTTTTGAGTGACACACCCCCTGAGTTAGCCTCCCTCTTAGAGGAGTTCCAGGATGTATTCCCTGCTGATCTCCCAATCGGATTACCGCCCATGGTGACATCTAGCACGCCATTGATTTGGTTTCGGGATCCACGTTGCCCAACTTGCCCCACTTCCGTATGAGTCCAGCTGAGTTTGCTGAGCTTCAGAGGCAAGTTGAGGAGCTCCTGAGGAGAGGTTTCATTTGTGAGAGCTTGAGCCCATGTGCAGTCCCTGCATTATTAGCTCCGAAGAAAGATGGCTCTTGGAGGATGTGCGTTGATAGTAGATCCATCAATCGCATCACGGTGAAATACCGTTTTCCCATTCCCCGTCTGGACGACATGTTAGACATGATGGCGGGAGCCACTGTATTTTCAAAGATAGATCTTAAGAGTGGTTATCACCAGGTTTGGGTTCAACCTAGAGATGAATGGAAGACGGCCTTCAAGACAAAGGACGAACTTTATGAGTGGTTGGTCATGCCTTTTGGGCTATCTAACGCCCCTAGCACTTTCATGCGGCTCATGACCCAGGTGTTGAGGCCTTTATGGGGAATATTTTGGTCGTGTACTTTGATGACATCCTCATCTTTAGCCACTCCAGGATGACCATTTAGACCACCTTCGTCAGGTATGTCTAGTCTTGCGCCGAGAGAGTTGTTTGGGAACCTTAAGAAGTGTGCTTTCTTGACTGATCGAGTTGTCTTCTTGGGGTTCATTGTGTCTCGTGATGGCGTCTCTGCTGATCCTGTAAAGGTCAGAGCGATCGTCGAGTGGCCTGAGCCCCAGTCTATTCACGACGTGCGCAGTTTCCACGGATTGGCCACTTTTTATCGTCGATTTATTCGAGGATTCAGCACCATCATGGCCCCGATCACAGGCTGCATTCGGAAGGAAAATTTTGTGTGGACTAAGGCCGCCGCCTCAGCCTTTCATGACATCAAGACACTCATGACCCAGGCGCCAGTTCTCCGATTGCCAGATTTTTCAATGGTGTTTGAGGTCTCCTGTGATGCCTTAGGTGTCGGTATAGGTGGGGTCTTGAGTCAGAGGGCCACCCCATTGCATACTTCAGTGAGAAATTGAATGATGCCAATCTAAAGTACTCCACTTATGATAAGGAATTCTATGTGGTAGTGCAGGCCTTGAGGTATTGGAGACATTATCTGCTACCGCAGGAGTTTGTTCTTTACTCAGACCACAAGGCGCTCAGGTTTCTCCACGCCCAGAAGAGGCTAAACCCTAGACACAGTCGTTGGGTTGAGTTTCTTCAGGCCTACACATTCGTCCTTAAACATAAGGTGGGTGTGGAGAACCGAGTGGCGGACGCGTTGAGTCGACGTACCTTTCTCTTATCCCTTGTCAGCGTGGAAGTCATGGGGTTCGAGAGGCTTCGTGATGAGTATTTGGGTTGTCCTGACTTTGGTGTGATCCACACTGCCCTTCAGTCTGGTCCCTCCCGAGAGCACCCTGATTATATCCTTCATGGGGGGCTATCTTTTCCTTGGAGTTCGGTTGTGCATTCCGCGAACCTCTGTTCGCAACTTTTTGATTTGGGAGCTCCATGCTGGAGGTCTTGCTGGCCACTTTGGCCGGAACAAGACCATTGAGTTAGTTGAGCACCGCTTCTTTTGGCCTAGCTTGAAGCGCGATGTGGCTCGTATTGTTGCTCATTGCCGCACATGCGCTTTGGCGAAGCAAAGGAAGCAAAATACGGGCATGTATACTCCCCTTCCTGTGCCCGATCGCCCATGGCAGGATGTTAGTATGGATTTTGTTTTGGGTTTGCCACGGACCATTCGCCGGCATGATTCCATCTTAGTGGTTGTTGACCGATTTTCTAAAATGGCCCATTTTATCCCCTGTGCGAAGACCTCTGGTGCGTCTCGCGTAGCTCATTTTTTCTTGAGGGCATTGTGCGTTTGCACGGGTTGCTGAAGACCATAGTCTCAGACAGGGACGTGCGATTTGTCAGCTATTTTTGGAAAACTTTGTGGCATCTGATGGGCACGAAGCTCAAGTTCTCCACAGCTTATCATCCACAAACCGATGGGCAGACTGAGGTAGTTAATAGGAGTTTGGGTGATTTATTGCGTTGTCTAGTTGGTGAGCGCGAGCGTAGTTGGGACCAGGTCTTACCACATGCTGAGTTTGCATATAATAATTCGGTCAATAGGTCTATTGGCATGAGCCCATTTGAGATTGTCACTGGCTATAGAGCTAGGGGACCCATAGACCTTGTTCCTTTTTCCATTTCTGCACGGGTGTCTGAGTCTACACAGTCTTTGGCCGAGCATATTAGGAGTCTGCATGATAGTATTCGTCATCAAATCGAAATCAGCAATGAGCACTACAAGAAAGCAGCAGATGCACATAGGCGGCCACAGGAATTCCATGAGGGCGATTACGTAATGATCAGGAACAGACCTGAACGGCTTCCTTCGGGAGTCGTGAAGAAACTGCAAGCTCGAGGAGCTGAGCCCTTTAAAGTGTTAAAGCGAATTGGGTCGAACGCGTATGTTGTTGACTTACCACCAGACTATGGCTTCAGTTCTACATTCAATGTCTCGAATTTGGTAGCATATCGGGACCCAGCAGTGATACCCAGCGAGCCTTTCGAGCCTTTCTCCCCTCTTGTGAGCGACCCTACACCAGAGTGTCCACTTCCGGCCCCGAGTACAGCACGGCGAGAGCACATTGATCATATACTAATGAGCAGATTGTGACAGCCAGGGACATAGCTTTTCAGCGCTACCTGATCCGTTGGAGAGGGCGGCCACCGACCGAGGACACCTGGGTTACCCGAGAGGAGTTGCAGCAGCTTGACCTAGACTTGTTGGAGAGGTACCAGAGTGGACAGGACCCTCACTCGACAGGGTCGAGTTCCTCCCATCCGGGGGGAATTGGTGCGGACACCCGTGGACTTGCTCGCTCGACCCGTCGCGGGTTTACAGGCGTCGTCGTGCAGAGCCGACGTCTCTTTGGTTGGATGACGGCGTTCTACAGGATTTTTGAGGCCTTAGTATATTTTTATAGCAGGCCAAGATATTTTGTTTGACCCATTTAGTGCCATTTAGTATTTTTTTTTTTTTATGTATTTTTGTGGCTTTTATTGTATATTTGAGGAAATGGACATTTTGGTAAAATTGTAAGCCCATCCCCGACTATATGTATCCACCCGTCTCCCTACGATGGACATGCTGGAAAAGATTTGAAAGCATAGAAATGACGTGAGTTCGTGTGCCCAGTTTTCTGTCTCCTCCTCCCTTCTTCCCGCCTCTTCCATTCTTCCTCCTTCCCTTCTTCCCCTGCCTTCGTCCCCCATCAAAAGCAGTTGGAAAACGCATAGGGCGGAGCCATATGTGAAATAACTTCAATACTTGAGCTCAGCCATCTTCTCCATACCCCTAAGATGGAGGGAAGAAGGCGACGGTGGAGGGATCAAAAATGGAGGGAGACACGGCGGGTGCGGCAAGACAGACGATGCGAGGGATGGATATGAGATAAAAGAGGAGAAGGGGTGGCTCTAGCATAAGGAGTGGAGGAGACGCAGAGTGACGACCAATCCAGGGGGAAGGACAGAGAAGGGCCAAACAAAGGAAAATTGAGGGGAATAAAGAGGAGGGGATAGATGGAGCTTCGGGACTAAGATAGACAAGGGAAAGGGGGAACAAAGGAGGGGGGGTTTGGGGGAGACCTTGCTAGAGGCTCCCCCCACCCAGGGTTCCGTCATGGGAGGCGATGCTTTCGCCATGGAGGACGCCTCCAGTGGCAATGATTCCTCCGATGAGGATATCGGAGAGCTGGCCGCTCGATCCCTAGCAAAGGTTGAGCACTTGGAGTGCTTGAACTGCCTTCGTTGTTCCTACAAACGTTCGAATCAATTTGATGCAGACTATGTGAAAGACAACACATTCAGAAGAACAGTTGAACATGCTTCCATGCAAGTTTTTTTTTTTTTTACATTAGGAGTGACTCGGTTGGTAGGACACTCCATCGTACACTAAGAGGTGATGAGTTTGATTCTCAAATCTATCAGAATTATTAAGTGATTTTCAAAGAATTTGTAAATACATTGGATTTAGGTGCAGATCTGGATATTGAATCCGGAACCTCTTGTACAAGTCAAGACTTGGCCAATCGACCTAGCATACAAAAAAATGATCCTTTTCTTTTTGTAGGTAATTAATGGTACAATTCTGATGGATTGTATTAGAGTAAGAGAAATCTGAACAGAGTAGAAAGTCTAATCTTTCTCAAATCATGTTCACGCAACACTAGCTAAAGCCATCTTTCCTTGCCTTTATTATATTCTCTAATGGTAGGTTGACACAATTGTGCATGAAAAGTGCTTAGGTAATAAGTTAATTAGGAAGAAAAATATAGGCAAACCCAGGTGTTGGTTGTCAGGGCTCGTTGGGCCGACATTCGAAAAAAGATGCAGTGTTGGATCAGGCCCACATTGATGCAGTTGGGAAAGAAGTTGACACTTATGAGTCAAGAATGCTCCCCTTCGGTCAACTTCTCCTCAACATTCCCTGGCCGTCAAAATTTCATTGCGTGTTCGAATCATAAAAAAGGTGTTAGGGTTTACTTATCTACCATCCAAACTTGCTCTCCTAACCCTCCTCGTCAAAGTTCTCCTCAAATTGTTGTCATTTTGAGATCAAAATCTTTCGCTATCTCAGGATCCTTTTAGCAGGAAAAATATTTTCATGCTCGAAAATGTTGGAGTTTTTCTGTCAAAAGAGTTTGACCAAGAAGAACATGATAATGATATGGATTGTTGCTCCTTTGAACTTTCGCTCAAATCTTATCCCCGAGCTCTTCTTCGGTATACCTTTGCTTGAGATCGTTCATCCTTGTAAACATTAGTTCTTATCTTTCTTAGATTAGGTTTTATAATTTGTTTTTGCTGTATAATCTCTTAACATAGATTTTCGTTTTATCCGGGCTGACCTATACTTTGTAACAAAGATATTACCCTTCATCTCATTCCAGTCCCTTTATTTGTATGAGACTTTTAATTACCCTTCGTTTTTGCCTTTTCCTTATAACTAATAAGGCCAATTGAGGCCGCTCTTGGTTTGGGGGGGTGGGAACCAGGTAGCTCCCAACATTGTAGAGAAGGGTTTTAAAAAAAAAAAAAAATATTAAAAGTATATCTCAATGCATCAAATAATTCCACTCATATCCATGACTACAACTTAAAGTGCCGAAGAACATGCCCTTAAGTTGAACCTCGAAGGAACATGATGAGATATCATGTCCTAAGAGTGTTTTCTGATTTTTTTTTTTTGCATTTATTAACATTTTCCATGGGATAACTTTCTGGTATAAACTGGAAGTGCATAAGTGCAACTATTTGGAAGTATTTAGGGATATTGTTAACAATTCATAAAAGTGAGGGCATCTATGAAAACATGAGAATTGGCAGGGGGATATGTATACAAAAGATCCCTTCACAGGGGATCAGGGTTTCAGCTGCGGGCAATTTGAGTACACATAATTAAGAAAAAAAAAATACATGTTCTTGTCACTGATTTTTCGGCTGCCCCAAATATCAGCTCCCACTAACTTCTCCACCGAGAGGTTCATAGTTTGCTTCTGCGTCAGTGGTAGGTATTGCTGCACTTGAACTGCTATCACTGTTCAAACAATGGTTCAAATCAATCTGGTGCTGACTGGTTGGAACTTGGAAGACAGCCAAGTTAAAAGGCCAACAAGGCATACTTCTATGCATGTTCTATTTGGCTACATCATATGAGTAACGTTTAAAGCTTTGAAGTAGGTGGATCTCACTGTTTTCAGAATTTCTTACTGTAGAGGGGCATTAATTAAACAGGAGCAGTCATCTTAGTAAAGCTGTAAAGTGTAAAGGTGCAGCATCAAGGAACACATTCTGAAAGTTTTCCCTTAGGTGCATAAACCATGGCATCATCATATGGTGGGAATGGTAGTTGGGAGACTTTTGGGGATGATAGCCTATATCTTCATGGGTAATTGAACTAAGATCTTGTCCTTCAAAAGATGTTGAAAATAAAGTGGATCACATACAGTACACTTTAGGAGTTAAATGGAGGGAAACATACTTCACTGAATAAATGACTAGTCCAGCAGCTACAACACCAAATGCAACAAAGTACAACCAATCCACCTACAATTTTGAGTTGCTTCAGAACCTCATTAGCAGTATCATGCAAGCAGAAATTTATTGATCAAGAGAATGATATAAGAGCAAGAGAAACCTTTTGATGGTAGAAAAATATGCGGATGACCACGGCCCACATGTCAGAGGTGAGAAGGGAAAGATTAAACAGTGTTGCTCCACTCATCTGTATCCCAAAAGTAAGCTTTTTAAGTTTTAACAATGATGACATAGAAGCAAAACATGTTGTCTTGGTTCAGAAAGAGATCTCACCTTCAAAACAAAAGGAACGACAGCATAGAACATAAACATTGCAAGAGCAAAGCCAACGAAGAGCAATATCTGAAGAATAAAGAGGACCCATCAGTTGATTCAAGTGAAACAAGTACAATGTTCATTACTTTTTCATCAGCAAGAGTGTATTATTCTGTTGGGAGCCTATTTCTGCATCTGAAATAGGACAAGATGAAACAATGGGAATATTTAGACAAAATGAGCATCAGACAGAATTCACATCATTAAAGTAGATAAATAGATCAACATAACCAGTGTTCTTCACTGATTGCTCCTACACAAATGTATGACGACATGCATGCACCATAAACAAACGTAATTCCTACAAACAAAAAGGCAAACAGCATCCCTAGGGGTGGTCAATTGCTTACCAAAGTGGCAGACCATTCGATTGATTCAAGACTCTTTCTCTCTAGCAAAGATCTGTGAGAAAGTCATGGAATAGACCATATCGGCCGGTCAATGAAAGAACTAGAAATAGGGTTTTAGAAGTATAAATTTATTTCATAGAGATGTGTCGTGCGTTTGATGTCTTTTAGCTTCATATGATATTAAGTTGAGAGGTCATCAAATCATAGAGATGTATCCAGAAGTATCTACGACCAACCATGAAGGCGTTGGTTTAAATCAATAAGACAACAATGTCACAGAGGCAAGATGTATAAGGAATTGATGTAAGATTCTTGTCTAATTCTATATAAAATGCTTCAGCTTGCAGTCAACATTGGCATAAGTGAGCTATGAAGTACAAAACTCCCACTAAGAACCATATAATATGTATTCAAATCACTTGTCTATGTGTATGTTGCTACTCTTCTGCAACTAAGAACCACATAGTATGTAGACATATCCATGCCCAAAGCATTGCTACTTCTTGGTACTTAATTCCTCATGAAAGGGGATATAACCATACAACCAGGGAGCAGACACAAGTCACATACTGTTACTTCAGTGTGGTTGCAGAAACACACCGATCAAGACAACCCAGCGGGACTAGCTAAGTGGGATTTTCATACAGATGATTAAGCCTAAATGCATAGCCAAATGTGGCCTTGATTTTTGCAGGATGGTCATTCATCTTTTCTCGCTTGACTGTTAGTTTCACAAGTCTGCGACAACCATGATGAATGCAGAAAATAATTGCTTACAGATATATGGTTTCTTCATGCAGTTCTAACAAGCCCAGTTTTAGTTTATTTTAATGTTCAGTATTTGATAAAATTCACAATGGCATAGGGACGGTGTAAGGAGCAAAAAGAAAATAGGTTTCAGTTCACAAAAGTAGCAAGCTGTGGATGTCAGTTTGGTACTTCTTTCAGAAAATTCAAAGCATACATTTCAAAGAGGCTGGTTAGAACGCCAAAAACACCAAGCATTGCCAAAACTTCAACAATATCTTTCTTCTTCGCACAGAATTCCTGCATTTCACAACCCCCCCCCCCCCCCCCCCCCCCAAAAAAAAGAGGGAAATTTTTTTAGAATCAATAACCTGTAGACTTGTATCTCTAACCTTCCCTAAAGATAGTTTTAAAAGGAAAAAAAATCAGATAAATGGAAAATATCAAGACAATAACATTAAAAAAAGGAAAGCTGTTTGCTTGACCTCTCCAACATTACTGAATGCAAAAAATACTGTTCCTGCAATAACCAGCACATCTCCAAGAAGTGGTTTCTTCGCACCTAAAGCAAAAAGTCAGTGATCATGATTCTTTCAAAGTAAAAGCGAATCATGCTAACTATGGAGAAGAGAAATAAAGGAGCTTCTGCATTCCTTTTGCAACAGAATAGCTTATAAGGGAAAATTTGCTGAATAGAAGAGGGAAAGGAAAGGAAAAGATAATGCATTGTGAGAACTGAGAAGCTTACCTCCACTGGATTCCCATGCATCTGAGTAAATTACCAAGATAAGGCCCAAAACACAAATAGCTGCGCCGAAAAACTGGTATATGGAATATCGTGTTCCAATTACGAACCGGGTGAGGAGTACGACCCATACAATTGTCCAACAATCCAGTAGTGTCACACTTGTGATCGACGAGTACTGATAAGCTTTAACAACTGCATCAAAGAAGCTTGTAATGAACAGAGTAAGAGGAAATCCTATGGAGTAGGGATGATGAGGAGCAATCTATATGGAATTGCCAATACAGGATATGATGGCACGAGATAATTGAAATGTCCGAAAGAAACATAGATTTTAGTGGACACAAGAGGCCGCAAAAATAACAAGAATAGTTGTTGGAAGGGGGGAGGGAGGTGAAGGGTGGAGAGACTTTAATCTCATAAGTCACTCTATCAGGTCATCCCTGGATAAAAGGATGTCCAGGTAGAACATGGGGAAGAACACCCAACATGCGCAAGTCTTAATGGCAGACAGAATAGACAGGAATTCATCTGGTAAAGTGTTCTAAACATGCCTGAGGCCCACCCCTCACATTTTGGAGAGAAGGCTGCCGGAGTGTCCATTTGAATATGCAATTTTCAGAAAGAGGAAGAGGTTTAGTGAAGTTTGGACAGGGACATTGTCAAAACCAAGAGCTAAAAAGAGCTCAAAAGAGCCAAGATTGTGATGAAAGTAGACACCATTTTCATAAAGGAGTCTACTAATACAGAAATTGCAGGGACGGACAGAGAAACTATAAAATCCCTCTCATCAAACACAGCTAATGGAAGGGAGCAATCAGTCTTGTAGAGGATTACCAAGATAGTTCCCCTGGACGTCGACGATTGCTAAAGCCAGGTACCAATACCAGGGAACCTGTGAACATTGCAGACAAGCAGAGGGCCTATTAGAGTTCAAAGAGAAGGCAGCTCTGCGAGCTCCTGCATCTCACTTCTTGACAGTACATATAATATTACTTAGAGCAGATTCCAATTGATAAATATGTAAGTCAAATAAAAAATTTCTTTCTAGTGGACAAGTACCAGTAACCTCTGCCGACGGAACAAGAAGATGGAACCGAATACCACAGCCAAGGACAAATAGGTAAAGAGCGACTGGGTGAGTGGCGCATCCACACCTGCAAGAAGAAGAATAGCATCACTCTTTCACTGTTCTGGGACACTCAAATCTCAAACAAACCTGGCAGAAGAGGAGGACTAGGGGAGGAGGGTTGAAGGTGGAGTGGAGTTCCCTTGCGGAGTGGCTTACCCAGCTCTGCAATGAGAGAGGAGGTGAGGCTTCCGATTGCCATGAACAAGGACACGAGCTGCCCCAGGAACAACACGAGCACCAGGTTCCATTTCCTCTTGCTGCTGCCCATGCCCATAGCAGTGGAACAGAGGAAGAAGAAAGAAGAGGGGGAGGGAGTTAGGGACTGAAGGGGGAAGAGAGTGGAAAGAAGTCAGAGGTAGAAGCATGGGAGAGTGGAATACTTCATGGAAAAGGAAATCCTAAACTTATTGGCATATGGGTCACTTGCAATTTCAAGAAATCTTGGAACTTCTTATTGCAGGAAATGGATCTACGGAGGAGTTAGAAAAAGGAGCTCATCAATTGTTTCTTCTTCCAAAACCTCTCATAAAATCTTATAAAATCTTTAGTCCTTGACTTCTGAAGGGGAGTGAAGGGTGCCTGAAATTTGTTGTATGCAGGATAAATTAATTAAGAGTTTCTGATTGTAATAGAGAAATTTTTATTATAACAGAAATTAATATATACTGTAATATCAGATAATATTTATTGTAATAATTATAATTCTGTCAGAGATTAAAAAAAATCAGACATCTAATATAAATTCCTATTAATTTGCCCTTGTATGTATTGTATACCCTCATTTTCGATGTATATATATAAGAGATTTGAACATATGTTCCAACAATGTACATTAGGGGATGTTAACGACCGAGTGAGTCACTTTTTGTTACAAGTATTTATACTTTTTATAATTATCTGTTTTTTAACTTTCAAATGAATTAATACACAGATGCTTCCTTATCTATCTTCCTTTGCATAAATGAGGCAAATTGTCCATTCATCCAACCAATGAGAAGTCATATGTTGGCAATGTTTGGGAACAATGTTTAGGAATTTTACCTTTTTGAAATCTAAAGTCCCTCCAAAGTATCTTTATAAATCTATGTCTCATCTCTCTCTCTCTCTCCTCTCTCTCTCTATCTCTCTCTCTCTCTCTCTCTCTCTCTCTCTCTCTCTCTCTCTCTTCTCTTCTTCTCTCTCTTCTTTCTTAAACTATATTTCTAAAAATATATAGTCACTTTTTACATTTGACAAAAGAGTGAAAAAAAAAGATGAGATTCCAAAATCATATTTTCCCACTTTTTTCCCAAACATTGTTTTTTGATAACGAGGAAATCCCGCCCCGTGTGCTTTGCGGACTCAAAGATTGGTGTTCGTGAACTCCAAGGTCAGGACTGGCAGCTCCTACTTTCCGTATACCTGTATTGTCCTTACCCCACTTGACCAGAAAACCCGGATTTACACACCCGAGGATTGCATGTAAATCAGGTAAATCCCCCCCAGGAATCGAACTCGGGACCTCTTGCTTTTAAGCAAGAGTTCTAACCGATCGACCCAACGGAGTCCTCTTTTTCCCAAAACTTGCCTTACTAGGTGCGTTACCGTATGCAATGATGAAAGTAGTCAGTTAGTGGGTATTTATACGATAACATAATAAGAAGTCGTCCCAAGGGCCAAGTCGTCTCAGGGTCTCTGCTCCGCCCTTCCCGTCCTCTGCTTTTCTCCAGTTTCTTCGCTGGTGTCGTGCTTCTTAGGGAGGGGGCATTTCCTTATGATATGCCGCCTCCCCAAGAGATCCTCTCCCTCCAGCGGTTCGCCTTAACCTTCCCTGGAGAGGTTTTGGTCTAGAAACTCTTTCTCCCAGTTCGTTCTCCCCACACATGGGAGGTTCTGTACTTCTTTTGTGTTGGAGAAGTCTTCATCGACTCGGTCGATGGCTCCTTCTTTGGCATAATTGAAGCCCGATATGAGACACATGTATGTTCCCTATTGTCTAGGACGTTTCATATTTTTCTTTTCTTTTGGTTCCTATATTTAGGTGATAGTGAATGTGTGGATGACGGTGGGTAGAGCACCGCTGGGCAGAGCACCGCATCTTGGTTGACATGTCCTCCAACTTAGTACTTGTCTGGTGGTGTTGAGATCCCCTCTTCGCAGCTTTGTTGCCCATGTGCCTACTCCTCATCGTCGATTCCCTATTGGTGAAGCGCGACTATCGTCGTCGATGTCTTTGTATATATGGCGCCTAAATTTGCCTTAGTTAATTACTCCCTTGTCATATGGAGCTTTGTTCTACAACACTTCTTCACACTGGATCGGTGGAGCTTAACCACGATGCTCAGTTCCATTGTGGATAGCCGTACTCCTGTCGACTGGTCATCGTCGATCTCCGACGGCCTCCTTGATAGCCCTGTGCGACTTTTGACGACCTTGAAGTCTTGAAACTCTTAGGTCATGCATGATATTTGGATGGATCGAGAATAAAGTGAAGATATCTTCAAAAATTTGAACATATCCTCAATTTATGCTCGATTTATCTTAATATCAAACGGCCCCTTAGCGTTTAGTCTCTGTATAATGACCCCTGGTTCTTGGGCCCTTACCCACTTGTAGCAGTGTTGCTCTAGACGTTTGTCCTATCTTTTCTCTGTAGTGGATGTGATGGGATCGCACGCCTCCATGCCCTCCGTTGTTCGGCTAGAGGTGTTGGCAGCCACTCCTATTTGCCGTATGGTTCCTAGGTTTAATGAATGATATATCTTTAATGGTAAAAACAAAATGATAACACAAAGAATATAAAAACATATCACAAATTATACCACAAGCTGAGGGTTAAAGACAAATTCGCGCCCCACCTTGTCTACTTTGAGAAGGAATCTTGAGTAGCGTAGGGAATCTTTTGTTTTATTTTGGAGTTAATACTTATTGGTCAGTTTTGGTTGGTGGACGGGTGGGTGGAGGTTTGCACGCGCTACCGACCACTCTCGCTGGTGGAGCCCGTGGTCGTGGTGGTTTTCGGCTGTTGGTGGACGCGCGATTCGACCGGCCCGAGCATGGAGTTTTATTGGGTAAGAACTCCTCGGCTGGGGACCACCACGCAGGGAACCAGTGCATCGAACTCCTTTGAAAAGCGTAGTGCATCGAACTCCTTTTGAGATAGGTAATCCAGTCCACCACTCGGGTCAACCAAAACTGACCAATAACTACATGGCGGAGTAGAACTAACTAATTAATGACCAGAACTGTGTTATTCCTGTGACCAAAACTGACCATTATAACTACACTAGTTTATAAAATATATTAATAATTATAAATATTTTTTAAAAATTATATAATTTTAATTATAAATCTATTTGTTAAAATAATTTTAATTAAAATATTTGAACATGCATAAAACAATTACACAATAAATTTTATCATAAATTATCAACAATCTTTTAATTAAAATATTAGAGATATAAATGTTACTACAAAAAATATTATCATAAATCATCGATCATTTTGAAATCAAAGTTCAATGACATTCTTATCATTATATCTTCCAGAACAAAATAATTTTTCAAAAAACATACTCTAACTAATATAGTGGCAAAACAAAAATATGTTCTTAACAACAATCCAAAATATCACAGTGAAAATGTTTTGGGAAAGTTCGAAATGTAGAACGATAAAGTTTATTCTTCAAAACTATCAACGTCACTTTTCTCAATCTTGATCTGTTTCTTCTTGTTGCATGATATCTGAGCAGGAGTAAGATCTTCAGAAGAGTTTGGCTGGTTAAGAGTATCAAATGCAACTCTCTTCATTGGAGTAATGCTACTTGAAGAGCAAGAGAGTGAGAGTGTGTTCTATAATTATAATAAAAATAAAATTAATAATACGATCAAAAAAATCAAAAATTCAAATTATGCATGAAATTAAATTTACTTCGGATTTTACTTACATGTTCAACTTCAGCAATACCCTCAGATCCTATAACATTATCATCGAAATCAGCATGATCTTCAACACCCTACAATGAATTAAAAAAAAATCACAATTAAAGAAAAACCTATTGATTTAATGTTTTACATATAATAATGAGTCTTCATAAGAATGTTGATTCTTATTAAACTTCTTTCTGATTTTTAGTGAGTTTTATATCTTCCCTATAATCTAACAATTTGTTGATTCTTAGTTTTTTTTTGTGATCTTTAAAAAATTTGAGGATCTGGTTTACTGCAGAATGGATCTGGTTTTTACATATATTTGGATGAATTCTTGTGGCTGCTCATTGGAGAGCATAGAGGAAGAAGGATACTAAGAGAGACTAAATAGTATGAAGATCAGTTCTTTTGTTGTTGAGTTTTCTTGGTTTACTGCGGAATGGAACTATTTTTTACAACCCCATGACAGCAAAATTTTAGTAACATCCAGTTCTAATGCATTTAAGATTGTAAAACCAAAATTTTGGCATTAACAAAGTTGCAGAAAAAATATATGTTGTTTTGATTAAGAAGAAGAAGATAGATTTTTGTAAATCAGGATATCTTTTTCTGTAAAAAAGAAGAAGAAGATAGAGAGTGCTTGAGATTGAAAAAAAAACTCGGGACAATAAACAGAGTGTGACAAAAGAAAGGAAAAGAAAGTAGAACAAAAGATTGGGTTGTTCCTGGTTAATGGAGGGGTGGTAGAGCAAAGGAGAAGGCACAGAGAAGGGAGTGGGGGTGGAATGCATGTTATAGGTGAAAACAACTGAACATACATAAGACCTTAGCAGCCCTGATAATTAAAGGTAGAACATGGAATATCTAAAGGGTATTTTTATAGACATACTACCCTAGAAGATAGTACTGACCAGGCAATGCCTTCATAAATGATATTGGTTATACAATTGTGGGGCAGAAATTGAAGATGCGAGTCTAACATTTTGCTACCATCTCAATTCTCAGCATACAATCCCATGACCTCCAAAGTTATCTTTTTGAAATTCTCTAATCAACCGTTCTCTTTCTGTCATCTAGTTCTTTTTAGGGCCAACAATCCCCATGTTGAGGATTCATCTTCCCTCTTTCGTCAACATCTTTCAGAACTTTAAATCATCTTCCCACCATCTAAGTTTGCTCCTTAATCATTCAATATCCTCTTTGATCTTTTCTGTTTAGGATAAAAAGATCATTCCACATTCAATATAAAGATCTAAACAATGTTATATAGACTTCAGTCATCATCCAATTTCCTCATCCATCTTCCACTAAGAATACCCATAATTACAAATTTTGCTTCTGGACTCTCATGAAATGCAGTCGCTTCCTCTTTCCAACCACCTGGTGGATCCCCTCAATCATTTCTCTTTGAAAATCCATGGTCTTTTCCATCCAACTCGATGGATCTCATCCACATTGCCTGGACTTTTCCCCAGTGCAGTCAGAGGAGATAAATAGCCAGACAATTTAAAAATTAGAGCCCTTTGAAGGCATTCTTCTGTCCTCTTTCTTTCTGCCTTTTCTTTCTTTCTTTCTGACAGTTTTATTTTCTTCCTACATGGTTACTATCTGTAAAACATCAAACATTAGCTGAATATTTGCAAATAAAAGTAATAAAATCACCGATGATCATGTAGGCAAGTCTAGTTGTCTTTGTGGTGCAATTTCCTGGGTTGAAGAAACATTGGATCACATGTTCTTGCAAGGTTCCCAAGACAGTTTGGGCAGGGCTTGCTGATTTGGCGGATGGAAGGCTTCCAAAAGATTAATCAACTGGGTGGGTCATTTTCTCAACTGGGTGTAACACTTGTTCTGATCCACTTCTCAATGTGGAGGTACAGTGCCCGGAGATCCTCTTGTAGAAGATTCATAGAGAAGATTATTGCACAGGCAGGAAAATTAGATTGCAGCCCTGTAATAAAATAGGCTCACATGCTGCATTAGCATGATTGCTAGAGGCTCAATAGCCAAATGTTGTTCTAAGCATTATGATCTGAATCACAATTCAGCAGTTATAAAACTTATTCTTTTGGACCCCCGAAATCTTGTTTTTTGAATACTTTCCAAGGGATTGTCACCAATGAGCGGGGGGAGAGAGAGAGACAGCATGATCTTTTTGTGTTATTATTTGTAACCTTCCTGGTTGTGGAATATCCTCTAAGAACTTTCATGTCAGAGTCATGTGGGCATCTGGTGAAGGTGATTCATGCTGATTTCTTTTTAATATGATACATGTTTTTAATCATAGGCTCTGCTGAATGGAACTACCAGTAACATTTACCAATCTCCTTGAGATATTGGCCTGTATAAAATTCTGATTGTAGATTCTACTTATGACAGCATAAAGAATACTGAATTCTTTATCTCTATCATGAATCTCTGAGCATGTCTTTCTCCCGTAAGCAATAAAATGTCCCTCTTTTATAGGATAAAAATACCACCCTATTTCTTCCTTTATGGACTGACCATTATTCAGAGCAATCACGTGCCACAATGATCAAGAAACTATTTTTGTACTACTTTGAGAGTATTGCAGCATAGCCAAATCAAAACTTCCTTATCCTTGAAGTTTTTATATGTGCATCACATTCAACTTGTCTGTCTCTATGGATCTTTGTCAGTTAATTCCTAATCTATGGATCTTGCTGGCGAGCAGAGTAGCAGAGAAACATTAAAAAAAAAAAAACAATGCAACAGAAAAATGGGGATAATGAGAACATAAACTATTATATACATGAACATACAAAGTGGAGGAAGGTTCAGTCCTAGATTCATCATTGGCATGTAACAAAATAGGAATATGATGCATTAAATATGATTCATCCTAACATGTGCATTTGATGTTGTTGACTTGTACATCAAAATTTTAAGAACCTAAACTCGATGTCTAAAGCAGTAAACAATGAAAAAAGTATATTACCTGGTGACCCGATAATGTATAGGAAAGAACTCTTGCAACCTCCAACTTTGATGTTCTCAATGTTAGGATGTAAAGGACATTGAAATCTTAAAGAAAAATAGTACACATGTTATTCATTAATAGAAAATAATAGGTAAAGAAATAAAAAAAAATACAAAAATGAGGAAAACATATAGTCCAAAGAAAAAGTATGAATAATGTAAACTAAACATATTTGATGCATGTATTTGGAATGGTTTTCAAAGAAAATAAAACATAGATTGTCTAATAAATTTATAGAAAATATTAAAAACACACGTCGCTGAAAGATGGAGCATGCAGAAGCTGTCGGTGGAGGGTAGATGACGGAGCTGAAAGATAGAAGACAAATATACTTCTAAAGCAAGGAAAGGGATGAATAATATCCAGAAAAACGAATAGAGATGTACAAAGCTTGCAGATGCCGGTGCAGCATGCAAATGTCGGTGCTGATCGCCACATCATGAACCGACGACATGGTTTGCGACGGCGAGTCCTTAATGTCCACCAGCAGAAGCTTCAAGCTGGGCTTCTTCACCCCCAACAGCTCATCCAAGTTCCAACACCTCGGCATCTGATACAACACTATGACTGTAATCACATCATAACTGAAGTTGCTGAACACAATATCAAAACCTCCCACTTATAAAGACACCAAACAATAGTTTCTTGTATGACTTGCCACAGAAAATAATGATATGAAAAACCATTTATATAAATGTCTGGTAGAACTTCCCAACGAATACATTTAACATCGATTTCTAACTTATTTTTCACCGAGCCAAGAACACACAATATATGCATCATAATTTTTTTTTTTCACGCTGCAAAACTCACGAACTGATGTAGAAGATGGGATCACAAGTCCCTCATTACAATGTCAAAAGAAATATGCAACCTTCTGAAGAAAACTTCAGATTACATAACTCGTTTAGCTCTTGACAAATTTTCCTCTGTTTTGTAGCATGTACATTTTTCAGATAGGAGAAATGTTGGTCTCACTGATTGACATAGAACACCCTTCCAGGGGGTGAACCAGAAGCACACCATATCACTCGGAGGAGTCTTAATCTTAACGTGATTGATATAAAAAGCACCAATATTCTCTTTTGTCATTAGCCATCTTGAACTATTGAAGAGAAGAGCATCTGGTTGATGTCTTCAGAGTCACCACCATGAACCTCTCTCGTCTTTGCCCTCATCTGCGCAGACCACTCATAATCTGATTTAGATTAATGTATGCCAACTCGCCATCATCACTGATCAGAGGAAGGCCAGACGATGCCAGCAAACGCTGCAGCGAACTTCTCTGCCCTAACAAAGTGGCCTTGTCCATCAAATCCTGCTTCTCCGCAAGGAGCTCACGACACATTTCCTTGACAGATGCCAGGTCTTGCTGGATCTTCTTAATCCGGTAGACAAGCTTGTACGGATTTGCCTACGAGGAAGCAGCAGAAAGCCGTGGTCCGGTACGTGTGCTGGAACTCCTGGTCGAGGTGGTGGGGGGCGGCGGAGAGGTCGCGGTTAGCCTTGCTCAATATATTCATCATAATTAGTGCCTTTTTGTTTTCTTTCTCTTGATACATGAAACAGAGGAAAGAAAGATTTTAACTCACGGATATGAATCATACATTAGAAAGCAGCCCACCTAACATGCTGGTTCCTCTCTACCTTCACACTGCTAAAATGCCGAGAGCGGCGCAGAGATGGTCTGGGCGGGCCGCAAGGGCGGAGGGGACACAGTTGAGTGCTTGGGGCAGGGCCTGCAGTTGGTGTTCCTCAGCATGTAGCGCAAGGAGCGACGTGTTGAACCACTTTCTATTTGTTCTTGTATTTTGGTGATAATAAAATTTATGATGTAACTTAAATTGAATATTTGTTTTCATCTGTGTCGCATCAATCTCATAGAAAAGCTAAGTCTTTCATTGATGCAATATTTGGCGCACTAAATGATAAAATCGATGTTTAATCAATATACATCGATTTCTGTTTAAAGTGCCAAAGTATCAAGCGCCGCAACGTTTTGTTAAGAAATCGATGCCATAACGATTTGATAAGTGGCCTTAACGATTTCTTCTTTGAGCGTATTGATTTGATAAGAAGTCGTTCCCATAACGATTCCTTAAGTGACCGAAATGATTTTCCAAGAAGTCGATGCCATAACGATTTCATAAGTATTCGCAACGATTTCTTTAGAAGCCATATCGTTTTGTTAAGAAATCGATGCCATAACGATTTGATAAGTGGCCTTAACGATTTCTTCTTTGAGCGCAGTGATTTGGTAAGAAATCGTTCCCATAACGATTTGTTAAGAAATCGTTCCTATAACGATTTCATAAGTCATGCTCATAACGATTTCTTCATGGATTCTGTTGAAACACAGATTGCCTTTATATTTCAAATATGCTTGGCGCTTAAATAAAAAGTCAAATATCTTCTGACAAAAAGCTGCATGCATATTTCAGATCCTGTCAAAAAGATATGACCTACTATTTTCAGTATGTTAGCAGAAGCACAGTACCATGCATCGTTTATCATAACACTCTTTATGCTACACTCTCTTCTATGCTCACAGACATCGAAGACCATCAGAGTCTGATTAAGACAGATGAAGAGAAGATCAGCAACGACTAGAAGCTCCAACGGATCTCTTCAACGGATCTATTCTAAAGCTGCTCAATATAAAAGATGGAGCATTGCTGAAGAACAATGAGAGCCTTTTCTTGAATATCTTTGAAGGAGTGTACATCTGTGAGAAGCACCTTCACCCACATACACTCAGGAAAGAGAGAAAGAGCCTGAGCCAAGAAGAAGCATTCAAAGCATTCAAGCTCTCAAGCTTCCAGCTTTCAAGCATTCGAGCCTTCTTTTCTCTTTCTGTTTCTCTCCGAGCTTATTGTATATCTGGGGAGAGTTTGGGACTGTGAGCTTTACATGAGTGTTCATCTTATAAGGTCTCTCAGTCTGATCTTTCTAAGAAAGATCTGTGTCCGGCTGTAGGACTGTATACAGTTGTTAACCCAGCTAGGGGTTGGTGTCTAGCCAAACCGCACGGGGTTTGTTCCAGGAGGTTGGCTTCTTTACCTGTAGAGAAGTGGGCTGCCTTCTTGCCCCACAAAGAAGAAGACCTGGTGGGGGGTCCCGGGTGTTGTAAGGTCCATAAGGGGGACTGTACCCTTGGTTAGTGAAATCCAAGAGTTTTTGCTTGGGGACTGGACGTAGGACTTCCATGTGGGAAGGGCCGAACCAGGATAAATCTCCTGTGTCCTTGTGTGATTGTTTATTTGCTTCCGCACTGCTACTCTTTATCACACTAAACTAACCAAACTTTCAAGTGTTATTTTCTGTGTTTAAGATTCTATTTCAGATTTCAGAAAACCTATTCACCCCCCCTCTAGGTTTGCTTGCTGCCGTACCAAAAGGGCCACACGACGGACCCCGCGTCGGCATAGACTTGGTTGAGAGAGGCGAAGAGGCCTGAGAAGAGATGCTGCGGAGGACATAGTCAGCGAAGGAGAAGCGATGAGCGCATGCGAGCTGAAGAGGGACGCACTTGAGAGCCGGGAGGAGGGGAAGAAGTCAGCGGGGCCGAGGTCCCTGGCGAGGAGGGGGTTGGGCTGGGCGTGTGGCAGCTTGTGAGAGGCGAGGAGGTGCAGGGGAGAGAAGGTGCAGGAAGAGAGAGAGAGAGAGAGAGAGAGAGAAGAGAGAGAGGAGAGAGAGAGAGAGAGAGAGAAGAGAGAGAGAGAGAGAAGAGAGAGAGAGAGAGAGAGAGAGGAGAGAGAGAGAGAGAGAGAGAGAGAGAGAAGAGAGAGTGCCTTGTAGTTGTAGTCCTTCAGCAGGTAAAGCAACAACGGGAAGGTGTGGAGGAAAGCTCCTCCAGCGGCCATGGCTTCCCCAGCGACAGGGTGGGGTCGTAGAGCAGCCCCGGCGTCGACGTCCATAGGTAAAGGGCTGCTTGGGAAGCATCTGGAGCAGGCGATTCCCATAGCAACAGGGTGAGGCAACCTGGAACAGCGCCCACTTCGTTGCCGTGTCCTGTCTCATGCTCCTCAAACGATCCCAGCAGTCGACGTCCCGAATAGGCCCTGAAGATTTAAGTCGGACTTCCCGAACTGCCGGCGAGCTGCGACTCCAGGTCGTCTGATAGCTGCGAGTACACTTGTCGGAACTCCGGGATGAGTGGGCTTTTCTGGCCAGTGAAGATGCTAAACAGCAGCACGCGGTGTGGTTGGGCTCCGACGGGTCCAGGTACGACAGCACCCGGTGCTCACCAAGAGAACATGCCGTTGGCCTTGGACTCCCTCTGCTCCGGCGTCTGCAGAAGCTGAGTCACGGGTCGTGGAGCAGGTAGTGGGGCTTGGGGCGCTGCATTGGGTGGTAGGCGAGCATGGGCTTGGCCATGGCGTCGGTGTCTCGCCTGCTAAAGCCATAAGTTCCTCTCCTCGAGATTTGCAATAGAGACATGCAGCAGTAAAAGAACTCGACTCCCAATATTTTACGGGAAGGCGAAATGTTGGGTTTTCACTGGCAACTGAAGGGGCAGGCACCGCGGTGGGAAGGAAGAAAGCAAAAAGGACTATCCAGAGAAAAAAAAATATAAAAGAAATTTGAATAGGTAGACTCTGCTGCTTACACGTGTCTTGAATTTAGTTTAGGCGGGAAACAGAAAACTCTGATTTAGTATTATAGTATAGATGGCGGAGTAGCTACGCACGTGGCTGAGCAGATTTAACTACATGGCGGAGTTACCCGCTGGATTACCTATCTCAGTTACTACATGGCTCGTCTCAGATACGAAGAGGTGGGTCTTGTAACTGTGTTAATAGTTACAGGGGAAGTATAGGTTTTAAGAACATCTCCAAATTGACCCGTCTATTTTACTCACTTGGTACATCTTCTTATTTCGGCCCATTTTTATATTTCTTCCTCCGTCCACCTCAATTGTTTCATTTTAAGCATCACTTAGAGCAGTTTTGTTTTTAGATCTAACACAACTAGTCTCATGTAACACCCATAATTTAAATAATAATAAGATATTAAACATTAGAAAAAAATATTGATTACCATAAAAGATACAAAAACATGTCTACATTTGAATTTAGAATTTTTTCACATAATTAATGTGATTTTGATACTATTTTCATATGTACATATCTCGATAGGATGTCATCAAAATTCAGTAACGAAAATAAAATCTAACAACACCATAATTATCAAAGAATTATACTGATCTTAAAAATATAAATATCCTGACTTGAGGATGCACGGATCCCAAGATTAAGCTGATTAGCCGACCTAATGTTTTTTAGAGTAATTTTTACTTGACAAAAAATTAAACTAAAATCACCACAATTTATATCACCTCTTAATTAACTAATATTTAAATTTTTAACTTAATTAAACATCATTTAAATATAAAATTAATGACCCAAAGAATCAAAATGAATTAAAATTAAATTATCCAACCGATTTACAGAAACCTTCGTACGTAAGCATACCTACGTAAGTTAGGGAGTGGCGTGTCCAATTGTGGTGATCTTTATCCAAACTTGGGTCGTGACAACCATCGAATGGATACCAACCTCTTTAAATACCCCCTTCTAGTTCTTCTTCATCTTCTTCATACATCCTCTACGTCTTCTTCTTCTTCCTCCTACGCCTTCTGCTACTTCTACTTCTTCTTCACTGCTGCTTCTTCTTCTTCCACTTCTCTTTCCTTCCTCCACAGAACATCACCACTTCTTATTCAAACCACTATCACCGTCGTGTTGTCTCAGAAAGGAAAAAAAAGGGTGGGGGGGGGGTGAAGGAAGGAAGATAGAAAGAAGATAAGAGAAAGAAAAGAGGTGCAGAGGCAAAGAAGAAGAGAGAAAGGTGTTGCAGAACACTGAGGAGAGAGAAAGTGAGACAAGGAGTTTAAGGAGTTCATCTCTAACCAACAGTCATGTCCAACTAAAAGGTAGGTTTCTCTCTATCTTTCCTGATTGTTCACTTCTATTCCTAATTATATTTGGACCGTGTAATTCAAATTTTTTTTTTTATGATTCTAGTTTTTATTGAAATCGGACGATCGATTTGGACATTTTGGTCGATCAATTCTCCCTCCAGTTCGACTGTTTAAAGAGAAAAGAATTTGAAAGAGAGGTTTAACTAGTTTTATTAAATTTGGAAAATATGTACAGTTGAAATATAGATCTCTATCTATAATTCCTGAGTGTTTATTTCCATTCCCAAACCTGTTTAGACTGCGCGATTGGCGACCGTACGATTCTAGTGTTTTACCGGAATCGATCAACCGATTATGGATATCGGTCGACCGATTGTCACGTCTAAGAGATATGGATGTTATTGGGAAACTAAGATGACTGATTCCTGTATTTTGATTGACCGATTTCACCTTAAATCCAGGACCAAGCTACTAGTTAGGTGGGTCGACCAATTTTGCCTTTCCAGTCGACTGATTTGGTTGTTTTGGACGACCGATTCCTCCTTTTTGGACTACCGATTTTGCCTGATTTGTTCATTAATTGATCGTCATGCCTAGTTGACTGATTTATCCATTTAGGTCAACCAATTCCTTCCAATTGATGTTTAATTATTCATCTAGTTAGTTGACTGATTCCTGTAATCTGGTTGACTGATTTTTGTCATAGACTGTTCAGTATACTATGCTATCAGCCTGAGCCTCGAATATATAGTTACGTGCTCAATGGTAGTCGGCAATTGTGTTAACCGACCAATGCTAGTTATTGGGTTCTGATCTAGTCCTGGGAAAGATTTGTGTTCCCACCGATCCCAACTGGCAGATGACGGTCTGGTCACAAGCATTCTAGGTTCTTGCTACTCCATTTCATGCGCGAATATGTGTTATTCCTGTCAGATTAGTGGATGTTCTTCTCTTGTCGTTGTCATTTATCTTGACTCCTCAAATAACTACTTGCTCAATGGTAGTCGGCAATCGTGTTACACCAACCAATGCTAGTTATGGGTTTTGATCCATTTCCAGGAGAGGTTCTTGTTCCCACCGATCCCAATCGACAGATGATGACCTGGTCACAAGCATTCTAAGTTCTTGCTGCTCCATTTCGTCAGAGTGCATGTTATTCTTGTCATTTATTTTCATGTAATTACCTGCGTGACTTTTCATGTAATTACGTGTGTGCTTGTCATGTCATCTCTTTCACTTTTATGTAGTTACATGTGTGACCACTTTCATGTAATTACATACATGTTGACCGCTTTCCAGTACGTGCGTGTTTTTCTCTCATGCAAGTGCATGCTATTCTCATGTAATTATATGCATGGTTCTTTCATGTAATTACATGCATGATAATCCTTTCTAGAACATGTCTGCTATCCTTTCTGTTGAGCAACTATCCCTAATAATATTGATTTTGCTATGACAAAACTTTAAATATATATATATATATATATGTTTTTTTTAAGCAACTTTCCCTAACCAAGTATTTTCCAAAAAGTATAATAATAGATATATCACAAAAAATTCTAGACAGACTCAATGCCCAATTTTTCTTTTTTTAAGGCACACATACTCTATAGCCTACTGAAATCGATTAATGCTTTCGACTAACAAGTTCGACTCTTTCAAAGAGACAAGTCTTGAGAAATTTGTCTAAGTCCATGTCTTTACACTGTATTCGACTCATGACTTCGACTCATACAGTCGAATGTCCTTACACTGTATTCGACTCATGACATCGACTCATACAGTCGAATGTCTTTACACTGTATTCGACTCATGACTTCAACTCATACAGTCGAATGTCTTTACACTGTATTCGACTCTTGAGTTCGACTCATACAGTCGAATGTCTTTACACTATATTCAGCTCATGACTTCGACTCAACCTGACTCCCAAGTATCACTACATTCGACTAACAGTTTCTCTTTTTGTAGTCGATTCACTTTGTTCTTCATGTAGTCGAATCATGCCTACTTCTTGAGTCGAATTACCTTTAATACTGAATTCGACTACACTGACAAGTATACTTGTATCCTTTTGCCCTTGTCAGTTCTCTGTTAGAAATATCTCTATCCTCAAGTAGTATTGCTTGTTTGCTGAAAGTTGAAACTTAAATATTTTCTGAGTTTAAGATCAAACCTCACAATCTTTACTTTAATATATTTTCTCTGACAGACTCCAGTACATTCAATTTTATGCAAAACCTTCTTTGCAAAATTTATTTCTAGTCTCATAGTCTAAATGTCCTTTGTCTCAGTTTTTATAAAGAGACACAAAAGTATTTATGTAAGATTCAGACGCATGACCTCTGGCTGTTTCACCTACCTCTGTCAGACCCATTCTTTAAGTTTTTGTCTGTCTGCCTTACTTTCTGACATGTCTGAGAATACTAGGTTCCATACTGCTTATTGTACTCCACTGACCCACCTACCTCAAAGGTATGGAGATACTTTGTCTTGTCCTTGCTATCAGGCATTTATTAAAGCACATGGTTGGCGTGGGTTGCTCAGCTCAAGACTTCATATAGCTCATCTTCTAGCTGTAGCAACTGTCTCATTTCTGAAGACAATGGAATGACGCAAAATTCATGATCCTTCGGACAAAGCTTCCAAGAACCAAAGGACTTCCAAGACTATCTCTAAACGGCTAAAACTCAATAGCCATCTTACTCCAACGGCTAGTTTTTGAATACTATAAAATGATGAAGAAGCTCATGAAGAAAAATATACAAGCGTATTCAATTCGAATCCTTCAGAGCTCATCCTGCATTCTTCAAAGCCTTCCTGCAAAAAGCTTCAAGCTGAGAGAGTGTTTCTTTAGAAGCTTGTGTTATGAAGAATTGTCTTTTGGGTGACCATTGCTAATTGCTTCATCTGTTCGAAGCTCACCCAAATAGCTTCAGCTTGGATTTAGATTGAAATTCTTTATCTTTCAATCCTGCTGGAAAGTGTGTGTTCTGTGCTCATCTTGAGACAGACACACAAGCATTTCTCTTTTCTTATTGTAATTTCTGCAGAAGTTCTGTTCTGCTTTCCTACCCCTCCTGTGAAGGGAAGGCCCTTTTTGAAAGCAGTTTAGTTTGCCCCTGATTAGGGAAGACTTGCTGTGGAGCAAGTGGGTGTTGTAATTTCCTCTCAAGGGTGAGAGAAGGCCAAGTTGATTGGCAGCTTAGTGAAATCTCAAGTGGTTAGCTTGAGGACTGGATGTAGGACTTCCATGTGGGAAGGGCCGAACCAGGATAAAATCTTCTGTGCAATTTTCTGTGTGATTGTTTTCCGCCAAGTTCACACTTGAATCACACACACCTCACTAAGTGCTAACACTTCCTTTTAGTATTGTGTTTTTCAGAAGAAAGATTTGAAAAGGTAAAAGTCCTATTCACCCCCCCTCTAGGACTGTGAATCTGCCATTTCGATCCAACACTTTCTCGTGTCCTTAAGTGCTTGTTACCCTCTCGTGCAATTGTGTGTTGTTCTTAAGACCTTCTCGTGTGATTACATGCGCGGCTCTTTCATGTAATCACATACGTGATAACTACTGTATGTGTGAATATCGACATATTATTACAATAATTCATTTTCATGCTATGACATATGTGTGTTACATGGATTTGATTAATATTTTGCTATGTTTATATTATGACATCATGAAATCTCGTATTATTCTATGCCAATCACTTTTCGTCCTACCGTATTATTACAACTGTTATTAATCGTTAACTAAAATCATTACTTGCTAGTTGTGTTTTGAAATTGTTTTAGAGGGCAACCTACTGAGCATTTTTATGCTCATTCTATTTTACTAACATTTTTTAGAAAAATTTTAAGTATAGTGATATGACTGGAAGTGCGTTGAACGACTGTACCTGCATAGGTAAGTTACTCTTTTACTAGCAACCTGATATTTTCTGCTGTTATCGGGACGTGACATCTCATGACTCTCATTTTGAAGACTAGCCAAATGCCATCTTTGTTCAATTTCGTCGTCCTTTGATAACCGACCATGCATGATATCTCTTTATCGTACGCAAAGTTGGAGAGTATAAAAAATTTAATAAAATCATTTCTCTCCCTAATAAGTGTAGTATAGGAAGGCTCTGCTAGGAACACCTCGGGGAGCTTGGAGGCGGCGCTCGACTTCCTTAGATGACGCCTCTCTTTGACATTGTTCTCAGGACTCGTCATCAGTCCTTCGGCAGTGGACTCGTTGTCAGCTCTTTGACGGTCTCGTCAATCCTCCCTTGATTGTGTTGCCAACCATCGGCAGATTCATTGCTTCAATTGTGCAATGGATTTGAGAATGGAGGGAGCATCGCAGCTAGGCACTCCCCAACTACCTCTCCTCTGTTTTCTCTCTTTTTTCGTGATGGGCCTCAATAATCTGTCTAGATTTGACAATTCAATAGAGGTCTCAAAGCAGTCAAGTTTGTCTAGGCCTGTGAGGCTACGTCAATCACTTCCACCTTCGCTTTAGTCTAAGGGTGACGTTAGCCCGAAAGATGGGTAGTTCGAAAGAGGTCGACTCAAATCAAGACACACGTCAACACTCGAAGTCTGACTACGGCTGGTTTGAGTTCTTCGGCAATAAACTTTGAGGATTTGCCATGACTCTCCTCCTCATCGAAAACCAAGCAAGAAAACTCTCCACGACTCTTGCTAGGAGTTCTAGTTGAGAGACTGACCACTCGAAGGACTCTCCCAACTCGTCCGAGATATAGAATTTCAACCGACTTATAACTCTTCACTTATAAAACTAATCCCCCTTGCCACATGTAAAGGGCCCCAAGTTCTAGATCCTAGCCAGAGATCTCTGCACATCTGCTCTCTCCCTCCCTCCTACTTTCTACTGCATATTCTACTTTTCCTCGATCTCCTTCCCAAAATCGACATCTGACTTGAGTATCAGAGGATCGATTCTGAGAGTCTATTTTTGGACTTGACATTTTGTAGGTCGGATAGCATCGACATTGAGATCCGCCACATTGGCAACGTCGGCTTCCCTTTTATCAGTAGATTTAAGCTCTTCATCTTGAACTCTCTAAAATCGATCTGCAATGATCCCTACGGCATGAGACTGGCTTCAACATTTCCTTTCCTTTTGTCAATTCTATGATCCTTTTGCCACCCAGAGTCAAGCATCCTTTTCTCTGCCATCCTCCACCCTCAATTGCAACTCCACCACCTACGTAGAGACCTCATACCCGCCACCTTTTGCGCCGAATTCAACTCCACTTCCCCCAACCCCCAGTTTCGCCACTGCTCGCCTTTGTTCTCTACCCCATATCCACCATCCGCTGCATACAAACCCTAGTTCAACCTCCGCTTGAACCCTTATTTGTCTCCACCGCTAGAGCACCCTTGAACTGCCGCTGCCTGCAATATCTACCTCCACTGCTTGCAGTTCACCGATCTGCCTTCACATGCACCTCAGTTTGACTCCATAGTACATCCCCAACCCCTTATTCTACCACTCATTTTGCAAGCTTAGATTTCCGCCACAATTTCTACAAGCTTGCATTTACGATTTAAGATATTCCTTGATTCGTCAGACTCTGGATCATCTTAGTATCAACTTAAGTTCTAAGGCTATTTCACACACTACTTTGTTCGTGTGGGTCATTCAAGTTCCTTCTCCTATTTTGTTGCATAAAAGGTAAGCAACCTTCTTTTTCTTTCTTTCTTTTTTTTTTTTTTTGACCAAGGAAGAAGCTAATTCTCCAATTTACTACGACAAGTAGGATACAAAATACTTCATGAAGGGACAAGCCCACAAAGCACATACAGTGTTGGATCTAGATGAAGCTTTGGATGTCCTAGAGGGGGGTGAATAGGACTTCTTGCAATTTAAAACGTTATCCGAATCTAAAAGAACACTTGACAAAAGTGTTAGTACCTTGTGTGGTGCGTGTGAAACAAGTGTAACTAGGCGAAAATAATCACATACAATGCACAAGGATTTTATCCTGGTTCGGACCTCCTTTCAATTAGAAGTCCTACGTCTAGTCCCCAAGCGCAACTTAGGATTTTCCACTAACTACCAAGAACTCTCGGCCTTCTCTACAATGAGAGGTATTACAACCACTTGCTTCCTAGCAAGTCTTCCCTTAAACAAAAGGGTAAGCAACCACCTACAACTATATGACTTCTCTTCTACCAAAGGGAAACTACAAAGAACAAACCCCCTACTAGTTTCTACTCTGAACAAAGTATTGACAGAGTACTTGCACAAAGAATGAGCAAACATAAGAGATCAGAAAAGAGATATACAAATAGACTTGAATGTTTAGAATTCTTTTTGACTCAAGGGTGGACTGAAGAATAGATCTCAGACTTTTGAATCATCCACAAAGAAGGCAAGAGTAAGGAGGGAAATTGAAGTCAACTACTTGCACAAATTGCTTTTCTTCAGACTGAATTCACGGATCTCTTGTGTGTCTCTCTTGTTGTGGAAGCTCACTTGATTGTCTTGTATCTCTGATGGTTGTGCTTCTCACAGACTTGTGTTGTATATCTTGGATCTTTAAACTTCAGCTCCTAATATAGCATTCAGAGTCTTTGCTTCCCGTTGGAATATAACCGTTTCAAAAATTTGAACGTTGTGAGTTGGGAGACAGCTTGAGAGGTACATCATCAGATCTTGCGTCTCAACGGCTTCTAGGCTATTTGGATAGCTTCATGGTTCTGTAGACTGCTTTAATAAATGTCTGCAAACACCACACCCAAGCAAAGACTTTTCTCTTTCTCATGGTTAGACTTGTAAGAAATAAAATAATAACTAAAAGCAAGAGCCAAGTCGTTTTGAAGAGATATCTATCTGTTCTAGAGAAAAAGTCTGTCCTTAAAGAGACTAGGGTAGGTGAGCAGTCATAGAGGTATGGTCACTTGCTTAGCGCATAGTACACCTGCAAATAGTTTTTCCTTAAAAACTGGAAACTTGTCAGTTTGAAGGACACTTGCAGATATCTTGCAAAATAGATAGTTGCTTGGAAACATTCCAAACTTCAGTACTTCAGGTATGTTCTTAATAAAAAATGTTAGATCAAAAATGTATAGAACAAGAAAGTACAAGATCTGTAATAGATAGATTGAAAGCTAGATTGCATAAATATAATACACAATGTTCTTAGATTAGAGAAACCTTTGCAAAAATCAAAGTGAAAGTACAATGAAATAAGTTTCAAATATATGTATAAAATATTATGATTTGTTTACCAATCGATTTCACAAAGGATTATAAAGTCAATCGGAATAATCCTACATCAATAGCAGTGCAAAGCATCATCAATCAATATGTAGAATGACATCAATCGATATGCAGAATAGCATCAAATCGATATGTCATCAATCGATATGAAACTTAAAGACAATCGAAATGCATAACAGTAATCGATGTTCTTAAGACAATCGATGTTTTAACATTACAACAATCGATGTTTTAAATATAAAAACAATTGATGTAAATGAAGGGCAATCGATGCTTTAAACATAATAGCAATTGGTACAAAACTTTGACTTCACAGAGGTCATAGTGAGACATCGATTGATGACCTTTGTTCATCAATTGATACCTAACTTCGACTTCACAGGAATCGTAGTGAGACATCAATTACTGACCTTTGTTCATCAATCAATACCTAACTTTGACTTCACAGGAGTCGTATAGTGAGACATCAATTGCTGTCCTTTGTTCATCAATCGATACCTAACTTTGACTTCATAGGAGTCGTAATGAGACATCGATTGCTGACCTTTGTTCAACAATCGATATGTCACTTCGACTTTCCAGGAGTCAGAGTAAGACTTAGATAGATGACCTTTGTTCATCAATCAATATGTCACTTCGACTTTCCAAAAGTCAGAGTAAGACTTGATATAAGTACCAGTCGTGGACTTAAAAAATTTTACTTTATGAGTGTCGACAAATATACCATATGTGTCGACACACATACTTCGTGTGTCGACAACTATGCTTTGTGTGTCGACACCTATTGACTATAAATGGTAATACAATATAACACATGCATGTCTTTTACTTAACACGTCAAATACAAATCAAAATGAATTTGTTTATTACTTGATTTTGTCATAATCAAAATAATACACATTCTATTGTAAAAATAATTGCATAACATATAGGGATAGAAAGAACTACAACATAGAAGCCCACTAGACGAGAATACATCAGGATAAAAGATGTCCAATATATAAGGCCAGAGCCAAGAAAACTAAGAAGAGCAAGATCAAGCAAAAACTGACCAAACTTGAATGCTGCCAAAGAGAGTCTAAAGCAAAGGCCAACTCTAATGGAGGTGAGATGCATTCCAAGATAGCATCAACATGGCAGAGGTAGTTCAGATGATGCACACTCCAAATGAATGTGCGGATGGTTCTCAGAGCACGGGCTAAATCTACAACTCCATAATTCTAGAGTTAGGAAATCTAGAGACTTTTGGGCCTCAATCTGCCCTTTGAAACCTTGGCAAATTTGAGCAGTCAATGGAAGACCCTAGAACAATGTAAGCTCGCAAATTTGGTAGCTAGTGGAGCCTAGACAAAATACACAAATAGAAACTAACACACACTGATATTAGTTGAGACCGAGCCGAACCCAAAATGCAAGATGGTAGGATGCAGATTTGTGTATGGAGGAGGGAGGTGGAGAACATGTTGAGCAATTGGCAGAGGGGGCAGTGAGAAGGTGATAACACAGAGGTGCAGGAGGGGGTGCAGAGAGGGTGGGGGGAGAGGGGAGGGGCAGTTCTGGTCAGAAACGGAAGGCACTATGGTGAAGGGGGGTGAGAAATAGGCAGATTTGGCTACAAGAAACCATAGAAGGGAGGTGGAAGCGATGGATCTATTAAGCTACAACAGAGGGATAAGGGGGTGACCGAATTGGTAGATCAAGGTAGTAAAGGGGGAGAGGTAGCAGATCTGGCAAAAGTGAGGGAGGAGGAAAGAAAAGGGGAGGAAAATGAGGCCAATAGGGAGAGAGCAGAAATGATAGAGAAGGAACGCAACAACACTGAAGATGCTAGATGAGGGTGAAGAGAAAAGGAGGAGAAGGAGGGGGAGAGGAGCACCCAAAGGTGACTCCCCCCAATAGTAGCACTACAAAAAGAAGGGGGTGCTCCATCAGAGGAGGCTAGTGACTGATCTGCCAAATCAAGCTAGCGACGAAGCCTCCAATGTGTCAGAGAACCTCAAAGAAGGGCTGTCGCATGAGGTGGTGAGGGCTTTGCGATGGCAAAGGATTCACGACGGTGAGGGTTCTACGCGGGGGGGGTGGTTCCGCCCCTACTGCTACCGATGTTAAGCAGCCTTCTTCTTTAGAGTAGAACTTGGCCTTGCAATATGTGGTGCAACTCCCTTTGCTAGTGGATTGACATATGTTCTCTATTTTAGATTAGTTGTTAGGTCCTTGTTGGTGGATATGATCCATCTCAACTATTATTGTATGTGTTTCTTTTCCTTCTTTTCTCTCATGTACTATGGCTGATTTAATAGAAACATCCTTTTTAATTGTCAAAAAATGTATTTGTTAGGACAATTTAGGCATCAAAAGTAGCTCATTAGCTGGGATATTAATGGCACAATCTATTTAGATTTGTAGCTGACCCAACGTTTGTTGAGAGCAGACACCATGATGTTGCTTAGAACATCAAAGTGAACATCGAGATCTAGGCCTCTTTGATAACCGGATATATAACTCCTAATAAAGGAAGTTTATCAACCCTGATAAATAGAGTGGATTCAACGCATACGAGTGGCCTCAACCTTTTGAGAACCTTAAATTAAGTTAGGAATAAAATACCAAGAGATTATTGGCTTGTTTGTCCCTGTGAGCAAAGCCAACGACATGTTCATGGGTGTATGTGAGTGAACTGTAGTGCAATGCATCACTTTTGAAGATATCATATAAAGGAAGAGTTTGATTTGCTATCCTCCCTTGCTCACCTCAGGCACAAGAGGGTGGATTCTATAATGTATTGATGGCTGCGGAGCTCATCTCGATTATGTCTAGGGTGGATTGAGTGCGGCAGATAGAAAGAATTTCCCATAAAGAAAATTCAGCGAGTCCACAGACTGTTAATGCCCAGATATAATCCAACTCTTATACACCTATGCCATCATTATATCCTATATGCCATTATGTGAAGGATGGCGGCGTGTAGTGACTGAACTTGAAATAACATATATGAGATGTAACACCCCCTTCCCCCACACACATATAACATATAACTTTCATAAATTAGAGGGGTTACGTTAACAAAATTATGGGCAGACAAATTTGTGCTCTGCACAACTTGGTAAACCGTTCCATAATATTTATTTGCATAGATGTTACATAGCAACTAGGTTTACCTTGTTTCATCGTTCATAAATTACATGAGACTAAACTCTCTCTCTAACACCTATTACACCAGAACTTCTAGAGAGCAGCTAAGACTATGCTCTCCCTCTTGATCTGCAGTGGAAGTATAAGATGTCTATAACTGAAATTTCCATCACCTTCAATCTAAAAAGGGTTTTAGGAAGGACAAAGACATGAATCGGGAGACTTAGTAGATGAAAGTCATCATATATACTTCAGATAAGCCATGAGTAATAGCAAGGTGCAAGACATGATATTTTCATTGTAGGATAATCGAAAATTGTACAGAACATGGATTTAAATTGATTTAAGAACAATGGTAAGAAGTTTCAAAGCTTAATATGACAAATATTGGGAATTTCAGAACAGAAATCCAGCTAAATGAATGCTCAGAAAGAATGACTATAGATAATCATAAACATGCTCATGAACTTCCCGACTTAACAAAAACAAGTAACCCAATTTACCTTCATATTATGCTTAAAACAATTTAGAACATATCTTAATTCAAAGATCAGATTCGAAAAGCATCATACTGCTCTCAAGAGGTTGTTAAATAACTAGCAAATGAATATCCTTGGCACCTAGGCGATAATAGTACCTTGAATCTTGTTCTTTGTGTAAGAACATGGTTTATTACCCACCATCAACCGACTAACTGACTTAGATTTACCTATAAACTGTCGCCTACAGCTGATCACAGGTGACTGGTGCCATCACAAGTGATCCTAATTCCCTTTTTGAAGAGAGCACTATCTTATAATCATAATTCATATTTCATGAGCGTAATAAAGAATAAGGAATAATGAATTCAATAAAAAGATGGTTAAGAGCTCAAAATCTTAGATTTATGGAGGAAACTAAGCTCATGGTTTCAAACTGGAAATAAGCTTAATTCAATTCTTGAAAGTCTAAAGTTTGAACAACAAACGACATTACAAGGCTAAGGCTACAACACCAATCGATAGGGCTAGAATACTAATCGATGGGCTTATATCACCAATCGATAGGCCTATAACACCAATCGATAGGGCTTAAACACCAATCGATGGGCATACAACACCAATTGGTAGGCCTATAACACCAATCAATAGGCTATAACAACAATTGATAGGTATTCCGATTGGAGAAGAAATGTTCTGATTGGTAAATAGGGATTTCAATTGGTGACAAAAGGCTTCTGATTCGTGAAGAAAGGTTCCGATTGGTGACTAAAGACTTTTGATTCGGGAAGAAAAGTTCTGATTGGTGATAAAGACTTTCGATTTGTGAAGAAATATTCCAATTGGTGACTAAAGAATGACAGAAGCTTCCGATTATTGAAGTAGGGTGATTACTCCATATCTTAATACTTCAAAGCAGAATTGATCGGCTGTTTGGCAAGGTTCGGGCGACCAATTACAACGACTCAAGAGTTTCTAGGATGTTTTTCTTTCCATTGTAGACACCCAATTTTGGCCCATAGGTCTAGCCATATTTCTTGTTCTATAGTATGCCCCAAGTTGGTCACTTTCTTGAGCCCGTTCGTTAGGCTATCTTAAGCCTATTAAGTCTAATTTTCAGCTTCTTTCGTCCATTTATCACTAAAGAGTCTGTCCATATTGGAAACTAGGGTTTCAGATTCAGAACCATGTTGTGACAGGTCGACCAGGCGCATCATCATTATCGCAGTCTATCCTACCGTCGTGACAGCCCATGCATATCCATCCACATACTAACAGTATCGTGATGGGTTTGTAGGTCGCAACAAGCCTTATTGCGCCCCTACGATGGGTCACGACAAAAGTTTGCATGGGAATGGTTACATAACTCTCTCTCTCTCTCTGACTTTTATCCTATCAAAACTTATCTCTATCTCAATGGCCTTGGGACGATCCCCAGTCGTGGAGATAGGGTCTATCCAACCCTAGACCCCTCCCAGGACTCTCCCTATACAGATTTACCCAAGTGCATCTCATTTTGGGTCATTATCCCTTATGGACGAGATTAGCTTCTCCTCTCTCTATAAAACCACACCCACTCCCTCCAACTCGCCCAAGACCCCGAATCCACCACAAAGTACTGCCAAAATCACTTCAAAACTTCCCCTTAGCTCATAGCTCTCCCTTTCCTCCTCTTTTTCCCTTATTCCCTCTCATCATAATCCCACTTTTCTTTCCACATTTGGAGCATGGTGGATAGGAGGCAGCTTTCTCCACGTCCACAAGGCTGCTGCATGATCAAGAGTCTTCATCTTCAGCCAGGGAGTCGCCCTTTGGGGCCCTTCACTTTCTCTCTTGCTTATTTTCCTTCTTCTATGCACGTTGTTTGCTCTTAGATAGTTTCACGTTCGCACACCTGTTTTCCACAACCCTAGGGGTTTCCAAACATTGTCCAGGTTTGTTCCTCCCATGTTTTTCGTTCTTCTCTTTTACATCACATAGATATTACACTTGAAAATAGTCTAATCGGGTTCTTTTTTATTGTTTCGTTATTTTGGCAAGTTCCCACGAAGAGCAAACAAGAAGCTCTCCTCCTCTGGTCGGCCGGAGGAAGGGAAAGAGGTCCCCCTCATCTCCCATACCCTAGAGAGAAGGAGTCGAAGCCCTAGGTCATGACAACCCTGTCGTGACCCATCGTACGGTCGTCTTGTCACAACTAAGGTTAGAAGCCCTCTCTCTTCCCTTTTCCTAGTGGGTTAGCCTTCACTTTAGGTGATATTTTTAGGCAACTTGTTAGGTGGCGATCATGATCAATTTTCATAATTTCCCATATAAATCATTGTTGTGTTTGAGGAAGGTCATATTCCTGCGATTACACCCGTCAAGAGGTTAATTACTAGGGATGGGAATCTTAAGTGCAATCTTGCACTCAAGCTACACTGATGAGAGGTCAAAGGTAATCTCTTGGAACAATGGTTCAAGCTCAACCAAAGAGAAAGATAAAACCTACCAAGAGATGAGGAGCTTTCTTTCCTTCTTCTTATCTCCTCCTAGATGCAACTTCGTTCTCCTCTTCAAGTAGCAGGAGCAACAACGACAGTATGACAAGAGCAACAAGTGATAAAAAATGTCACGCTAGAAGATTTGAGGGGTTAAATAGGAGTTTAAACTGTGTGCATGTAAGACACGTAATGTAACATCGCGCATTTTTTGGATCCTCGTGAATTGTGTGTTTAGCGCTTGTGGTGGCCAATGTGAGGCCAATGTGGCTTGTGCGTGTGTGTGTGTGTTTCTGGGGCTTACTGGGTCGACGTTTTGGGCCTACAGCATCCTAGATTTCTCAGCCTGTCATCGCGCTAGGAAGGTCTGTCGCGTTCTTAACGCGACATAGGTGGTCGTCACGTTCATGTGGTCGCCTTGGTGCATTGAGCGTCTGCATGTGCGCCACGTGTAGCGCCCAGGGCAACGGGCATTGGGAAGGCAACGCTCAGGTCCGTCGCGACCTGGTCGCGACGCCACGATGCGTCGCGTTCCGAACCGCAGTAGGTTTTTAAGTAACCCCAGCCAAGCAGAACGCACAAGAGTTCTGCTCGGCCAGGGAGAGAAGCTGTGGTGATTTTTGCTGGGTTTTGGCATCTTCGGAGTGTCCTCGCTGCAGGGAGTTCGAGAGAAGCAAGGGAAACGTCGGGAGATCGCTGCATAGCCTATTCTTCGCGAAGGTAGGTGAACTCTTCCTGTTTTTAGGATATAAATCGCATAGGATAGGGTTCCAATCAGTTTAATGCATTTCTAACAGTAGATAGCATGCTTAGGTATTCACAAAAGCATGAAAACGAAGAATTAAGGGTGGTTTGTATTGTGGAAATGGGCTGTCATGGAGAGAGCCCGGATTAGGGTTCCCGCCTGGTAAGGCGACGGGTCCCTATGTCGCGTTCTGAACGCGACACAGCGATGTGTTGCGTTAAGGGTCAGGAGGCGACAGGTAAGTAGGTCGCGTTCTAGATATGAAGGCGACATATCGTGACGATGCCTTCTGATGGCGACCCAATGGGTTGTCGCGACTTGGCCCGAGAGGCCCTGTTTGTGCATGGTTTACGCATGTGATTATCTGATTATCGTTATCGGTACGCTCAGTGTTAGTGAGCAGTGCATTGGCACTTGTGGCGCTCTGGGAAGCACGTGGTTCTCGAGGCTAGCTCACAGGTTACGTAGCTAGCTAGTAGTTTTCCTGTGGACATAGTGTTCACACGAGGCAGGTGGTGCTCACGTGTTGTGGACCATCAGTACACGAGGTTTACGTGAGGTTTCATGTGGTTTGTGCGGTGCGCACGTGGTTTCTGTGTGCGTGTCAGGTAGTAGACGCCTACCGTAGTTACCTCTCCAGTTGGGTGCCCCAGATTCTCTGTGAGCCAGGCTGTTAGCTCGGAGCTTTGTCCCGGTACTTGTGTTGTACCGTCGAGGTCTGTGTCATCTGACCTGGACACCCTCACTCCTTCGTTTGAGTTGTATGTCCGGCTGAGGGAAAGACGACAGTGGGACAGTGACTCTTGAGTTTGTTTTTAGTCACTTGTAGCGCGCTCTTAGTTGGGGGTACGGACACCAGTTGTCGACATTGGTCCCCGACTAGTCCTTTTCCAATGCCTCACTCTAACGAGCCCAGGCCAGGGTCTCTAGAGGTGCCAGGCATGGGCCTGCGACCGTGTGGTCCGCAGGTGGTGGTGTTTAGTTGGTCTCCACAGTTGCTTGTCTTTTTCACGTGGAGCGGCAGCTGGACCTTTCGTCCGTGGCTGCGAGACTGAGAGGTAGACCTATGTTAGTTTGTCCGAGTCTGTTGCTGGTGTCGCGAACCAGTCTACGTGGCTCGAGTGTGGCAGTCTCTACCGTAGCTCGTACACGTGTTGGAGTTTTGCCGTTTACTTATTACAGCTATTTTACGCAGTCGGCTAGCGGTGAGTTTGTTTATAGCTTTAATATCCTGTTTAGTTGTGCTATAAATTGCTAGCATAGTTTACTGCATTCGGTACTTGTGTTTGGTTTACTTGGTGTTGGGGGAGTTCCCTACTGAGCCAGTGACTAGCGAGGCTCACCCCTACTCCCCACAAGCGAGGGCGAGGAGGAGGTTTCTCTACCGTCGTCCAATTCAGAGCCGCGACGTAGCGGTGTTGGCCCAGCGCCTCCAGCAGTGTAGCTTTTCTTTCTTCAGTTGTACCTGTTGTACCTCAGGGTATGCCCCAGGCTTGTGTACTTTCCTTTATTTCTTTTGAAGTTGGCTACGTAAAACCTTGTATATTATAAATGCAATGGTGTGTTCCTTTGTGTTTTCACAGACTAGTGTGTGGTATCCCTTGCGAGGCTTCGGCCCGTTCACGGGAGACCGACTCGGGTCAGGCACGTTACCGGTTTAACGGGCTTGGACGAGGCGTTCTGTCACAGTTGGTATCAGAGCAAGGTCCGTGTGAATATAAAGGAATTAAGAAGTTACATAGCTATATCTTCCTCTAGATACATTGCTGGTAGCTGGCCTTGATTTTGTAATGACTCGTTGTTTTGCCTATGGTTGGCTTGTAGTGTGTGCAGACAGTTGTAATGGCCGATAGAAGAGACTGGGGTGGTGGAGGAGATGACCCCGAGGAATTGACTCAACGGATGATAGAAAGGATTTGGGAGAGCCTCACCGATATTCGGATGTGGATGGATTGGTAGGCACCGGTACCACCAGTGATCGAAAAGGCGGTACCTGTGGCCCCAGTTCCACCACCGCCAGAGATGGAGGTACCTTTTGTGGCACCAGTACCACCATCACCACCCGTGATTGCGGCAGAAGAGCCAGTGGTGCAAGTTGAAAGGTTTTTGAGGTTGCAGCCGCCCACTTATACAGGAGGGCCAAATCCAGATACAGCGGAGCACTGGATTCATGAGATTGAGAGGGTCTTTATGACCATGAGGTGTCCGGCAGCGAACAAAGTTGTGTTGGCTACTTTTCAGCTAAGGGGATTTGCGCAGGAGTGGTGGCGTCTGAAGATGCAGACCACCTTTGCAGGAAGAACAGAGGGTGCTATTACCTGGCCTGAATTTCTTGAAGTGTTTAATGATACATTCTTTCCTCTTCAAGTGCAGCATGCAAAAAGGGAGTAGTTTAGGACCTTGCCGCAAGGTGGGACTTCGGTTCTGGAATATCAGATGCGGTTCATGGCACTGAGTAGGTATACCCCCTATGTTGTCACGGATAATGCTATGATGGTTGAATATTTTATCCGTGGTTTGAGGCTAGAATTACAGACTGCAATAATACCATTAATGTGTAGAACAGTTGAAGAAGCAGCCCAGAGAGCAGCTACTCTGGAAAGAGCAGTTCGGACTCGTCAAGTGGGCGAGTCAGGTTCGGGTAGTTTCCGGCTACCCCAGCAGTCAGTGGGTGTGAGTAAGGGCAAAGCATCAGCAGGACCTTCCTCATCTGGTTTTGGTAAGTGGGGCCAGAAATTAAAGCAGGCATTTAAAGGTAAAGGAAGAGGATGGGGAGGTCGTCAGCAAGTTCAGTAGGGTCGTGGTAAGCCGGAGGTGGAAGAATCGCAGCAAAGTCCCGCCAGGCAACCTACCCTTCCACCAGGATATAGGTGTTTTAACTGCAATCAGCCGGGGCATTTGATCCGTAATTGTCCCTATCCGAGGGAATATGGTTATGGTAGAGGTGTTCAGCAGCCACAGCTGTCTCAGCAGCCACCGGTGGGTCGTGGTAGAGGAACATACGGAGAGAGGTAGGGGCCGGGTTATGGCTATCACCCGTGCCCAGGCGGAGGCATCGAATATGATAGAAGGTACTATTCCCATTTATGAATATTCAGCAAAAGTTTTATTTGATTCAGGTGCCTCACATTCATTTATTTCTGAAGAATTCCTGGATAGTATGGCTCATCCTTTAGAAGAAAAATCATGTGAATTAGTAGTGGAGGTTCCCTCTGGTGAGTTTATGCTCACCTCGTGTTATATAGATGAGGCTCCAGTTGTATTTGAAGGGAACCAGATGCCAGTTCGGTTATATGCTTTACAGTTGACTGATTATGATATTATCTTGGGAATGGACTGGCTTGAGGCCTATGGAGCTATGCTAGATTGCAGAAAGAAAATGATCAGGTTTTATCACCCCAATGGTTCTGTATTTGAATATCAAGATATGCCTTTCTATGCTTCTAAGTTTATAATTTCTGCAATTAGAGCTAGAAGGTTGATTAATGTGGGGTGTGTGGCTTACTTAGCTTCTGTAAGTTTGGTAGAAACTAGTAAGTCATTTGAGGCAGTTCCCGTGGTTAGAGAATTTACAGATGTGTTTCCTGATGAGTTGCTTGGTTTAGCTCCACACAGAGAGGTGGGCTTTACCGTTGAGTTGTTGCTGGGTACCATGCCAATTTCTAAAGCACCTTATCGGATGGCACCGACAGAGCTCAAAGAGTTGAAGAAGCAATTAGAAGAATTGCTAGAAAAAAGGTTTATTAGGCCGAGTCACTCCCCGTGGGGAGCACCAATGTTATTTGTGAAAAAGAAGGATGGAAGTTTTCGAATGTGTATTGATTATAGAAAATTGAATGATGTGACCATTAAGAATAAGTACCCGTTGCCAAGAATAGATGATTTGTTTGACCAGTTGCAGTCAGCCAAGATGTTTTCTAAGATTGATTTAAGGTCAGGGTACCATCAATTGAGAATCAGAGAGGAGGATATAGATAAAACAGCATTTAGAACCCGATATGGTTACTATGAGTTTGTGGTTATACCGTTTGGGCTAACCAATGCTCCTGCAGCTTTCATAGATCTGATGAACAGAATTTTTCATCCGTACTTGGACCAATTCATTGTGGTCTTTATAGATGATATTCTGATTTATTCAGCTTCTGAAGAGGAGCATGCTGCTCATTAGAGGTTTACTCTTCAGTTATTAAGAGATAATCAATTATTTGCTAAATTTAGTAAGTGTGAGTTCTGGTTGAAAGAAATTCAGTTTTTGGGTCATGTCATCTCGGCAGATGGAGTGGCAGTCGATCTAAGTAAAGTGGAATCTGTGATGAAGTGGGAAGTGCCTAAGACAATTACAGAGATTAGAAGTTTCTTGGGGCTGGTAGGTTATTATAGGCGCTTCATACAAGATTTTTCTAAGATTGCGGCCCCCATGACTAGACTAACCAGGAAGGGTGTGCCATTTGTGTGGTCCGGAGAGTGTCAAAGAAGTTTTATGGAATTAAAGAAAAGGCTTACTTCAGCACTGATATTGACACTACCGACAGGAAGTGGTGGATTTGTTGTGTATACAGATGCATTTAGAAGAGGGCTGGGCGCAGTATTAATGAAGCATGGCAAAGTGACAGCCTATGCGTCTAGGCAATTGAAGCTAGCAGAAGAGAATTATCCCACCCATGATTTAGAATTGGCAGCAGTTGTGTTTGCTTTGAAAATGTGGAGGCATTATTTGTATGGCGAAAGATTTGAAATTTTTATAGATCATAAAAGTTTAAAGTATATCTTCTCTCAGAAGGATTTAAATCTTCGCCAACGTAGATGGGTGGATATTTGAAGGATTATGATTTTAGTTTGGCTTACCATCCGGTAAGGCCAATGTTGTTGCTGATGCCTTTAAGCAGGAAAGCTTATGTAAGTCATATGATGATTAAAGAGTGGAAGTTGTATGAGGAGATAGCAGAGAACTCCTTGTATGTGTCAAGTAGTCAGCGATGGGCAGTACTAGCCAGTAGTACTGTAGAGTCGTCTTTGTATTGGCAGATTGTTGAAGCTCAGAAAGCAGATGCAAATTTAGCTAAAATTGTGAAAATGGAAGGGGTTACCCTTGATGATAATTGTGTGGTTAGGCTCAGAGGCAGGTTATTTGTACCAGCAGAAAGAGAAGTGAAGCAAAGAGTGTTAGAAGAGGCCCATAAATCCCGGTACACTATCCATCTAGGCAGTACCAAGATGTACCAGGATCTGAGGAAGCATTTCTGGTGGCCTCATATGAAAAAGGAAATAGCTGAGTTTGTTTCAAGATGTGCTATGTGTCAGTAAATTAAGGCAGAGCATCAGAAGCCTGGAGGTCTATTGCAACCGTTACCCATTCCGCAGTGGAAATGGGATGATATTGCTATGGACTTCGTGGCAGGCTTACCGAGAACAGCATCAAGTCATAATGGAATATGAGTGTTTGTGGATAGACTGACTAAAGTATGCAGATTGGTGCCAGTAAGTATGTCTTGGCCAGTGGATAAATTAGCAAAAGTGTATGCTGATAGAATTATTCCACTTCATGGTGTTCCAAAGTCAATTGTATCTGATAGAGATCCCAGGTTCACTTCAGATTTTTGGAGGAGCCTGCAGAGAGTTGTAGGCACTGAGTTGAGGTATAGCTCAACTTACCACTCGCAAACGGATGGTCAAACAGAGAGAACTATCTAGACAATTGAAGATATGTTGCGAGCTTGTTGTTTAGTTTGGGGTGGTAGCTGGGAGCATCATTTGGGTATGGTGGAATTTACTTATAATAATAGTTACCATACCAGCCTTGGGATGGCATCGTATGAAGCTTTATATGGAAGACCATGTAGAACACCTTTAAATTGGCATGAAGTGGGAGAGAGGCAGTTAGTGGGTCCTGAGTTAGTTCAACAAACTACAGAGTTGGTAAAGTTTATTAAGGAAAAATTGCAAATAGCTCAGAGTAGGCAGAAAAGTTATGCTGATAATCGGGAAGACCACTTCAATTTGAAGTGGAGATTATGTTTTTCTGAAAATTCTCCTAGCAAAGGTATTGTGAGATTCAGTAAGAAGGGAAAGCTGAGTCTGATATATGTAGGTCCCTTCCAGGTGTTGGAAAGAATGGGGGAGACAGCGTATAGACTGGATTTGCCAGCAGATTTTACAGATGTTCATGATATCTTTCATGTCTCCATGTTAAAGAAGTGTATTGAGGACCCAGCGCATAATCAGTTATCAAGGAAGTGATTTGAGACCGCACATGTCCATGCCAGAATATCCGGTACAAATTACTAATCGCAAGATGAAAAAGTTGCGAAATAAAGAAATTGAGCTAGTTAAAGTCAGATGGGAGAATAGGCTGGGTGGTGAGGATACTTGGGAGTTAGCCGACGAAATGGCTAAAGGATATCCTTACTTGTTTGAGTAATGTTTTAAATCTTTTTAGATGATAGTATTTGTAAATGTATGTGAATTATGTTATGAATTTTGAGGTCGAAATTTCTTTTTAGATGATAGTAATGTAACGTCGCACATTTTTCGGATCCTCGTGGATTGTGTGTTTAGCGCTTGTGGTGGCCAATGTGAGGCCAATGTGGCATGTGTGCCGTGTGTGTGTGTGTTTCTGGGGCTTACTGGGCCGACATTTTGGGCCTACAAAACCCTAGATTCCTCAGCCTGTCATCGCGACAAGAAGGTCTGTCGCGTTCTTAACGCGACAGAGGTGGTCGTCGTGTTCATGTGGCCGCCTTGGTGCGTTGAGCGTCTGCATGTGCGCCACGTGTAGCGCCCAGGGCAGCGAGCCTTGGGAAGGCGACGCTCAGGTCTGTCACGACCTGGTCGCGACGCCACGATGCGTCGCGTTCCGAACCGTAGTAGGTTTTTAAGTAACCCCAGCCAAGCAGAACGCACAAGAGTTTTGCTCGGCCAGGGAGAGAAGCTGTGGCGATTTTTGCTGGGTTTTGGCGTCTTCGGCATGTCCTCGCTACAGGGAGTCCGGGAGAAGCAAGGGAAACGCTGGGAGATCGCTGCATAGCCTGTTCTTCACGAAGGTAGGTGAACTCTTCCTGTTTTCAGGATATAAATCGCATGGGATAAGGTTCCAATCAGTTTAATGCGTTTCTAACAGTAGATAGCATGCTTAGGTATTCACAAAAGCATGAAAATGAAGAATTAAGGGTGGTTTGTATTATGGAAATGGGCTGTCATGGAGAGAGCCCAGATTAGGGTTCCCGCCTGGTAAGGCGACGGGTCCCTATGTCGCGTTCTGAACGCGACACAGTGATGTGTCGCGTTAAGGGTCAGGAGGCGACAGGTAAGTAGGTCGCGTTCTGGATATGAAGGCGACATATCGTGGCGACACCTTCTGAAGGCGACCCAATGGGTTGTCGCGACTTGGCCCGAGAGGCCCTGTTTGTGCATGGTTTACGCATGTGATTATCCGATTATCGTTATCGATACGCTCAGTGTTAGTGAGCAGTGCATTGGCACTTGTGGCGCTCTGGGAAGCGCATGGTTCTCGAGGCTAGCTCACAGGTTACGTAGCTAGCTAGTAGTTTTCCTGTGGACATAGTGTTCACACGAGGCAGGTGGTGTTCACGTGTTGTGGACCGTCAGTACACGAGGTTTACGTGAGGTTTCACATAGTTTGTGCAGTGCGCACGTGGTTTCTGTGTGCGTGTCAGGTAGTAGACGCCTACCGTGGTTACCTCTCCAGTTGGGTGCCCCAGGTTCTCTGTGAGCCAGGCTGTTAGTTCGGGGCTTTGTCCCGGTACTTGTGCTGTACCGTCGAGGTCCGTGTCATCTGACCTGGACACCCTCACTCCTTAGTTTGAGTTGTACGTCTGATTGAGGGAAAGACGACAGTGAGACAAGACTATTGAGTTTGTTTTTAGTCACTTGTAGCACGCTCTTAGTTGGGGGTACGGACACCAGTTGTCGACACTGGTCCCCGACTAGTCCTTTTCCAGTGCCTCACTCTAGTGTGCCCAGGCCAGAGTCTCTAGAGGTTCCAGGCATGGGCCTGCGACCGTGTGGTCTGCAGGTGGTGGTGTTTAGTTGGTCTCCACAGTTGCTTGTCTTTTTCACGTGGAGCGGCAGCTGGACCTTTCGTCCATGGCTGCGAGACTGAGAGGTAGACCTGTGTTAGTTTGTCCGAGTCTGTTGCTGGTGTCGCGAACCAGTCTATGTGGCTTGAGTGTGGCAGACTCTACCGTAGCTCGTACACGTGTTGGAGTTTTTCCGTTTACTTATTACAGCTGTTTTACGCAGTCGGCTAGCGGTGAGTTTGTTTATAGCTTTAATATCCTGTTTAGTTGTGCTATAAATTGCTAGCATAGTTTACTGCATTCGGTACTTGTGTTTGGTTTGCTCGGTGTTGGGGGAGTTCCTACTGAGCCAGTGACTAGCGAGGCTCACCCCTACTCCCCACAGGCGAGGGCGAGGAGGAGGTTTCTCTACCGTCGTCCAATCGGAGCCGCGACGTAGCGGTGTTGGCCCAGCGCCTCCAGCAGTGTAGCTTTTCTTTCTTCAGTTGTACCTGTTGTACCTCGGGGTATGCCCCAGGCTTGTGTACTTTCCTTTATTTCTTTTGAAGTTGGCTATGTAAAACCTTGTATATTATAAATGCAATGGTGTGTTCCTTTGTGTTTTCACGGACTAGTGTGTGGTATCCCTTGCGAGGCTTCGGCCCGTTCGCGGGAGACGGACTCGGGTCAAGCACGTTACCGGTTTAACGGGCTTGGACGAGGCATTCCGTCACACATAAAGTTACATACGTATGGTGTATAACCCTTCTCCTTCCCAAACCTACTGCTTTGGCCACATTAGGAGGGATTCATCTCTATTCTCAACACATATTGGGGTACGTGGGGAAATCTTCCTTAAGGGTTAAGCATTTGACGTTACGGGGATTATGTAAGTAGAAGTGTTTTCGTAATTAAAATTTAATTTTGTCAATCTATTTGGACCCCTAATTTAGTATGCAAATGATGTCTATTTAAGATGAAATTTGAAACATAAGCTAATTGAAGGTTTTAAAATTATAGTGATTTTAGTTAAATTATTATGCATAAACAGAAATTACTTAATGAATCATAATGTCTAGAATTTGGGGATGCTACATTCCTCCCCATGTTAAATAAAAATTGTCCTCGAAATTGACAAAATTTACTTACCAAACAGCTACAAATATTTCTCTTTCATTTCTTGTTCCAGTTCCCAAGTTTCTTCTTCCATGAGGGCATTTTTCCATAAGATCTTCACTATAGAAATTGCTTTGTTTCTGAGAACCTAATCTTTATTGTCTAAAATCTTCATTGGTTTCTCTTTTATAGTTAAATCTGATTGTAATTCAATGTCTTCATGACTGATTACATGTGAAGGATCCGGTACGTATTTTCTCAGTGTTGATATGTGAAATACATTATGGATATGGGAAGAGGGTGGTAGGGCTAGATGATATGCTACTTCTCCTACCATTTCCAATATTTCAAAAGGTCTTACATATCTTGGATTGAGTTTTCCTTTCTTACTAAGGTAGCATTTGGGACAAAAATCCCAAAAGTAGAATTTTCTACAACCCGATTCCTAATGTGGTTTCTAACACACCACCAAATTGTCATGATGGATTTTTAAAAGCTAGGTCTTTCATTTGGGACAGGTGCAGTATAAAAGGTGGTTTTGGGTTTTTTTTTACTATATTACCCCTTATCTTCTCCGAGAAGTCACAGTGGATGAGAATTTGTTGAACATTTTGGATGCAAAATCACTTCATCTCTCTGAAAGTGGCCTCAAGACTACTTTTCAAAAGATAGGGAGAGAAGTTTTTTTCTCTCCATCTCTCTTTTTAGCACTCAAAGTGCTTCTCACGCAAGTTTAGGCGAGTTACTACTATTTGATAACAAGTTTGATTTTGTCAGTGATTTTTTTTTTCAAAATCGCTACATTATGTACCCCCAAATGATGCCTAAACCTCATAACGACTTTGGTTGGGGAGACTTTTAGAAATAAATGGTCACCTACATTAAACTCAAGTAGCCTTCTCCTCTTATCAGTATAACTTTCTGTCAATCTTGAGATACTAGCAATCTCTTTTTGATCATTCTAATTTTCTTTGAGTAGTCTTGAATTAAATTTGGCTCAATGAGACTTTTCTCTCCTACTTCTGTCCAACAGAGAGGGGACCTACATGGTCTGCCATACAATGTTTCATAGGGTGCTATTCAAACGTTTGAATGGTAGCTATTGTTGTATGCAAACTCGATTAGTGGTAGGTAATCATCACAACTTCTATGCCGATTTAAACTACATGCTCTCAACATATCTTCTAGTGTCTTGATGGTTCTTTCTGACTGGCCATCCATTTGGGGATGATATGCTGGACTAAATCTTAGTTGTGTGTCCATAGCGACTTGTAAGCTTCTCCAGAATCTAGCATTGAATCTTGTATCTCTGTCTGAAATAATTGATAAAAGAATTCCATGTAGTCTTACTATCTCCTTTATGTATAGTTGACCTAAATCTTCTAATGATTGAATCTTTGGAAATTACTAAAAAATGAGCTGATTTAGTTAATCTGTCCACAATTACCCAAATAACATCATGTCTTTTTCTTGCCTTTGGCAAATCCATCATAAAATCCATAGTGATTTGTTCTCATTTCCATACAGGGATCTCAATTTGTTGCATAAGTCCAACTGGTCTCTGATGTTTAGTTTTAATTTGTTGGCATGTTAAACATTTGCTTACAAAATCTACTATATCTTTCTTCATTCCATGCAACCAAAATTGCTTCTTTAGATCCCTATGCATTTTAGAGCTGCTTGGGTGGATTGAGTATTAGGATTTATGTCCCTCATTTAGTAGTTCTTTCTTGATTCCTTCCTTTCTTGGTAGGCATATCATATTTTGGAATTTGATTATTCCTTGGTCATCTTGGGTGTATCCTAATTTGTTTACCATCTCCTTTAACCTTTGATCTTGGTTTTGTGCCTCACCAATTTTATCCATTAATATTGACCTTACTGTCAATCGTGCCAGTGTCATATTTTCTTTGCCACACCTTGGTGAGTAATCAATCAGATCTATCATTTCTTTCCATTGTTGGTGTAATTTCAATGCTCTTAGTTTCTTTCTACTTAAAGCATCAACCACTACATTAGCTTTACCAGGATGGTAATTCATTGTAAAATCATAGTCATTTAAAAACTCTAGCCACCTTATTTGTCTTAAATTCAACTCCTTTTGAGAAAATACGTATTTTAAACTCTTATGGTCAGTGTAAACTTCAAATTATTCCTCATATAAGTAGTGACACTAGATCTTTAAAGCATGTATAATTGTTGCCAACTCTTGGTTATGGGCTGGATAATTCTTCTCATGAACATTTAATTGTTTAGAAGCATATGCTACAACCTTCCTATGCTGCATAAGAACACATTCAATTTCTCTTTGCGATGTATCTATGTATACTATGAATCCTCTTGATCCATGAGGTAAACTAAGAATTGGATCAGTGGTAAGCTTCTCTTTTAATTTTTGAAAACTGACTTCACACTTCTCGTTCCACACAAAGGGTATCTCTTTTCTAGTTAATTAGGTTAAAGACATAGCTATGGAGGAAAAGCCTTCAATAAATCTTCGATAGTAGTCAGCTAAACCCAAGAAGCTCTTGATTTCTGATGGATTTTTGGGTCTTTCCCAATTTAAAATTGCTTCCACTTTACTTGGGTCTACAACTACACCTTTTTCAGAAATTACATGACCCATAAATTGCACTTTCTTGAGCCAAAACTCATCTTTACTTAACTTAGCATACAACTGATGTTTCCTCAAGGTTTTTTTTAATATAATTCTCAAATTTTCCTTGTGTTCTTCCTCACTAGATGAATATATTAGCACATCATCTATGAATACAACCACAAAGTTATCCAAATAAGGTTGGAATACCCTATTCATTGGGTCCATAAATATAGCATGTGCATTATTCAGTCCAAAGGGCATCACTAAAAACTCATAATGCTCATATCTCATTCTAAATGTTGTTTTGGGAATGTCATCTTCTTTGATCCTCAATTATGATACCCAGACCTTAGATCTATCTTAGAAAATACTGTGGCAGACTGAAGTTGATAAAAAAAGTCATCAATTCTAGGCAATGGATATTTGTTTTTGACTGTGACTTGGTTCAACTTCCTATAACAAATAGAAACTAACACACACTAATATTAGCCAAGATCGAGCCGAACCCAAATGCAAGATGGCAGGAGGCGGATTGGTGTGTGGAGGAAGGGGTGGAGATCAGGTTGAGTGATTGGTAGAGGGGGCAGTGAGAAGGTGATAATGTAGAGGTGCAGGAGGGGGCAGAGGGAGGGTGGGGGGAAAGGGGAGGGGCGGATCTGGTGAGAAACCGAAGGCACTATGGTGAAGGGGGTGAGAAATAGGCAGATTTGGCTATAAGAAACCAGAGGAGGGAGGTGGAAGTAATGGATCTAATAAGCTACAACGGAGGGATGAGGGGGTGGCAAAACTAGCAAATCAAGGCAGTGAAGAGGGAGAGGTAGCAGATCTGGCAAAAGGGAGGGAAGAAGATAGAAAAGGGGAGGAACATAAGGCCAACAGGGAGAGAGAGTAGAAACAATAGAGAAGGAATGCAACAACATCAAAGATGGTGGATGCGGGTGAAGGAAAAGGAGGAGGAGGGGGGGGGGGAGCACTCAAAGGTCACTCCCCCCAACAATAGCAATACAAAAAAAAGGGGGGGGGGGGGCTCCATCAAAGGAGGCCGGCGACTGATCTATAGAATCAAGCCAGCGATGAAGCCTCCAACATGGCAGACCACCTCAGAGAAGGGTCACCGCACGAGGATTCCACGATGGCGAACAATCTGTGACTATGAGGGTTCCACGACGGCGAGGGTTCTGCGAGGAGGGGAGTTCCATCCCTACTGCTACTGATGTTCAACAACCTTCTTCTTTATAGTAGAACTTGGCCTTGCAATATGTGGTGCAACTCCTTTTGTCAGTGAGTTGACAACTGTTCTCTATTTTAAATCAGTTGTTAGGTCCTTGTTGGTAGATATGATCTATCTCCACTATTATTGTATGTATTTTTCCCCCTTTTTTTCTCTCATGTATTATGGCTGATTTAATAGAAACATCCTTTTTAATTGTCAAAAAAATGTATTCGTTAGGACGATTTAGGCATCAAAAGGTAGCTCATCAGTTAGGATATTAATGGTACAGTCTGTTTAAATTCATAGCTAGCCTAACGTTTGTTGAGAGCATACACCAAGCTGTTACTTGGAACATCGAAGGGAACATGGCCTCTTTGATAACCAGATATATAACCCCTAATAAAGGAAGTTTATTAGCCTTGATAAAAGGAGAGTTGTTTTGATAATTCATATAGTTTATTAGACTTTTATCATCAATAACTACTGATAAGTTCTAATAACTCTATCTCCCCTCTAAAATATAATAAAGTTATCAACCCTGATAACTTTATCCGCCAAATAAAAAACATCATAAACAGGGTTATCTTATCTATGAATAAGATATTAGGTTATTTTGTCGCATAAGAGCAGCCACAACCTTTTGAGAATCTTAAATTAATTAGAAATAAAATACCAAGAGATTATTGGCTTGTTTGTCCCCGCGAGCAAATCCAACGACATGTTCATAGGTGTTATGTGAGTGAACTATAGTGCAGTGCATCACTTTTGGAGATATCATATAAATTAAGAAAGAGTATGATTTACTATCCACTAGCCTACCTCAAATACAAGAGGGTAGATTCTGTAAAGTATTGATGATTATGGAGCCCATCTCGAATCTCGATTATATCGAGGGTGGACTGAGTGCGGTAGATAGAAAGAATTTCCCATAAAGAAATTTCAACGAGTCCACAAACTGATAATTCCCAAATATAATCCAACTCTTAATACACCTATGCCATCACTATATCCTATATGCCATTATGTGGAGGATGGCGGCGTGTAGCCACTAGAACTTGAAATAACATATATGAGAGGAGAAAGAAATGTTAGTTGAACAAGCCTAGATCGGTTGAAGATTCTACTATATAACTTTCAGATATGCATAGATGATAATAGCATGGGATAGAGTGGTGACAACCATTGACAATGTTCAGTGGTGGTAATGACAATAACAAATAATGGCAGTGGCATGCACTTACACATATAGAAATCAATCTAATTTAACTAACTATCAGATGCATCATGTGGGACATAGATCTGTTCGTCTAAAGAGCATTAAGGATGTAGAAGAAGATATTGAAAGAATATATGATCATATCTTTTTTTCAAGATAATTGGAGAATACATTAATGAGACAAACAATTCAATATATAGATACCCAAGAGTACACTTTGTGGACATTCCAAATTCAGACGAAAGCAACGAGGCAAACAAGTAGATGAATTGTGCATACGCCATATATGACTTACCTTGTCACAAACTCACAATTAAGAATGACCTACCTACCACGTTCATTTAACACTATAGTACGATGATCTCAATCAACTTATAGCCCATCAACGAGGTAGATAACCTTCTCGTGACTTCAAGAATTGATGACCACATCAAAGATCGATGGAACATGGTCATGATAGGGACAAAAAAAAAAAAAAATACTGTGCTGATAGATGCGCACATAAGGCAGCAAGCCATTAACATGTTGGATCATACGTTTGTCGTATGTGTATGTTAATACATATGTTAACACTAGTGGACACAAGCGACTGCGGGCCTCAGCCCACGGTTTGGGCTTACCACTCCGCGGGGCCACGCCCACGGCAACAACCACGCCGCGGCTTCCCGTCGCCTTCCCAGTTCCCAATCCAGACGGTATCCACGTCGCTCAGTCATCAGGGCCGTTAGTTTCCACCAACAGAGATACCGACATCGCTCTCGTCCAATAAAAATATATTATAGTCTATTGATATATTGCAAAGATTTATTAGTTCGGTATGTTCGAGTGTTTGGTCCACCAAGTCTTTGATTAATTTAATAATGGAGATGCTTATATCCAATGTTTTTTGATAGGCCCCTAGGTCGGGTTCCATAGTACTAATGGATTTGGGCTAGACCCCGTCATCGGAAGAAAAGAGTTAAGGAGAGACGGGAAGAAGGCACCAAAAGATTTAATCCTCATATCAAATGTCACTTCTTCTTTTTAATCTCTAACTATTAAAAAAAAAAGATCAACAGTGGAGAGGACAAGTATCCACAATGTATTGTCTAACTCCACATTGCACTTGCTTATCTCTTCATCTCCTTTACTTAGACTAAGTCGAAAATGTTGTCTGGAGTGTCATCTTTGGGAACTCTTCTCTGAGACCGACTTTCTTGTAGGTCATGTTGGCTCTAGTAGTAGGCAAGATCTTGTTCTCCCCTTCCACCTTAGTGCCTAAACTCTAACATGGGTCCCCTAGAAGGTTGGCCCATCAAAATCTCTCTCGATCAGAATTGACCTTATCATTAATAATGTCTATGGAAACAAGTAACCATTATAGCTCCATCGAGAATTAAAGACGCAACTCGATCAAAGGATGAGGAGGCCGAGGTGACCACTAGGGTCCTCAACTTGGTACTCACAGCCTCTCTAGAGCAATTCCAAACCCTCGTTAGATATGTCATCCACTATAAGAAATTGCGTAGATAAAGATCAATTTTGACACTGAAATTTTTTTTCTCGTGATAATTCAATTTCAAATTAAAGATCGATTTGTCATTGAAAAAAATCAATCGCTAAAATCTAAAATATTGAGACCAAATTGAATCCAATGACAATTCGATCTCTATTTTGAGACTGAATTATCACACAAATTAAGTATCAATCGCAATTACATTTTATTTGGCAATTATATAATGAAACATATTACGACTTAAAGCCAAGTGGTCTAGAAAAATATTACGACTGAAGTGAAATCTCTTGGTTGTTCTACAAGATTTTACTTTTGGATCTCTTTTTGGTATAGAATTGCACTATATATCCATTTTCGACGCATAATGTAGCATCTTTAATATGCGTGGTACTTTTTTGATAAAATTTGTTAGTTTATAAGGTGTCGTTTGGTATCTAAATAAATCAGGAAGGAAATAGACATAACTTATTCCACTTTAAGATATCTTTATTCGCTACTCCCATGACGTTTGATACACAAAGAGATATCTCAATTTTCAAATTTATTTTCCATTTGGTGAATACAAGAATAGCAATTAGGATGAGACATTGTTTTGAACAATTTTGCCCTCCATATCTCGGATTGAGGCTATATCTTATACTCTGTTTGGTTAGAAATAGGAATACAAAAATTTTGTAAGTGGGATTTAATGCTAACACTATTTGGAACTTTGAAATTTTTTTATATTGAGTTGTAATTAAGTTTAAAAAAGGCACAAGAACATGGTGTGCATCACTGTTCTGTACATCTAAATAGATGCCATCACATGCACATGCAAATGATTAAAATAACATTTCTTAAAGAAAATATGAACTTTGATATAATTATTGTTTTGGACATCTAAAATGTTCACCATTGTTATCGTATGCTATCTTATTCAATGTAATAAAGGTAAAAATAAAAAAAATCCAAATTTTCCTATCAGAGGCAATCATATACAATTATCGAAGGTGGCAAAAGTGACATTACAAGTATATTAATGCATAGAAGATGCATGCAAGTAGCACCTCGCTAGAAAGACACTTCCACGCATCTCTTCATAGCTTATGGATAGAAGAAGTAAACCATGAAGCCAGATGGTAGTCCTAATATTGTGTAAAAAAATAAATACATGCAAGATATATTATAGGGAGAATTATCAATTAATTTCTGTTTTTTGGGGACTTATTTTTAGGTCCTTGACTTACACAGTTTTTTAAAGAGAGAAAAGTGTATAGTTACATAATTTTCTAAAGGAGTCAAGGACTTAAAAATAAGTCTCAAAAATAGGGACTGATTGATAATTCTCCTTTTTGAGGAAAAAAACAATTACAAGTCATGTCTTCCCATATAAATACACAATCTGCATAGCCACAAATGCAAATCCAATGCTTCTGCATTTATAAAATTGAATCATACATTAACTCATCGACCAAAAAAAAAAATTCAAATACCGATTGTAAAGGAATCTGGCCAATCTTCTGCATCACCATCATCATCATCTTGATGGTTGTCTCTGTTCATCTGCTGATTTTGGGCTGATCTTAATTGGGTCCTTCTGAAGGAAGGAGTAAAGTGAATTGACTCTTGACATCAGAGAATTTTCATTCATTTGCAAATTTTGACTAGATACAGAGTCCTTCTGAAGTAGGCAGCAAAGTGAAGCCACTCTTGACATCATGAGATTTTTCATCAGAAGCTGCAAAATCATTGAGCAAAGACAAGCACATGGAAAATACGCCATGCCTTCTGACCAACGTTATGTACACACCAATTTAAGTGGTTGCCTTCATTTGGCCGTCCAATATAAAACTGACAAAAATAATAACATTAGGATTGCCGGGTGATAAATATTATGGCATCTATTTAAAAATGCTCGTTTCCATCGTCATTGTTCTTTTCTAATGAAGCGCCGGCAAAAATAATATATACAAATAAAAAATAATAAAAATAATATTTACATATGAATAATAACATTAAAGACAAGTAAGTTTTAGAATGAATAACACCGCAAATAAAATATTGTCGTCACTTTGACTAACAAAATCTATTGAAATTCAGTCAACAAGACAAAATGTAAAAAGAGAAAAGAAGTCAATTTTAGGAACCACGGTCACCGCCAGTAAAACCTATTGAAATTCACTCAGCAAAAGTCACAGTTAGCCCATGCAAAAAATCAAAATGTTAATCTACATGTGGTGGAAGATGCTGTCGGAGTACGATGATGCCTTTGTGATGGGGAACCGGAAGAGAGAAGGAAGAGGAGGGAAGGGAAGCGTGGGTTTTCGCTGGGAGGAAGAGGGAGAAGCAGAGAGAGAGGTACGCGGGAAGAGAAGGAAAGGAGGAGGTGGCGGCTCAAAGGTTGTCTTTAATTCTCAATAACATCAATTAATCCTTTGTTGCTTACAAGACACATATATATAGGGTTTAAACCCTAAGACTCTCAAAAGACTTAATAAAGACCAACATAACCCTGGGACCTAAATTAAGCAAAATTCGTAATAATAAATAACAGAAAAATAGCAAAGCCCATGTTGCGCCTCTAGTGGGCCAACACTCACAATAGGACTCAAATAAGATAGAAAATACATCCACAAAGCCAATCATCAGTCCTCAAGCCAAATGGATGCCGATGTCGAATCTGGGACTCTCCTCCGACGATAAACGTACGCCTGGTCGAAACGAACACAGGCTCGGGTGTCCTCACCAATCCTCCCCGCCTGGGAGGAACTCGACCCCGTCGAGTACGGGTCCAGGGCGCTCTGACGCTGCTCCAAAAGATCTGGATCGACCCACTGCAGCTCCTCGCGTGTGATCCACGTGTCCTCAGAAGGAGGCTTGCCTTTCCAACGAACCAGATAGCGCTGATAGTCGCCGCTCTGGGAGGTAATGACCTGCTCATCCAGTATCTGGTCAATTTGCTCACGCCGCTTTGCAGTGAAGGCTGTAGGTGGACGCTCGGGAGGTGGCTCACTCACAACGGTGGAATCAGGCTCGAAAGGCTCACTGGGAATCACTGTCGGTTCTCAATAAGCAACCAGATCAGATACATTAAATGTGGAACTGATGCCATAATCATCTGGAAGTTCAATCACATAGGCATTGGACCCAACACGTTTGAGTACTTTAAAGGGCCCAGCTCCCCGAGCATGTAGCTTTTTAACGACTCCCGAAGGGAACCGCTCGGGTCTAACCCGCACCATGACGTAATCACCATCCTAAAACTCACGGAAGCGACGATGTAAATTTGCTGCATTCTTGTATTTTTCATTATTCAGTTCAATTTGTTGACGGATGTGCTCATGTAGACTCCTAATGTGCTCGGCCAAGGACTCAGCTGACTCAGAAACTCGAATGTGTGGGGGCAGGGAAGCAAGGTCTATGGGTTGCCTAGGTCTATAACCTGAGACTATCTCAAAGGGACTCATACCTGTAGACCTATTGACCGAGTTATTGTATGCAAATTCTGCCAGAGGTAGGATCAGATCCCAGTTCCGCGCATGGTCACCCACCAGACAACGCAACAAATTTCTCAGACTCCTATTGACAACCTCCGTTTGACCATCGGTTTGTGGGTGATAAGCTGTTGAGAACTTGAGTTTGGTCCCCAAAAGATGCCAAAGGGTTTTCCAAAAATAGCTCACAAAACGGACATCCCTATCTGAGACAATGGTCTTAGGAAGGCCATGCAGACGGACAACCTCACCCAGGAAGAGACGGGCAATCTTAGACGCATCTGAAGTTTTGGCACATGCAAGAAAGTGGGCCATTTTGGAGAATCTATCCACCACGACCATGATAGAATCGTGCCTACGAGCCGTACGTGGCAACCCGAGGACAAAGTCCATGCTCAAATCCTGCCAAGGACGGTCAGGAACTGGTAGAGGAGTGTACAACCCAGTATTTTGCTTGCGCTGCTTAGCTGTGGCACAGGTGCGGCATTGGGCCATGATGCGGGCAACGTCTCGTTTGAGACTGGGCCAAAAGAAGCGATACTCTACCAGCTCAATGGTTTTGTTCCGACCGAAGTGACCCGCTAGGCCCCCCGCATGAATCTCCCACACCAAGAAATCACGGACATATGTCTGGGGGATACACAGTCGGTCGCCTCGGAAAATGAATCCGTCGTGAAGGACATAGTCCTCATACTCTCGGGAGGGACCAGACTGAAGGGTAGAATAAATGGGACCGAAATCTGGGCACTCCGCATAGCTCTCCTGGAGCTTCTCAAACCCAATGACTTCAGTGTGGACAATAGAGAGCAGATTCGACCGCCGACTTAGTGCATCGGCCACTCGATTCTCCACGCCAGCTTTATGCTTCAGAACAAAAGTATAGGCCTGGAGGTATTCGATCCATCGACTATGCCGAGAATTGAGCTTCTTTTGGGCTTGGAGAAATCGGAGGGCTTCATGATCTGAGTACAACACAAATTCATTCGGGAGCAAATAATGGCGCCAATACCGCAAAGCTTGGACTACCGCATAAAATTCCCGATCATAAGTGGAGTACTTCAGCTTTGCGTCATTCAACTTTTCACTGAAGAAGGCGATAGGGTGTCCCTCCTGACTCAATACACCTCCTATGCCAACTCCGGATGCATCACACGAAACTTCGAACACCCTAGAGAAATCAGGAAGCCGAAGCACGGGTGCCTGGGTCATTCGCTCCTTGAGTTCATGAAAAGCCATGTTGGCTGCCTTGGTCCACATAAAATTGCCCTTCCGGAGGCAGTCCGTAATGGGAGCGGTGACCGTGCTGAACCCACGAATGAATCGGCGGTAGAAAGTGGCGAGGCCATGAAAGCTTCGCGCCTCATGAAGAGTTTGGGGTTTCGGCCAGTCAACTATTGCCTTAATCTTCTCCGGGTCGGCAGAGACCCCATCACTGGATACAATGAACCCCAAGAAGGTCACTTGATCGGTCACAAAAGCACATTTCTTGAGATTACCATATAGGCTCTCCTGGCGAAGGGTAAGGCAGACTTGACGCAAGTGCTCCAAATGCTCTGCCCGAGTGCGACTGTAGATGAGAATGTCATCAAAATAGACGACAAGAAATTTTCCGATGAAAGGCCGCAAGGTCTCGGTCATAAGCCGCATGAAGGTACTGGGAGCGTTGGATAACCCAAAGGGCATAACCAACCATTCGTAGAGCCCATCCGAGTCTTGAAAGCAGTCTTCCATTCATCACCAGGTCGAACTCGGACCTGATGATAGCCACTCTTGAGATCAATCTTGGAAAATACAGTGGCCCCCGCCATCATGTCTAACATGTCATCCAAACGGGGAATAGGAAAACGATACTTAACTATAATGCGGTTGATGGCGCGGCTGTCTACACACATCCGCCAGGTGCCATCTGCTACGCGCGGCATTGTTGACTGTGCATCTTCGTTGTCCAGAGTTCTTCACACACGTCAAAATGCGCACTTCCTCTAAACTGTCTCACAAACATAAAATCATAAAGAAGAACTAGCACAATGGTGAGAACAGGTCATATCCACGGAGAGGTAGAATAAAGTTTGAATTAAAGCTACTTTGACTTGAAACCATTCACATTTTCACCACAATCATATTGCATGAGAATTAACTCTGTAAATTGCATCAATCAAATTCCTCTTAATTCGTTAGGTCAAACTAATGAAAGATCAAACAGAATTGAAAACAAAAGAGTTGGTATCATTGTACCCTCTCAACTCGAGGGATGGAGAACACTTCAATAAAGAAAATATTTAAGAAAATTTAAACTGCACATCATGCTCCCAATCTGTCCAAAGCATAACACTAATGAAATAGAAAACTCAAATTAATAATTGCACTAGATCGAACTCTGGAACATAAAGAAATGGGGAAACTGCTAAATCCTCCTCACAGTGGTACATAAGAAAAGTAGAAATGAAAGAACAAATGTAAACAATAGAACTCGATCTCCTCTCATTAACAGTAGCAATTTCCCAACCAAAATCTGAACTCTGGAAATTCTCACAGCATGCTTACAGAAGATCTCCGGAAGAACAGAACACACCAAACATCTGAACCAATTTCCCAACAGCCGAAAACCTTAGATCAGATGCTTAACCAACAGCAAGGAAGAAATGAAAGAACTAGGAATTAACACATGCACTAGATTGAATTCTGGAACACAGAAATGGAAAAGCTACTAAATCTTCCTCGCAGCAGAAATGAAATTTTCACTTGGATCAATCACTCAGCACAGAAGAAATGAATCAACATAAAGACAATGGAAATTAAACTGGATTGAGCTAACAGAGACATGGAACATAAATGTAGTCGCCTTCCGGAAGCAAAAGAACATAAGGAAGAACAAAATTCTAAAGAAATTTCTGTCGCCCTCCCACAATGCTGAAAACTCCAAAAATTGAATTAACCAAGCTCCAATCTGAACAACAGAACAATCCTCCAATTGCTAAATTAAATGCTTACAGAAGGAAGAAAAAAACATAAACTCTAACAGTCGAATCCCAATTGCTGAACAGAAGAAAGAAAGAAGAACATGAAAAAAAAAAAAATCGAACTCTGATCTGAACTCCCTTCCCTGCTCTGCTGCTTTAATAGGAAAAGGGAAATTAAGAACTCCTAAACTCTCCAACTCGTCGAACCCTCACTGCTCTGCTAAAACAAAAGATACAGAGAAGAAAACTAAAATCCTAAGAGATTCCTACTGCAGAGCCCCCAATTGCTCTGCACCAAAGAACAAGAAATACAGGTAAAATGGGAATTAAAAAACTAAGAAATTCCTACCCAATTCTCCCCCAACCAGCCCCGGAGAAGAGGACCTCGGGGTCCTTTTATAGGCTTCAGGACCTCTGCTCTGCTCTGCCCCAAATCGCCTCCGCACGGGCACCAGGATCGCCATCACTCCACACTCGGATCGCCAACGTCGCACGACCTCCAGCTCAGCACCGCATCTGGTCCAGCCGGCCTCACCTTTGCCGCTCATGGTCTGCATCACCATGATCCAGCTCAGCTGCGGATCCACCAGATCCGGACCCCAGGCAGCGCCATCGCCTGCGTCGCATGCCTCCAACGCCTGCATCGGCCACGAACGCCCCCAGCCCACATGTGCCAGATCGCACACGAGCTCCACCTTGGACGCCCAGCAGACCATGCCGCCGCCACCTCAGCTAGCCTGAACCGCCTGGGCCAGCAGCCATTGCCAGCGCTCAGCAGCTCCTTGCCATCACACCCAGCCGCCTCCGGAGCTCCATCATCTCCATCTGTGCACGAGAGCACGCCACATCGCCTCTGCTTCACCTCCTGACCCAGCTCGGCAGCCGGGCATCGCCCATCGCATGCGCCAGCACCGCTCACACACATCGCCCAGCCATCACAGGTCCAGCGCCAGCTGCACACCCAGATACAGCCGCACACCGGATCGTGGTCAGCTCTGCGCCAGCGCCGCACCATCTGCTTGGCAAACCGCCCAGCGCCTGGCCCTGCTGGCCTCCACACCGCCGCGCCACAGCCGCGCGCACCTGGTGGCTGGCCGCCAGCTGCTCCTGTTGCTCTGCACACCTCACACACCACAGCCGCTCCATCATACCAGCACAGCCTCAAACCACCTTGCCCCAGCTGCAAACCCTTGTCGCCCCACACAGCAAGCTCCAGGTGCTTCCAGTAGCTTCCGACCTGAGGAAGAAAAAAGGGTAAGGTTAAGAAAGGGTTAAGTGGGGGTACGTGGCTGGACTTGGTGAGATGAGAAAATAGATTTTTTTAAAAAAGGGTATTTATTTAAAAGTTATTATTATTATTATTATTATTATTTATTGGGATTTAGGTGATTTATCTATTTATTAAACTAAAGTTTATCTATTAAAAGAATATTTACAAAAGTATTTTAACAAAATTTATTTATTTACAAATGTCTTTTATTTTTCAAAGTAAACTTGTGAAAAGAAAACTAAATATGATTAGTCAAAAAGAAACAGTAAATTGTTGAATGAGAATTTAACAAGTGCATTCTACCCGAATATCACTTAATATGTTCAAAAACTTATTTATAGATGAAATCGAAATTAAAATCAATGTGCATGTTATTTTTAGACAATGGTTGTCTAAAATTACTAAATATCTGAAATTTAACATAAAAATTTGTGTAGTTATCACCATCCTTCTTGGGAGCAAGAAGCGCGGGTACTGCACATGGGCTAGTGCTGACCCGAATGTAGCCGCGCCGTAAGAGGGCTTCGACCTGCCTCTGGAGTTCAGCAAGCTCTATTGGATTGAGGCGGTAATGAGGTAGGTTTGGTAGGGAGGAACCCGGAATGAAATCAATGGCATGTTGAATGCCACGCATTGGAGGTAAACCATCCGGTAAGTCCTCGGGGAACACATCCGCAAATTCTTGGAGTAGGATTATGACCTCCGCAGATTGCTCATCAGTTGCCTCAGCATACGACTGAACGATGTTAATACGCAACGCAAGGCGAATACATCGTCGGTTTCCTGAACCTCTTCCTCAAATTCCCTAGCAGTAATGAGCTGTAAGGTGGGAACAGTGGGGGTGCGCACCCTTTGGGTGTGCGAAACAGATGCCTTACTAGGTGGTGGTGCGGGAAGATGAGTGGGTGTGCTAGAGGAAGGGGTAGCGGGGCTGGCCTGAATGTTAGGAGATGGGGAAGCTCGAGATGGCGAACCTTTTGGTTGGGTTGGATGAATGGTGATGCGATGTCCGCCATGCTCGAAAACACAAGTGTTGGAGCGACCATAAAGAGTGGCATCAACATCATAAATCCATGGTTGGCCCAGAATGACGCTCCCAACCTCCATGGGTAAGACATCGCACCAGATTTGAGCCTCATAAGAGTGGAGCTGGATCGGGACGAGGCATCTCAAATGGATGGGGATAGAAGTAGTGTCCACCCAAGACACCTGGTATGGGCGGGGATGGTCCACGGTAGCCAGGCCCAAACGGGCAACCGTACTAGTGGAAATCACATTGATGCAGCTCCCGCTATCAACGATGACTCGGCAAACCTTGCCACCTAGACGGCAGTAGGTCTGAAAAATAGCAGTGCGGCGCCAGTCATCCGTCTCCTTTGGTCGGGCAAAGATGCACCGAACCACCCCAAGCCGTGCTCCTTCAGGTGCTTCTGTAAAAGTTACGGCCTGACTAGTGCCATTCACTTCTCCTCTAGAAAATACTCATCAGCCAGGTCGGCCTCCGCCTCATAACTGACATCCACGAGCAGTGGCGAAGAGTCCACTGCAGCACCGCTCTCCATAGCTAGGGCTCTGTGGGGGCAAGAGCTAGCTATGTGCCCTATTCCTGACAACTATAGCACCGGATGCGAGAACTACCTTCCGGAGGAGCAACGTCCTTTATCGGTGCCTTCCCTTTATCTCCCTGCGTGACCGGTGGAGGTCCCAAAAGGGAACGAACGGGAGGAGGGGGCAGAGTGGGCGCACCCTCCCTCTGGCGTTGCCCCTCAGGAGCCCGGAAAGGGGGACCCCTCTGAGAAGACGCTGGGGCAACACGCTGATTAAAATGACGCTGGAAGGTGGGTCGGCCCCGAGGTGGGGAATCCCTCTCATGCTCAAACTGCTCCATCTCTCGCACTACCTGGTAGGCATGGTCAAGGTCGGTCACATGTTGGCGGAATAACTCCTGCAGATAGGCTCGACGAAGGCCCTTCCGGAATCGAGAAAGGGTTAGTGCACCCTCCTCACGGACTCCACATCTCAACAGGAGATCATCAAATTCATCAATGTACTCAGACACTGTCCGAGATCCCTGAGAGACATTCTGCCACCGATCAATCAACCGATGCCTGTACGTCGAAGGGACGTACTTCTCGCGGAGCCTAACTTTCATCTCAGTCCAAGTATCAATGGGCTCCTCGTATCGTTGAGCAAGGCGATCCTCCAAGCTGGTCCAAAAAGTTAGGGCTCGACCCCTCAACATGGTCTTGGCGAAAAAGGTTCGCCGAGGATCAGACATACCCATCCACTCAAAGTAGCGGTTCATCCGCGATTCCCAGTCAAGATAATGTTGCGGTTCCAAAGATCCGTCAAAACTGGGAGCCTCAAGGCGGGCGTTGTGGATATCCTGATCCCGCTCACGAAAAGCCCACCGCTCATCCTCAAACTCTGGGTCATGTCTAGGACCATACCTCTGATATCTAGGGACAACAGGAACTCGAGGGGTCTCACCCACCTCCTCACCCAAGGACTCACGGTCATAGTCCCGTAAGTGACCCTGATGATCCCCAGCACGGGCAGCTCGGGGAAGGGGACCCCGGGGGAACGGGGGCGCTGAGGTTGTGGCCGGTCCACAACTTGTTCATGCCTCGGCGCACGATCGGCCCCTTCGAGAACGGCAATACGACCAACTATCCCCTGGACAGTACGACCAGACTCGGTGACTCTCTCATCTAAGCTTGCCAGACTCTCTCCTAAACGATGGTCCATCCTACGAATGTCCTCACTGAGTTTGTACACTAACTCGGTCAGGGCCTGGATGTCAGGATTTGCAGCACGTGACCCTGGAGCTGGATTGTGTGATCCCGACATGGCTGGATGTGAATCTGACATAGGGGAGGTGATATGATACACTGTACTGCTACGTGTGGGCATGGAACAAAGACGTCTCCCAACTAACGAGACAGAAATGAAACATGGGAATTGGACACACTACGAGCACCCTTTTTTTTTGTCTAACTTCTGATTTAACTTTTTTTTTTAATGCTGATTGACTACTTTCTGATTTTGATGTCTATTTTTTTTTTTTTTTTGCAGAAAATCGCGTCACAAGATGAATTGCAGGAAAATGCTACGACTAAGGCGTGCAAGCTATACGATTGGAAAATTGTCCATTAAGCACTACAAAATGCCAAGTCAAATACCAGTGTGAACTTCTACAATGTATATGAAATTAACTCCGCATGTAATGCCTCGACTAGTGCGGCGAGATGGGGCTCACGACTCACAAATCAACAATGACTAATTATTTCTCTGGCTAGGAAACCTATCACACACGGCGGCAATTTAACCAAATACTAGAAAAGCAAGTGAGAGAGAGACGTGCGACTACGCGCTAACCGACTCGCTGAAAAACGAGGTCCATCGAGAAATGTGTACACATGCGCATCGCGCTCACGAAGTCGAAGCCAAATGTTTGCTGTTGTGGGGCTGTGTCTCGCTGTCCCGGTCCGGTGCAATCTTCAACGCAGCAAAAACACGTTGTACGGACTCCACGCTTCGCACCGCAGGAGGTGAGACGACTGGTCGCGTCGGGGGCTGACGCGGAGGCGTACGTGGACGACGCGGTTGAAACGCCTCGTGTGGTAGCGCCGGGAGGTAGACGTGAACGGGGTGCTCTCCGTCGGCGTTCAGCACGTCGTGTAAGTTCATCCAGGCGTTGTGCAGTTGGCAGTAGGATGGCCCACTGATCCGTAGAGACCGGGGTAGGCGAGGATGGCGAGGCGGTCGCGCAGGGAACCTGGTGTCCACAGACGCAGGGGCGTGCGACCCGGGTGCGTGAACAGGTCGGAGGCGTCGTGCAGCAGGGCTGGCGCGCAATGCTCACGGGGCGGGCTCGCGGTCGGGGGGTCCGGAAGCGGCCCTGGCGAGTGGCGCGGCGGGGTGACGTGGGGCTCGCGTGGATGCGCGACCCCTGTGGGCGGCTGGCGTGGGGTGAAGCGGGCTCGCGTGGGGCCGCCGGCGTGGGGTGACGCGGGCAGGGGCGTGGGGGACGCGTGCGTCCGCAGTGCTGGAAGGCGGGTGCTGGCTACCCGGCGTGCGTCCGCGGATGCAGGAAGGCGGGCGCGGCCTGCGCGGCCCGCAGGCGCGCGGACGGGGGAAAGGGAAGACCGACGTGGACCGCTTCGTCTCTGATACCAACTGCTGGGGAACCGGAAGAGAGAAGGAAGAGGAGGGAAGGGAAGCGTGGGTTTTCGCTGGGAGGAAGAGGGAGAAGCAGAGAGAGAGAGGTACGCGGGAAGAGAAGGAAAGGAGGAGGTGGCGGCTCAAAGATTGTCTTTAATTCTCAATAACATCAATTAATCCTTTGTTGCTTACAAGACACATATATATATAGGGTTTAAACCCTAAGACTCTCAAAAGACTTAATAAAGACCAACATAACCCTGGGACCTAAATTAAGCAAAATTCGTAATAATAAATAACAGAAAAATAGCAAAGCCCATGTTGGGCCCCTAGTGGGCCAACACTCACAATATGACTCAAATAAGATAGAAAATACACCCACAAAGCCAATCATCAGTCCTCAAGCCAAATGGATGCCGATGTCGAATCTGGGACTCTCCTCCGACGATAAACGTACGCCGGGTCGAAACGAACACGGGCTCGGGTGTCCTCACCACTTTGCCGTGGTGGAAGATGCTGAAGTCGTCGTCGTCGCAGCGCAAAGCTCTCGTCGCCCTAGACCTTTTTCAACGAGGTCAAAATGGGGATAAAAATGAGGTTAATTTATTCTAAGATCTAAGAAATAAGTTAATCTCATCATATTTTCATTTTTTAGGTTATCTTCATCTCCTTGACCCCTCTAAATTATGTGTAAAATAGGTATACCAAACGGAATTTAGAGGTCACTCGAACAGAGATGTGGGTCTTATTTGTCATCCCAAATTTTTAGTAGGATCACCCAATAGACCCAACCCAAAAAATTCTCACTTAAAATAAGTTCTCCAAAAAAAACTTAAAAATTCAATGAAATCACATGATCTCGCTAGATATGAGTTGAGTCCACGTTTACTTAGGAGGTCCCTGTACCATGATGGCGTCAGTGATAGATGTAGAATTTTATTTTAGTGAGATCTTAATGATGTACCCATATAAATTCAGTGGATCACCCAAGGTGAAAAATTATTCTCATAATATATATTTTCCAATCTAGTGAGGTCCACTAGATACATGATGGATCCGCCATTGAATGATGTTGTGGGTCTCTTAAATGTGTCTAGGGTCAGGTCAAAATAGTTATTCAGACAACTATCTTTTTTCATTCTCATTTTATCCCTAATCTATCTTTATACCAAACTAACTGTATTGCAGTGTTTGTCCTCTGGGGCAGGGTTGCCTTTCTCTTGGGTTAGGGCTACTATAGCAAGTCTCCTATGTGTGCAAGAGATAGCTCGGTTGGTTGGACATGTCGCTGCACACTATGTAAGTAAGGATTGATCCCTTGCGCTTTGGTATTTTATAGGTGGTTTTTCTAAGTTTTTCAGACTCGAGACATGAGTGGGTTGGAGGGGTCCCGTGTTTCGAATTTGGGGTGGACTGTGTTCGTCCAAGACACTGCCATGGGATTAGTTAACTAAAAGGAGGGAAAAAAAAGTGTCTTCCGCATGATGTTTCTAGATTCCAATTCTAACAAGTTAGACTCTTTGCGCCAAGCTGAACAAATGGCCACAAAAGAGCTGTGAATTTCCTCCTTTTTGGGGCGAAGGGCCGGCGGTGCAGAAACGGGAGCAGAGCTCCAAAAGACTGGGACTCTCTTCCACGAGTAATACTACTTATTCGGACGTCCAGATAATTAGTCGACATAGATCGGTCGCATAGTCGACTGATCCAGCTCGTGCTGATTATTCGGACGCCCGAGTAACCAACATTTCTCTTCTTCCATTTACTTGTTCACCTAACTAATGCTGGCTTCTTTTTAAACACGACGTATGTGGATGAGCCATGACAAATCTTAGGGGAGATGAATAAGGTCCACTACAATCACATGTGAAAGTAGTCAAGCGATGGGTGCAAAATAACATATGTGAATGGGAACAGAGTAGAAAAGGGAAACAAAGTGCTAAAGCGCGAGGATACATTCTAGGTTGGCTATGTTCCCTTGCTTCTTCAGGGATTTTTGTATAACTTAATAGTGGATAGATTTAGGAGGGTAACTCTAACCGCTTCCGTACAAATGCTAGCTGGTCTTTGTAGACACTTATTTTTTGTTTGTAAATTGAGTACATTTCTTATTCGTATTATTGATGTCTCAAATTAGTCATCATTTTGAAGTCTTTCTTTTACCAATCATGAGTCCATTCACTCTTAATTTCAAGTTCATGGCTAAGATTCATTTGAAACATCAAAACTGTGCAGTCTATCCTATCTTCTAAATATATCTTTACTTTGAAAGCTCATAAAATCCTAATTTTTAATCCAAATATGTCATATCATACTATCATTTTCTAGCCTTTTGAGTCTAGAATCCAACACAATAAACGTTCGTCAATCCGATATCTGTGGAGGGAGATATAACCCATTTCATGGACCCTGCGCGCACTATTTTCTTAACGCGAACGGGTGCATGGTCGCGTTAAGAACATGACCCCACGACCCGACACCTTAGAAACCATGCACGTAAACACATTTTCAAGTATTTTTCGGCCTACCCTTACTCCAGGACCAGAAGTGTTTGCATGGCTTGTGGAGATCCAATCGGGCCATATTTGCTCGAGGCGTCTTCATCAAAGTTGACTCTTACAGAGCCCTCTACAACCTTGAAGTGGAAGCATGTCGATTGATGGTCTATGCCTAAAGTTATAATAAATTATTCTTCACCTTCTCTCTTATATTGAGATCTGCACATTTGAGATTATCGTACCTTCCACAGCCCAAACGAGGGTATATATCTTCAAGGCTTCTTCATTAAAGTTGTTCCTTACAGTTTTCTCTACGAACTCCAATTAGAATCACATTAAACAGTGAAGCATTTGTTCAATTTTGATTTTTACTTTCTCTTTTGCATTTTGTACATGTACACATGCTAGTTAGGGTTTCTCCCTTTCTTCTTCCATGATTTCTCTTCCAGCATATTCCCTCCCAATTTTCCCTTACCCAAAAGGGGTTTCCAAAATCACTCGGTATGCACCCACCATGCTCTCTACACACTCTCTCATGTTTGATGGATGCTACACTTATTTGAATGTCTAATTGGGTTCCCCTTTCATTTTTCATGACTTGGCAAGTATTTGGAACAAAGAACAAGTGATGAAGCTTTTCCTCTTTGTCCGACTGAAGTGGAGGAAGGAGGGAAACCACCATATCCCGCACTACTGTGAAGGCGTCAAAGAGGATGGACGCGTTAAGAAGGCAGCAGCCCGACATGACGCATTAAACTTACCATTGTGTTGCCTTGCTTTGACGCATTATAAGGTAGGTCCCTAGCCTTCTATTTTCCTTTTCTAGGTTGATTAGCATGCACTGTTAATCTTCTATCATCTTGCAATCAACTTGGTTTCGATCACATCCTTTTCTTATATTTTGGGGTGGCATATGCACATACATGTTTGTTTCTTTTGTTTTGAGGGTCACATCCTCGTGATTACATCTTTTGGTGTTTCATCATGTATGAGTTGTTATTCTCCAAGATTTCAACTAGATTTGTCTTTTAGCTCTTTTCCCTATATTTTCTTGAGGAAATCTACCGCCTATTGATATAATTTAGAAAACCACTGCCATCCCACGTTCGAATTTGGATGGTGCCTCCCAAAGTCCCTACCATATGGGTTAGAACCCACTGGTTGTTTTTAGTTCTTTATAAGAGAAATAAAAAATAATATAAAGCAAAATCTTAAGTGAATCAAAATTTGGAGAAGAAGGATCTGAGGAGTTATCCCCTAAACTCTGTCTCTGTGATAGTTCAGATGGTGAAGGAGTCACATCATCCTCATCCACTGTACATAGTGACATCTGTAATATCTAGGGGATCTTCTTATTCTGTGCTCTTCTTTTGTTTGGGACCAAAATCTTTATTGTCCACCTGGATTTCTTTGGTGGTCGTCCATATCTAGAATCTTTTTTCCTTTGTTGTATTTGCACCGGATGGCCAAGCACGTGATACCTGTGACAAGTTTGTGTCATTAGAAGCAAGATAAAGAGCAAAATGTATGACATATTATAAATGAACATGTATCACATGTGTATGAGATGAAACACGATGGCATGTAGAAGATGACCTAGATAGAGATGGTGGTCAAGAAGGGGGACCTCTAGGCTGAGAACTAGGGGGATCTATCGATCGAGATTGGTGGGGAGCTAGTGGCTGAATCAACCTCTCGACATCCGCTGTGTCAAACTCATAGTGAATACATAAAATAGGTCCTCTCTCAACTCTAGTACTGATGTCTATGACAATGTCATCATCTAAGTCAACTTCATCATCAAAACCAAGAGTCTGCATTGCTAGTGCATGTTCGGCACCCCCGACATATGCACTTGCCTCCTCCCTTTGAATAACAAACATTAAAAATGTGTTCGGCCAAGGTGAGTCTCCTAGATCGTTGGCCTCCTCATCAAGCTCCATTCCCTCCCTTTCTGTAGTGGACCTTGCAACTCATGACACCATAGGATCTTCATCATCTTTGAGATAAGATATGTCTATAGGATCAGAGTCCCCCTCCCTTTTTCTAGCATCCATCTGCACATGTTTCAACCTGAGTCTCATGTTGTAGTGAACGTAGACCAACTTGTCTAACCTTCTATGAGTCAATCTTTTCCTCAACTTCGTGTGGATTAAGACAAAAGTGCTCTAGTTCTTCTCGCAACCGCTGGAAGATGATGTCCGTGATAAAACTTTGATTGTAAATTCTCTTAACGTAGGTGCACTTTTGTTATAACTAAGCCATCACTCTCCTACAAATTACAGAGACATATAGACAACCTCAGAATATATTTTACTTCATGCTACACAAACATTCTTTCATAAGACACCAAGTTGAGAAAGAAGAAAGAGAAAGGGTGGAAGAACCCTTAGCTGGAGCTAGAGGAGTCGGGTGGGAGGGAAATGGGGGAAGGGAAAGGGAAAGGGGTTACTTAGAGGGGGATCCGATCAGATCGCTGCGGGTTTGGTCGGGTCGAATTCAGATCCGGATCGACTCGCTCGAGTTAATCCGGTCCGATTCGTACAACCGCAGGTCACTTTGACTCTAACGACTTGACGGTGCAAGGGTTCGAAAATGTCATGACAGGCATCGAATTGACTGTGCCACAACGGTACAACCAACCGTATGCCAAGGGAAAAGATAGATCTAGGGATAGGAAGGGAGGGAGAGAGCCCTCAACATTTTTCGAGGTCCCCACCACAATGGCATCGCAGTGTTCGTAAAAGTGAAACTACCTAAGATTCAAAGACTTCAAACATATTTTTTTTATAAAAAAAGTTGACTCAAATTATAGACAAACACTTTCGTCTTTAAATATTTAGAACTACTTTCTATACATATCTTAAATCTAAGACTTTGCTCGGTAACACGATGCAGAAAATCTACAAATGATTTCTCTCCGATCTATAAAATATTAGACAGGAGAAATCTGATTAAGTCTACATTAAATTCTTCTACATGTGATACATAAGTTGGACGAAATCTGAACTGAAATGCCATGTGGTATTCGAACAACTTTAAAATTTGGATAAAGAGATCGAAAGGACATGAGTTAAGCCGGCCATTAAATGATACGAATACGAATGCCCTGCACATGGATCGAAAATCTTCATACTCGGTGATACGAACAAGAATGCGCTACTAGCCTTAATTCGTGACCGAAATAGATTGGAGGACCATTTAAGACACACAAACAAGAGAAAGATATAAGAGACTGACTTCAACCAGCCGCAGCCAGACATTCTCATCAACTTTAACTCTTATTCCTTACTTAATCTCATATCAAATAAGTACTAAGATTTTGCCCCCGGATGCCCCTCATTAAAATCGCCAGCTGCTCGTCCTCCTCCATTTGCACCCTCATCCTCGTGATGATCTCTTCCGACATTGTTCCTGAACCTCGACCAGAACAGAAGGTAGGCAAGTTATTAGACCAGAACATTTTATGGAGAGATGGGAGTCAGAGGAGTATGGTGGTGCTGAACTTGATAGTAGGCTCAAATTTTCTAAACTGGACCAGGAGCAAGCTGAAGCTTTGGAGAGACCTTTCACCATGATTAAGCAAATGCCAGGGAATAAAGCACCAGGGCCAGATGGCATACCAGGGAGTTTTTACAAAAAATTGCTGGGACATATATGGTCAAAGAAGATATATATATATATATTCAATAATATATTGCAGTCCAATACTTGTACTGGTATGCATATATTCCACCAGCGGTTAATATTGCTACCTTCATACCTCTTTTGCCGGAGGTGGATAACCCGAGGAGAATTACAGACTGGAGACCAATTAGTCTATATGCAATGACATATATAAAAATAATTTCTAGACTATCGGACCATGTTTGGTATCGGGATGGATCGAAGATAGAGTGATTACACTCCAACAAACGGTTTTTGTACCTGGTAGATCCTTGGTAGATAATGTTCTGGTTGCACAGGAATTAGTTCACTCAATGAATAGAAATAGAAAGCCTAAAGAATTAGTGCTGCTAAAGTTAGATATGGAGCAAGCATGTGACAGGGTGGAGTGGTGTTGTGTGGACAAAGTCCCTGTTTGCCATGGGTTTTTGAAAGTTGTGGAGGAGATGGATACAAGTATGTCTCTCTAGTACATCTATGGCTGTGCTATTCAATGGCTCTCCTTCCAAGTGGTTTAAACCAACTAGGGGGCTCAGGCAGGGGGACCCATTATCACCTTATCTCCCTCAAGAATGCTAAAAGCCAAGGAAAACTGATAGATTATTCAGGTAAGAAAATGAGATGTTCAGTGAATCACCTCATGTATGCTGATGACATGTTGGTGGTGGTGAGAGCTGGTACATGCCAGAGATAGCAGCGTGCAAAGAGGTGGTGACTAGCTATTGCAACTGGAGCGGGCAGCAGCTAAACACCAAGAAATCAAAGTGTCACATTAGTAGGTTAAGACCAAGTCAGGCGAAGCAAATGAGAAAGTTCTAGGGGTCAAAAAGGAGGAGCTGGGTAGATATCTGGGGGTTCAGATTACCCACTTAAAACCAGCTGACAAAGCTTTCAAAGATGTTCTGAGTAGAGTGAAAGCCAAGCTCGCTGGGTGGCGGGGCAGCATGCTGTCCATGTATTGCAATCCATTCCGTTGTTCTGGGCAGCAGTTAATGGCTTTTCAGAAGCACAGATAAATGAGATCGAAGCCATCTGTAGAAATTTCATTTGGAAAGGCTGTAGTGAGACAAAAGGAATGTATCTAATAGGTTAGGAAAGCCTAAAGAAGCCCATTGCTGAAGGAGGTCTAGGGATGTTGGACTTGCAGGCCATGAATAGTGCTCTGCTTCTTAAACAGGCAGTTAGAATGTGCAGAGGTGAGGAAAGCATTTGGACAAAATTAGTAGCTGATAAATATTTGAGGAAGGGTAATATGGGCAAGCCTTTCAAATCTGTCCTCGACAACACAATACTGGAGAAGAATTAGACGGGAATACCAATTGTATAAAAATTTCATTGGATAGGTCCCGGGAAGTGGTAATGATATTAACATCCTAGTAGATGGCTGGTTGTGGGAAAGAGGCCTAAGTCAGTATCTTTGGAGATTCAACACTGAAGTCATCAAGGTGGAGGATCACTTACATACCTTACTAGATGAGGAAGGCATGTGGAGTTTGTTAAAGCTAGGATCTATTTTCCCACAGACCCTAGTCAGTAAAATCAAGGAAATTCCAACATTAGGTGCACATAGTAAAGACACAAGATGTTGGTTACCAAATCAATCTGACAAGTTTTCAACAAAGTCTGCTAACAAGTTAATCAGGGAGCAAGTACAAGGAGGAAATCGAAAAGTTGAAAGTTTCTGGAAAACAATATGGAAGTGGCCAGCTATTCCAAGGATAAAAGTCATGTTGTGGAAGTTGGCTTGGGGGTAGACTTCCAATAAAGATGTATTTAAGGCATTGCAACATTCAGATCCAAGACATGCATTTGTGAAGCTTGTGAGAAAGAACAGGAGGATGCATCACATGCGTTAGTGGGTTGTGAAAGGGGCAGCAGCTATGGGTTGCAATTGCTAGAATACTTGAATGGCCACCCCCCCCCCCCCAAGGCACCTAGCTGAATTGTGGGATGGATGCACAATGGAGGAGGAGCACAACTTTGAGATTATTTTCTGCAAAGCAACAGTAGCTTGTGCCTTGGATCACATATGGAGAGTAAGGGATAAAGTCATATTTGAAGATAGGACTGCTGGTGTACTTGTGTCTTGTGTCACCTTCAGAGACTGTGGCTTCAACGGGGCATTTCATTAGAACTAATGGAGAATTGTATGCAAATTCCCATGTGATAAATAGTAAACAAGCCGAGCTATGTATGAGGTGGGGGTTCAAGATTAAAGTGAGATAGAAGCTAGTGAAGAAGGGGCCATCAATGTGGAGTTCATCACTAGTCGGGTGGGTAAAGGTAAATTTTGATGTAGCCTATCTAATCATAGGTGACAAGAAGGACGCCAAAGCAGGCTTTGTTATCCGAGGTAGCAGGGGGAACATAATCAAGGCTGGGGCCATTTATCTCGGAGATAGAACAGCTTTGAATGCTGAGGCAATGACTGCACTAGAAATGTTACAAGCAGTAGAGGAATGTAGGGGAGAATTTATGCAGGACATATGGGTTGAAGGGGATAATTTACAAGTGGTCAATGCTCAACTAAGAAATGGGAATGCTCCACTGGAGATTGCAAGCCTGGTAGACAGAATGCAGAAGGTTCTTGTTGCACGGAAACGTCCTCTGATATTTCTCCGTCGTTGTCTAGATCAGACATATACAAATAGAAATAAAATCATAGCAGAATAGAGAGAAGAAGAAGAGATAAGCGGTCGACTGTTTTTCCCAGAGCGGTTAGTCGAGTCGTCGACCGACAGTTGCTCAAATATTTGATGCCACGACAGAACCTATCCATATCGCTACTGTTGTCCCATAGATGTCCACTAAATTTGAACCACATCTCAACAATTCTCAAAGGATGGAAGCTACATAAAGTATCCCACATCAGTAGACAATTTAATGTGGTTGTTGATTGGTTGGAAGTGGAAGCTAGGAAGGCAAAATTCAAAATGGTTTAGAGGACAGTTTTTCCGGAGGAACTAAGCATGGCAGGCTTAGGTAACAAGGAATTGGGATAAGATTTAAGCAGCAGGACAGAAACAACTGGCAGCTGTGTAGAACATCAGACACAAGGTGCAGGGGCAGGGGCAAGAACTCTATGCAGGGCAAAGAGGCTGACCAAAACTGTGAGGAGATACGACGTGGACTCTGAAAGGATTCAAAAACATTGCAAGGAACACAATACTAGGTCTCCAACAGGAGGCCAGGATGTCGTTAATGGTACATCTTGGATGTGGGATCCTCCCTCCGTGATTGGATCCCCAACTTGGGCATTGATATATAGGTCGCTAGGCAGGTATCTTGCTTTGCTTAGACTCTTTATTTCTGGGTGAGTTTTGTCTTTGATAAGTGTTGTAGTCTTTGAACTTCGACTACCAGTCTACCAGGTGGTAGTCTTTATCCAAACCCCCCCCAAAAAAAAAAAGTTACTAGACCAGAACAAGAAGAGTTGCATTTGTTACCTGTGAAAATAGGTAAGAATGCCAGTGCCTCCTAATTAGTGGGGTGCCGGCAGCACTCACTATCCATTTTCACGGGTAATAATTATTTTCCAAACGAAAAATAACACACGGAAGCTCCAAAGCATCCTCTAATCTGTTTCTAAAATCTGAGGAAGGAGAAAAAAAAAAGATGGATTTAGAAAGTTAGAAATCTCAAATAAAAAAATAAAGATTGAGCAATGAGTAGGTAGAACTATTGGTAATTAATTAAATATATCTCTATAGATAAGAAAATGACACACTTGTGAACTAGAGTAAATTCACATCATACAACTCTCAACTTCAGAGTTGGAAAGTTGAAATCTCACATTCATAAAAGAAAAACAAAAAATAAATAGTTAGAAACCACGTAAGATAATACTCCATAACATAACATCCAAAAAAGGTTGTCCTCTTACTAGGATTTTTTTTTTAATTTATGGACTTAGTAATACCAATTTGGTTCAAATAGCCTGCTTGGATTAAAAAAAAAAAAACTAACCCGTTAAATTTATTTGGTTTGGTTTGGGTCCTTGTCCCAAAGTTAAGACTTTGAACTGAACCAAATTGAAAAGTTTAGTTCAATTTGATTTAATTTATCGAGTCAAACCAAAAATAAGAGCAATAATAAAAGACATCACATGTATCAACTAAATTTGACATCTGCTAACTTACGAAGACAATATCACAAAATAATTTATAATATTGCAAACATAACATAAGAAATATGCCATTTTGCGCGATTTTCCAATGTTTTTACTCTAATTCACAGTGCACCAAACGACTTCCAATTTTTTTAACACTTGGGCTTCAAGCAAGATACTTCATTAGCTAAATCAACGAGTGCCTTTTTACATAGTACCGATCTTTGTAATGACAGATGTGTAAACTTACATGAAGTAATCTCAAAATCGCACGATCATATTTGATATCAGAATAAATCAGAAATAGTGTGAAGATATACTTAAAAATTAAAAATATATTTAAAATTTAATATTATCTTCAATCTATTTTAATATCTGTACAAATCCACCTAACTTTCAATACTAATTTTTTTGTTTTGGGTACTACAGTGCAGTGGTCAAACGACACCTTCTGATTCCTTTTTGGCTCTCACGCTTCATATTTTTTTGAATCTGTGGGCACCCATATAGTTTAACGTAAGGAGCCTCCATGGTCAGAATAAGCAGGAATCTAATCCCATGGATTAGAGGGTGGAGCCATCTTGGTAAGCAATCATGCGTGTTGGAGGTGGGAAGGGATGAGATCTTTTCATAAGCTAACCACCCCCCGTGACATCTTCCTTATAAGACAGAGGTGGGGGTGGTCGCCATTTCAAGAAATCCGTCGGCCGTGTCTCTTTTCCGCGGGGGTGGCGGCCGGGATAACCATTGCAAACTCCTCAACGCACGCGGCACGCCGCCTCCATTCCCCACGCCCACCTCGAGCGGGCCCCACCTTTCTTTCCTTTTATTATTATTATTATTTTTAAAAATACTTTCGAATAAATAGTTAACTCGACAGAGAAAGAGAGAGTAGTTTATTTTCTAGTCTATGTTAGATCATTAGAAATCGCAAGAGTCTATATTTTGTCGTGTGATTTAATTTTTAATATCTACTTTTATTTTTTCAACTTTTATAAACTTTGAGAGATGATTTTTATTTTTTTGACGACAGACTCTATCCTTTTATGCACCTTTATAATTGAGTTATATAATATATATGTGATATTCAGTTACAATATATGTTATGTTGAATTACAATATACGTTACAATATTCATTATGTGGAGTTATAATATATATTATACTTAATTATAATATTGTAATATATGTTATAATTCAATATTGTAACTAAATATAACATATCCCGTATAGTATAACTTAACTCAACATAACATATAATGTAACTCAACTTATCATATAATGTAACTCAACACAACATATACAGTATAATATAATGTATGATATATTGTAACTAACATATATATAACTCAGTTATATTATTATATAAAAACATAACATATATAATTGGTGGCGCAGGCATATAAATGGGTGGCATTGGAATCAAGAAATTCTGAGAGATTTCGAAGGTGTGGCTCCCGCTTTCGCCCCTCTCCTCCCTTATAAGGAAGTAGGGGCACGAAATTCGAAGCGGGCCAGAAGCGATGTTTCCCCCCGCTCCAAGTCGCTCCTCGGGTGCATCGCTGGTGACCGTTCGAGTGGAGCGCGCAGCGTCCGTGGCTCGACACGACCCCCGCACTCATCATAAAAGCTCTGTGTTCGAGGGAAACTCACAAACCATGCCGCCATGTAGCCATTCGGATCTCCGAGGACGATACCGCATTTAATACGAAGATGACGTCCAGGCAAGTCGCCGCTCTCAACCGCTCCGGTTCCCGAACTGCTTGAGAGCATGGGAGGCAAGTGTGGTGGCCGTTTCCAGCCACCATCGTGCGCTGGGCCCATCATGACCCAGCCCAATTTGGCAGGCAGACGTGGCCCTCTCACAAGGCGCCACGACATTTCAACAGCAGCTTCAAGGTTCCGAGACCGGTTCTTGCATTCGGGTCCCAGCGGGACCCAAAAGCCGCCTCCGGGCGCCTCGTAGCCTGCTCAGACAAAGGCCCTTCCTTCCGAGCAGGGTCTGCTCGGCTTGTGCTGAAAACCCATTGGGACAGACATCACTTTCTTGCATCAGGCATCTGGCAGCAAGCCATGCCTTCGAACATTAGGTGCCGAACAGTGGGCTTGACTACCGAACAGCAGGTCTGGCTCACCGAGCAGGCTACCTGCTCAGTACCTTCCTCCCAGGAGAATCCGAGCTGCCCTTCATCCCCTCACGGCAGTTACAACGGCTACGCCACGCGCGCCCCACAATCAAGTGGTGCATTAACTGCCTAGCTCCTCAACGGGTGCCTCAACGCGTAACCCCCCGTAGAGGACGCTAGCAGGCGCGCCCTTTGCAGCATTGATCAGGGACGTTCCGTCCCTCTCCCTCAGCACTTCAGCCTATAAAAGGCATTGCTAAGCCTCCATGCAGAGGTACGTGATCCAAGGCACCCTTACTCACACAAGCCCTTACGCTTCACACACGAGAACCCCCTTCCTCTCACGTCCCTTACTGACTTAGGCATCAGAGGGTTCTCCTCGGTTCTTCAACCAGGCCCTCCTGATCCTGTTCTAGTTTTGCAGGTGATCGTCCGCTACTGGCGACCGTCTTCTTCCCTCTCAAGTGTAGGCCCGCTAGGCTCTGGCCCAAGCAGGAAATAACCTCCACACTTTTGGCGCCGTCTGTGGGAAGTGGGTAAAGGAAGTGCTTGAACTCGTTTTGTTGCGCGCCGGTTCAGTAACTGTGTTCTAACAACTTCCTCTTTTTTGCAGCCGCTGCGGAGTTGGAAGCTGGGAGAGATCAGGAGGCGAACGAGGATTTCACCGAACAGATCCCTGTTATGGCCCACATGGTATACGAGGACGATGACGTCGCCACTGTTGTCCGGGTCCCCTCTGCTTTGAGGGTTGGTACTGCGGTAACGACCGCATTGGTGGCGCCTTCACCTGCCAAGGGACCCCCGGAAAGCACACGGGTCCTTGAGAAGGGGCCCGAAAAAATTCGTTTGAAGAAGAAGGCCACCATCAAGGTGGTTTCAGCAGGAGCTCGACCTTCGTTCGAGGAGGGCGAAGGGGCGACTTGGCCTTTCGCCGCTATGAAGAAGAGGCTGATGCTGCTCGACGAGGGCGCGAAGGACGCAGACCAGCTCCGAGCTCGGAAGAAGAAGAGGCTGGTCCGTGCTGCCCCTCAACAGAGCGAGGAGGGACTAAAGAAGAGGCCGACGAGGCGCAATTGCTACTGCGCAAGAAGCGTAAGGCCGCTGGGTCGGCCGAACAGGAAGCACCGCAGATGTCCTCTGTGGTCCGCCCTGAGGTCGCGCAGAGGATGGCAACCGAGCTTGGGCTCGTTGTGGTAAGCGACGGGTCAGAGAGCTCTGCTGAGGAGCAGAGGGAAGTGCGCACGCCATCGGGCCCCAGCGAGAGCCGCGGAGAGGAAGTTGCTCGAACAGCGGCATCGAGCACCGGAGGCGCCGAACAGGATGTTGCTAGAGACCTTTGCTCGAAGGAGAGACGGTAATGAAGAGACCTCCGTTGCGGGGGAGGGGACCTCTCCGCGCCTCGAGGTGCTAGAGAAGGATGTTCCTGAGGAGGCGGCTGCTTCGGCCACGGGGGCCACTCCTACCGGGGAGATGCCGGCCCCACAGAAGGAAGTTGTCGAAGTTGTCGTGGCCCCCCTGCCCCCCATAAAAATGGTTGCGATAGTGGAGACACCGTCAACCACTTTGGTCTCCACTGAGGTTGGAGAAGCCGCGCAAGGGACCAAGGAGATGGCCCTGGCGACAGAGGGCCGCGGGGAGGTTGCTGATGCTGCTGCTGAGCCCGCTAGGAGGGCGGAAATCTCCATTGAGCGATCAGACGCCGCTGAGGAGGTCGTAAGTTCTCGGGAGGACCGGAGACCTCTCTCCGCAGTACTGAAGGGGAAGTCGTCCGAGCTCCCCTCGCAGGCGATGCTAGAAGCCACGCTGGGAAGGCTTGGGAGCGATGCTTCAAGGGTTCTTCCCCCCGTGCCCGTCTGCATCCTACTTGGATAGGATGGCGCGGTGTCAAGACCTGAGCCCGGAGAAGACCCCTGAGCATTCCAGTGCAGCCTACCGCCCAGGGCACCTCTCCGAGCATGACGAAGATGATAACGTCGACGTGGGAGTGTTGGTGGATGGCATCACGAGATCGATGGTCCTATTGAAGAAGCTCGCCTTCCGTGCCCAGAATCAGAGGCAGATGTGGGAGGCGGAAACTGTCTTCTGTGATGATCTGGTCACCAAGCACCAGGTTCGTGAGGCCGAGCTGCTAAGGGAGGTGAAAAGCCTCCAAGATGCCCTCCAAGCATCCGAGCTAAACCTGACCGTCGCCCGAGCCGAAAAGGAGGCAATCGCGAAGGTGTTATCGAAGCCAGGGCCCAAGGAGTGGCGGAGTACAAAGAAGGTCCTGACTTCAAAAAGGACTTGGAGCAGTTCGGGGCCCGTTATTACAAGGTGGGCCTCGAAGCCGGAAAGGAGTTCGGGGAGAAGCTTGCTTGGACAGAGCGTGCCCGAGAAGCCTTCGAGCCTGCTGTAGGGGAGTGCCGGCGTCGTACCCAGGACGTGCGTTTGGACGGAGTGCACTTTACTCAGTTCCAGTCAGGGTGAATGCCTCCTGTAGACGACGGCGCCGGTCCCTCCAGGCAGGACCCTTGAATATCCTTCCTTTTTTTGTAGCTCGGCCGAAGCGAGCTTTTGTACAAAATCTGAATAGATATTTCTTTTTTCAAAAAATGGCTTCGCTTTTTCTATCTCCTTACCTTGCAAGTGTTCTGTCCGAACCAAAATTTGTTGGTCATTTAGAAGCGTTCGCAATTACCGCACAGGTTGTTATGAACTGCGGGCGTTCTAACCTGGGGTGCTTGCAGAACATCTTCATACTAGGAGATGTCGTTACATCCTTGTGAGCTAAAGATATTAATATAAGGATGTTTTAGACTTCGTCTCTAGCCGGCCAAAAGAACTGGTAGGAGAGAAGTAGGATGCCGAACAGAAGGCTTTTATAAATAGTAAGCCTTCAAATTGGATACATGCTAGGTTCTGGGTATGGCCCCGCCACTAGGAGTAGTTAGCTTGTAAGAGCCTTTTCCAAGGACCTGGGTGACCTAATAAGGTCCTTCCCATTTGGGGGTGAGTTTGCCGGCTGCTCTTCGGGGATCCGATGCCGAGCAGCGGCAAAGAATGAGGTCCCCTTCGAAGAAGCGCCTCTCCCGAACTCGGGAGTTATAATACTGCACAAGACGCTGTTGGTAGGAAACTAGTCTGATGCTGGCGTCGTTTTGGCATTCGCCAAGCATGTCTAGGTTTTCCCTGAGCACGTGATTATTGGCGGCCTCGTCGAAGTGAGTTGTCCGGAGAGCGGGGAAAGCCACTTCCAGAGGTACAACGGCCTCTGTGCCGTAGGCCAAATGGAAAGGGGTCTCCCCAGTGGCTACCCGAGCAGTTGTTCGGTGACACCACAACACATTAGGGAGCTCATCAATCCACGAACTACCAGCAGCTTCGACTCTCGTGCGGATCCCGTGCAGCAACGTACGGTTGGCGTTTTCGACCAGACCGTTGGCCTGAGGATGTGCCACGGAGGTGAAGTGGTTGTAGATGTCACGTCCTAATAAAATTCCATTTATTGAACATGACAGATGATGAACACGAGAAGTAACATATACACAAACACTTGTTTAGCGGAAGCTTATTACATAATACTCCTCATTTCAGTCTAAATGAGGAATATATAAAAGAAAACTGTAGCATTATTACATTCCAACTACTCTAAAAGAAATAAAAGTTGATGACTCGTAGGATGACGGGCAGTCCCCTCAGCACACACATCCCCCCTTAGACTTCATTCTCATCTGGACAACCTGAAAAAGGTAGGAAGAATGAGCTAACTAGCCCAGTAGAATTCAACTCTTTAGAACGGAAGAACTCAAGAACATAATTTCAGAATGAAGAACTCAAGAACATAATTTCAGAATGAAAGTTTAAACATGGCTAATGATGGCATTACGTGGAGGGACAAACGTGTCCACTTGAATAACACATATAGAACAGTAGAAAGCATAATCATGCAATCAAGATAACACTTGAGTTCTATTTCAGAAACAAATTCACACACATAAATATGACATGATGACAAATCAAGCACGAATCGATGTATGCCAACATCCACTTGTCCTCATCGTTCCCGCGCAGCCACAAACGAATTTGGGTGCTCCTCCCAGGACTGAACCAGCCCCATTGCACAGGCATAATAATCAAATAAGATCTAAAGATCCAATAACAGTCATCATTACTTATTTATAATCCTCTGGTATGCAGTAATCTACTGCTGAAAATTATAATTCTGACAGAAGAACACAGGTCTGGAAGTTGGACTACATAAGCTGAAGTTCTGCCTACATGAGCTGAAGTTCTGTCTACATGAGCTGAAGTTCTGTCTACATGAGTCGAATGTATGAGTCGAATCATATATAAACTGGAAGTCGAATGGTTGAAGTCTACATGAGTTGAAGTCAACATGAGTCGAATGTATGAGTCGAATCATGTATAAATCTGTCATGAGTTATTGAAGCCTTCATGAGTTGAAGTCAACATGAGTTGAAGTCTTCATGAGTTGAAGTCAACATGAGTCGAATGTATGAGTCGAATCATGTATAAATCTATCATGAGTCGAATCATGTAAAATCTGTCAACATAAGTCGAATTGTGACTACATGAGTCGGATTCTGACTATATGAATCGAAGTCTGGCACTCCAATTACCTAACATAGGGTTTGAACTTTTGCAGTATCCAATATGATCATGTATAGGGACAGTGAGTTGTACTCTAGGGTTGTAGAGATGATCTATCCATGTTAAGCTAGAAACCAACTACAATATGACACTGGAAAAGTTTCTATTTCTACAGCAGTGACTCCCAATCGTGGTAGAAGACACATAAAATACCATGAATAGTCCAACAGTAACTCAAAACAAGTTCAAGGGTTAGGTAAGAGAACAAAAAGAAGTTGAATCCTACCTTACTGATTTGAGTAAGTTTCTTCTTCAAGGTAGAACTCCACAGATATGAGGAAACAAAAGGAGAAAAAGTTTGCACAGATGGCGGTCTTGACAGGTGCAATTGGGGGAGAAAAGATAAAATCAAGGCAACCTCCAGCAGCAATAACTGGTAGCCCCTTCGATTAGAAGTAGCAGCTCCTTTTGACGCAGCACAACGGCAGCCACTACCAGCACCAAGGTGTATGCGCAGCAACAGTAGCAGTAGAAGAACACAAGGACAAGAACCAAGGAAAGTGCAAGAACAGAAGGAAGATCCAGCATATGTCAACAGAAGAGGCAGCAAGAACAAGAGTGGAAAAGGGTGCATACGAAGGCAGAGGGGTGGCTTTTATAACCCAGCTAACTCTCATGCACAGTGACACGTTAGCTACCAATGTGTCACGGTAAAAGCCATAGAGTTTTTACCATCGACATAATTACCATGCACAACCCACGGTTTACACCTAAAGGTTATCATAAGAGCTTCCACTTAGGTGAGGTGGCTGCCCCAGCCCTTCCCACGTAAGCTAGGTAAATTCCCAAAAATACTTGACGTAATTAACCCATAAATCAGATGGCCCAAAAATCTACATGTATATAGGTTCAAATGGTGTCCATTTGTATTGAAATTTTAGCCATAAGCTAATACAATGGTTTTACAAATTATGGTGATTTTTATTTAATTTTTAGAATTTATTTTACACAGGGTGAAAAATTACTCGGAAAATAGTTGCGTTGGCTTAATCTCAAAATCCATACGCAACAATTCCGGATAATTAGATTTCTGATGTCTCCACATTTTTATGAGAATTATGGTGTTCTCAAATTAATTTTTTTTATTACTATTTTCTGATGTCGCACTGTCGGAGTGCGCACTTCAGAGCACGACACTGGTTAGTTTATTAACACTAACTAATCCCAGATATTAATCATCTCAAAATAATAATAATAAGAATCACGTCTAATAATAGTCTTATTCATGTTTTTCAGCAATTAAAATTTTTAGGGGCATTACAGTAGATGCCAAGTTCGGCGCACTTCTGCTTGAAGAAGGTGCTGTCGAACTGCTTCCCGTTGTCGGAGGTAATCACTCTGGGATGCCAACCTGCAGAGGAGGTTCTTCCAAACGAACTTCCACGCGGCTTGTTCGGTGATTGTGGTAATGGGTTCTGCTTCGACCCACTTGGTAAAGTAGTCGATGGCCACGAATAAGAACTTCTTCCGACCCTGGGCCTCTGGGAAGGGACCCAGTATATCAATGCCCCATCTAGCAAAAGGGCGCGGCTCAAACAGTGTATCAAGTTGCTCGGCCGGTTGCTTAATGAGCTGTCCGAACTTCTGGCATTCCGGGCACCTTCTGACAAAAGACATACAGTCCTTTTGCAGAGAGGGCCACTAGAATCCTGCTCGGATAATGCTGCGTGCCAGCGTTCTGCCCCCCAAGTGGATTCCACACAACCCCTCGTGAACCTCTTCGATAGCCGCAAGGGCCTCTTTAGGGCTGAAACACCGTAAGAGGGGTCTTGAAAGGGACCGTCGGTAGAGCTTGCCTTCTATAAGGGTGAAACGCTGAGAACGCAGTCTGATCTTCTAAGCTTCGCCCTACTTAGGGGGAAGCTCTCCTCGAAGCAGATAGGCCAGGAGAGGGTCCATCCAGTTTGGAGCTGGGGGGTCGGACCCAATGGTTGCTACATCCACTTCGGTGCTCGGTGCAACGAGCTCTTCAATGAATACGGAGCGAGAAGGGGCGATGTCACCTGAAGACGCCAGCTTGGCAAGTGCATCAGCTCCCGCATTTTGCTCCAGTGGAACATGTATGACTTCGAAGTAGAGGAGGCCTCCTGCTCGACTCTTGACCTGTTGAAGGTACTGGGCCATGCCTGGCTCCCTTGCTTCGAACTGTCTGTTCACCTGGCCGGCAACCAATTGGGAGTCACTGAAGGCCCTGAGTCGAAGGGCTCCAAGGTGCCTCGCCATTCAGATTTCGGACAGCAACGCTTCGTATTTGGCCACATTTTTGGAGGCCGCAAAGCGAAACCGAAGGACATATTGGAACTCTAACCCCTCTAGAGAGGTGAGGACCAGGCCAGCTCCGCTCCCTGTGACACACGAGGATCCATCGACGTAGAGCTCCCATGGGGGCTTGTCGGCCAGCGGAGGATCCTGCTCGGTAGGGAGGGTACACTCCGCGACGAAGTCCACCAATGCTTGTGCTTTATTGGCCGTCCTTGGACGGTAGCTGATGTCGAATTTGCCTAGCTCGATGGCCCATTTAATGAGCCAGCCAGAAGTCTCCGGCCGCTGTAGAATAGATTTCAGCGACTGGTCGGTAAGAACTGTTATTGAGTGGGCCTGAAAGCAGGGCCTGAGTTTCCGGGCAGCCGTGACCAAAGCAAAGGCGAGTTTTTTTGCTTGGGGGTACCTTCTTTCCGCTTCTTGAAGGACCCTGCTAATATAGTAAACGGGATGCTGGGCCGCTCCCTCTTCTCTAATCAACACTGCGCTGATGGAGTGCTCGGGAACCGAAAGGTATACGAACAAGGGCTCCCCGAGCACAGGTTTCGAGAGAACAGGTGGGGCTACAAGATAGGCCTTCAACTCCGCGAAGGCGGCCTCACAGTCCTCAGTCCACCGTACATGCTCCCCTTGCTGTGAAGAGCCTCTGGGTCCTCGCAGTAATTTGAAGAAGTTGAAGCTCCTCTCTGCTGCTCGGGACATGAACCGGTTGAGTGCGGCTAGCCGTCCAGTCAAACGTTGGACGTCGCGTACCATTTTTGGGCTGCTCATTTCAAGTATTGCTTGGATCTTCTCAGGGTTGGCCTCTATTCTCTATTTGAAATGAGGAAGTCAGGAACTTTCCGAGCATACTTAAACGCACACTTGGCTGGGTTGAGCTTCATATTGTACCTTCGCAAAGTTGCGAAGGTCTCTCGAGGTCAGATATGTGGTCAGTGCTCGGAAGCATTTTGACCAACATATCGTCGACGTAGACCTCCATGTTGCGCCCAATTTGCTGCTCGAACATCTTGTTGACCAATCGCTGGTATGTTGCACCTGCGTTTTTCAGACCAAAGGGCATCCTGGTGAAATAGTATAACCCCAAATCTGTGACAAATGTGGTGGCGTCCTGATCCGGAGGATGCATACTGATCTGGTGATACCCAGAGTAGGCATCCAAGAAGTTGAGTAGCTCGTGCCCGGACGTAGCGTCTACCAGCTGATCGATGCGCGGCAATGAGAAGTTATCCTTGGGCGTCGCTTTGTTGAGGTACTTGTAATCCACACAAACGCGCCATTTACCAGTGGCTTTGCATACGAGGACTACGTTGGAGATCCATCTTAGGTATTGGGCTTCCCGAAGGAGCCCCACTGCTCGGCTTTTGACAACATGATCACGGATCACGGTCTGTCGCTCTTGGTTGACATGTCGCCTCCTTTGTTGAACCGGTGGGACCCGTGGATCCAGGCAGAGGCGATGCACCATTACCTCTGGAGGGATGCCTGGCAACTCATCGTCGGACCACGCAAATACGTCTAAATTAGCTAGCCAGAAACTTCTGTACCGCTACTGCTCTGCTTCCGCTAGTAACGCGCCAATGTATAGGACGTGTTCGGGGTCGTTATCCACTTGGATTGGAAGTAGGTCCTCGGCAGGAGTTCCGCAGCTTGTGGAAGGCTGGTCGGCTGGTGGAGGAACAGGTGTTGGAGCCGCGAGTGGCTGCTTGTCCCTTAGAGAAAGGACATAACACCGACGAGACTCGCGCTAGCATCCGAGCACCTCGGACCCCACACGGGGTGGGGAACTTCATTATTATGGAGGGACGAAGGCACCGCCTTGATCCGCCGATCAGACCTCTACAAGGATCGCATTGTATCTAGGCATGTTCTGATGACCAAGAAATCCACCACCTTGGTCACACACTTCGGAGCCGTCCCGAGGGTGATCGGGAGGCGAACTCTACCCATAGGCTGAACCGACACCCCGAGAAGCCGAACAGGGGTGATTCTACAGGGGTGAGCTGGTCGGTTTTTTTAGGCCCATAAGGAGATAGAATCGTAAGCCAATACGTCGGGGGCACTTCCATTATCTACCAGAATCCTACGCACATTACAATGATTGATGGTTGCCGAAACGACCAACGCATCAGTGTGCTGGGTGGTAACCCCTACAAGATCTTCGTCTGAGAAGATTATGGCCCCCTCAGACTGTGTGTGCGCGGGATTAGGGGGATAAGGAGCCGGCCAAGGTATCGGCGGTCTGTCCACGACATGCACTCGCCTTGTGTAATCGCGTCGGCTTTGGTTGCTCTCTCCGCTTGCGCCGAACCCTCCTGAGATCACATTGATTTCCTGCCCGTTGGGCTTGTTGTTGATCGGCTACTCGGGAGTCCGCTCTCGGCGTCTGGGGCGGTCTTCATTCCAGCACATGAACCGTCCGAGGTAGCCGCGCTTAATGAGGGACTCGATTTCATCTTTAAGCTGGTGGCATTCGGAGGTGTCGTGGCCGTGGTCGCAGTGGAAGCGACAGTACTTCTCCTGGTTGCGCTGTCGGGGATCGGAGCGCATCCTTAGTGGCCACCGAACATATGGTTCATCCCTGATCTCTGCCAGGATCTGTTCGGGTGCCACCGTCAGCGGTGTGTAGTCGGTGAAGGGGCGTGGTCGGCGCGGTGAGTCACCGTTGCGCCATCCTTTCTTCCGATCGCAGTTGGAACCGTTGTCGGAAGGCCTCTTCTTGTCCGTTGGTTCTCCATGCTCCGCCCGGCCAGTAGCCAGACTCTCTTCACACGCCGCATGGCATTGTGCAGTGGAGAGGAGCTCGGCAAGAGTGGAAGGCTGTTGCACTCCCAGCGTCCTCTGCAGGAAGCCATCACGAGTACCCTGAATCAGGGCACTGGTGGCTAATGGGACATAGAGGCGCGGGATGCGGAGCGCCTCGGTCTGGAACCACTTGACGTAGTCCCAGAGCGCTTCTCCCTTCTTTTGCCGAACAGCAAGAAGGGAGGCTGCGGTGCGCGGTTGTGATCTTCTGCCCAGGAAGTTGTCCCAAAAGGACTTTTTCAGCTGGTGGAAGGATGAGATGGAACCTGCGGGGAGGGCATCAAACCAAGCCCGAGCAGTTTCCTTCAAGGTGGTCGGAAAGGCCCGGCATTTGGCCGCATCAGATGCTCCGTGGAACACCATAGGCGACTCAAACCCGTGGATGTGATCCACAGGGTCAGAAGTACTGTCGTACGGCGCGATGGTAGGTAGAGGGAGCATGGGAGAGACCCGAGCCTCCAGGATCTCCGCAATGAATGGGGAGCGGAAGTTCAGGTCCTCTTCGGCTGGAGCTGTTCCCTCAGCACGCTGGACCATCACGTCCACACGATGTTCCAGGTCGACGACGCAGCGCAAGCGCCTAGCCAACTCCTATTCGGAGTGGGCCGAGTCCGCACAGCCAGACTTGTGGGAGTTGGCTCCCATGACCGAGCGCGGTAGGCGCGAGACCTCCGCAGAACGACAGGGCAAACGGCTGCAGCGCTCCGGGGCTCGTTCACCAGACGGAGCGCGGCGCGACCTCCGCGGCGAATTAGCGTGCTGCTCCTGAATCGACCCCGCTGGGGCAGGAGGTACACGTGATCACCAGTGAGACGATTCTTCCTGGCGCTCCTGTCGTGGCCGGATGCCCGTCAGTTGCTGCATCTGTCCCCGGAGTTCGGCCATCTCCAAGGCGGTTGCAGGCACGACGGCGGCGGGCGCCGGGACGCCCCCGGTCGCGGTAGCAGGAGCTACAACGACCTCGACGGGGGGAGCGCGTTGACGGGAGTCCGCCTGCGACTGGCGGGACCTCGTCATACGGCTCCCCATGTTCTAGTACGAGGATCGTCCGCGAGCCATGACTGTTGTTCCTTCCCACATACGGCGCCAATGAAGAGACGTGATTTAAGTGTGCCTCCCAAGAGGTATTGTCCCCATGCTTGGGGTTTTGTCCTTTAAAAGGGCCCTCTTGGGAGAAGAGATGAGGCTCTTACTGATAAGCACACACTTGTTCTCACTATCTTTCAATGTGGGACTAAAGAATACCTCTACACAGCCCCCAGTGAGGATAAGGGTGTGCGAGTCTCATGAAGATGAGATGTTCGGGTAGGGCGCATGGCCTCTTGTTCGTTCCCACAGACGGCGCCAATGAAGAGACGTGATTTAAGTGTGCCTCCCAAGAGATATTGTCCCCATGCTTGGGGTTTTGTCCTTTAAAAAGGCCCTATTGGGAGAAGAGGTGAGGCTCTTGCTGATAAGCACATACTTGTTCTCACTATCTTTCAATGCTGATAAGACCTTGCTCGGAAGGAATGGTGTTTGACCGAGCAGGCTACGAGGCACCCGGAGGCGGCTTTTGGGTCCCGCTGGGACCCGAATGCAGGAACCAGTCTCGGAACCTTGAAGCTGCTCTTGAAATGTCGTGGCGCCTTGTGAGAGGGCCATCTCTGCCTGCCAAATTGGGCTGGGCCATGATGGGCCCAGCGCACGATGGTGGCTGGAAACAGCCACCACACTTGCCCCCCACGCTCTCAAGCGGTTCGGGAACCGGAGCGGTTGAGAGCGGCGACTTGCCTGGACGTCATCTCCGTATTAAATGCGGTATCAACCTCGGAGATCCGAATGGCTACATGGCAGCATGGTTTGTGGGTTTCCCTCGAACACAGAGCTTTTATGATGAGTGTGGGGGTTGTGTCGAGCCACGGACGCCGCCCGCTCCACTCGAACGGTCACCAGCGATGCACCCGAGGAGCGACTTGGAGCGGGGGGAAACACTGCTTCTGGCCCGCTTCTAATTTCGCATCCCTACTTCCTTATAAGGGAGGAGAGGGACGAAGGCAGGAGCCACGCCTTCAAAATCTCTCAGAGTTTCCTGATTCTAGAACCTTCATTCCCCCCTCAAGCTCTCAGTCGTCTTCTTCCTCACGCCTTCTTCTGTTCGCTGTTCCCTTCCGCAACTTACGGCGATGGCAAGCAAAGGGAAGGCAGTTACGGTCGCCGGGGTGAGTGGAGTCACCGTGGCTGCGGAGTTGGAAGTTGTTAGAACACAGTTACTGAATCGGCGCGCAACAAAATGAGTTCGAGCACTTACTCCATGGTTTGCTCAGACCATGCCGAACAAGCGAAAACTCTGTCAAGTAGCCCTCTCCATTCCTCACGCCGGCTCGGAGCAGGCTATCTAAGGCCCTCGCCTCATCTTGAATCAGCATGGGGAAGCTGTCCTTCTGCGCTGATCGAATGACGGTGGGGAACCCCCACTCTACACCATCCCGACGTCGGACAAAGAACAGCCTATCCATCCAACCTTTGTTGTTGGAATATTTTTCGGATAGCTGTATGTGCATCCTGTTCGTTCGGTGCTTTGCGTAGTAGACATCCGCCCCCGACGACCGCAAAGTAGAAAGCTTAAAATGTGCTCGGAACACATCCGCCGAGCCTCGGATCTGCTTGATTCTGCAAATGACGCCGAAGATGCAGATATATCTCCAAGTGTTTGGCGTCAGTTGGATCGGTGAAACTCCCCACCGGTTTAACAGCGCCTTCGCCACCTCCGACAACGGCAGCCGGAGTCCTGCTTCCATATGGTCCACGGAGAGGGGAAGGCAACCTGGTTTGTTCACCAGGTACGACTCTCCTTCGTTCGCGTCGATGATCTCATATTCGTCGCCGATGCGAAAATGCCCCGGCGACCGTAACCGCTTTCCTCTTGCGCGCCGGTATTGTAACTAAGTTACTTCACACACGAGAACCCCCTTCCTCTCACGTCCCTTACTGACTTAGGCATCGGAGGGTTGTCCCCGGTTCTTCAACCGGCCCCCCCTGATCCTGTTCTGGTTTTACAGGTGATCGTCCGCTACCGGCGACCGTCTTCTTCCCCCTCAAGTGTAGGCCCGCTTGGCTCCGGCCCAAGTAGGAAATAGCCTCGACACTTTTGGCGCCGTCTGTGGGAACGAACGAGAGGCCATACGCCCTACCCGAGCATCTCATCTTCATGAGACCCGCACACCCTTATCCTCACTAGAGGGGCTGTGTAGAGGTATTCTTTAGTCCCACATTGAAAGATAGTGAGAATAAGTTTGTGTTTATCAGCAAGAGCCTCACCTCTTCTCTCAAGAGGGCCCTTTTAAAGGACAAAACCCCAAGTATGGGGACAATACCTCTTGGGAGGCACACTTAAATCATGTTTTTTCAATACGTATACTATAATTGAATATCACGTGTACTGTAACTCAACATAATATATAATGTAATTAAGTATCATATATATTATAACTTAGTTACAATATTGTATAAAAATATATTGTCATGGAAAAGATAAAACTTAAAAAAAAGATTGACGCTAAAAGGATAGAAATTATCTTTCAAGACTCTTAAATATTAAAAATAAAAATAAGATTAGAAATTAAATTACAAAAAAGTAAAAATTCTAAAATTTCTAATTATATTCTAACAATGATTTGAAAACAAGTCATTCTCTCTGACAAAGAGCCCAGGCATCTGCTGTGGTGGTAGCCTCCCTGTTGTTAAAAAAGGGGCCACGGGGAGGGGCGTGGGTTCGATCCCGTGCTCTCCCACCTCACTTTCCCCGCCCCAACCATCTTACCTATATATATATATATATATAAGATTGTCTAAATAGTTATTATGACTTATCCAAATTTTATCCTTATGTTTATGAAGTTTAATTAGATTTCGAAGGGTTGATGGCCAAATTTTGATGAAATTTTGTAGGCTTGCGAACATTGCCTCCTTATATGAATAATTGCATCAACTCTTAGATGCGAAAAAAATATTTAAGTTGCTTTTTTATCATATCGACTTGTTAATATGAGTATAAAATAGGGGTGTCAATTGGGCCGGGCCGACCCGAAGGTCCGGTGACTCGGTCCAGAGTAAAATTAGGTCAGGTTCGGGCTTAGCTCCGCTCGGCCCGGTGGCCTGATTTTTTTTTAAGTAACACGACGATAATTCTAATATTTTAAAATTTTGGATTGAAAATTATGTTGTGAAATTATATTAATGACTTAACATTTATTTTATATTTATAACAACTAGAAATAATTTATCTAGATTAGTCTAATATTTATTTTATTCTATTTTGATTCATTGAACACTAATTTTATTATAAAATAAATAAAATAGTAAAAATATTGTTTAAAAAATAAATTTGGGCTGGGCCGAGCCTTACCTAATCTTTTTGGGCCGGGTCGGGCTTCAAAAGATCGGACCTCCTCTCGAGCCGGGCTAAACTTGAGCCGAACGATTAGAGACCGGACTGGACTCGGGCCAGCACGGGCCCGGTCCAGGCCTGGCCCATTGCCACCCGTAGTATAAAATGAAGACTAATATTAATGCATAAATATAAGTGAGAGTAAACCTCTATAAATGCAATCCTCGAGGGATCGGTTAGAACTCTTGCTTAAAAATAGGAGGTCTTGAGTTCGATTTCTGGGGGGGGGCTTACCTGATTTATATGCAATCCTCGAGGTGTGTAGATCCAGAGTTTTTTCGGTCAAGTGAGGTAAGGCAATACGGGTACACGGAAAGTAGGAGCTGCCAAGTTTTGACTTTGGAGTTCACGAACACCAATCCCTGAGCCCACAAAATTACACGAGACGAGATTTTCTCGTTACCAAAAAAAAAAAAAACCCTTTATAAATGCATTTACTTTTTCTTGACGATAATCAGATGTTCATGTATTTCTGTACATATCTATATGAGAGGGATAGTTTAATAACTATGAATAGAAGAGTAATCGTTTATGCAATGATAAATGTCAGAAAATATATTTTTTAATTATTCATCAATTTTTTAATTTTTTTAAGGAAGATGACACTATTTATTCAATAGTTAAAAATATACGTTGCGAAAAGATATTTTTAAATTGAGAAAAATTTACTACACTTTAGAATTACACTTTCTGATTTATTTTGACTTTTTTTATTGATTAATATATTAAGAGTACATTGTGTCCATCTAAAAAAATTGACAAGTGCATGAAAAAAATACAATTATCAAGTATAATAATTTTTTCTCTTTCAAATCTATATCTCTCCAGGTACATGACTTACATATGTAAAACAATTCTTTTTTCTTATAGTATATATTTCAGAATATGACATCTTTAAACTGTATAGTGCTATAATTTTTTTATTAGCTTTTTTTTACCTATCTTATCTACGTCATCTGATTTACGTCATAAGATAGTTGAAGTGAGGAACTTAAATTTGGTATTTATGGGCTGAAAAGTCGGACATGATCCCGCTTAAAAAGGCCTATACTTTCGCTCTATAAACCAAGGGCCACCACTTTTTTTTTGCCATCCAGCTTATTTATGTATAATTTAAGCATAAGAAGTTTCCATGCCTTCTAATTGCTCTTTCATGAGTGCACAAACTCAACTAAGAGAAATCATGTATTTTGCAATAAATTGATGTAAATTAAAAGAAAGCAATTTTATTAGTTGATAAGTATTAAAACACAATATTTGTCATTGGCTCATAATTAATATACTTACTTTCTTATAATCTATATCGATTTTATTGTAAGATATTTTCTGTAATAAATATTTTCTTTTACGTAAATTGTTTCCCGTCCCATCTAGTTCTCAAATCTTGGGCTATTCTGCAACCCTCTAATTTCTCTCTATCTTCTCCGGATTCAACAATATTTATCAAATTATAATATCTTTAATATATATATATATATATAGTTTAGGCTGCATAATATTACAAAAGATATACACTTTTAGACTAGAAATGCATAAAAATAATTTTCTGTTAAACGTATTCAGATATTTCTTGATAAAAATAACCTAAGCCCTCTTTGTAAACCAAAGCCAAGCCAAACACATGATTCTGATCTGACGCTCCACTTTTTCCTACCTCATCATGACGAAATGAGACTGGCCACGTAGGCACCAGTCCTAGCTGGCCTCAACTGGACTCGAGTGGTCCCCACCGCCCCCACCAAACTACCAAAACTACCCCCACCATCGCGGTCCGGCAGCACCCCCGTCGCCTTCCGAAGAACGGTCGTCCAGCCGCTTCTACGTGTCTCCCGCGTGCGGCCCATCTCATCACATCGCTCGCGCGTGACGCTGGATCAAAACGGACGGCCCTGGCTCCTCCCCTCGCCCCCACGGCTCACGGTGGCATCGTCCGTAAATAACTCTCATTAAACGCACGTGGGACCTGCGGGGGCCGAAAGCGGACCGAAACGGAAATGGGGAATTCATCCTCGGAAACTGCTTCCCCGAAGCTCCCGATTCCACGTACTCAGGCCTTCGAGATATGCACAAAAAATTTAAAAATAAATAAAATAATTATATATTATTATATTAATCGATATCCATTTATTTATTTGTTTGGTCCTATCTAATCCTGCTGGCCGGCTATATGTATTAGCGCCGCTCCTTTGCCGTGTCCAGTTTTCCAGCCTGTAAAACCACGGCTTTTAATCCGAATCTTTCTTCCCCACCACCACCGGTTCTTCCCTCCATCGCCCTCGCTGCCCCCTTGTACCCTCTTCTTCGTCCTTGTGCTCCGCCGGAGGAGCTCGATCAAACACGAGCTGAACGGGAAGAGTGCCTCCTGATCCGATTGCGCCGCGGCAGATCCCGCACCTGGTAGGGCGCCTCCTCCTCCTCTCTTGCGTGTCATCCTCGCGATTCCGATCCTTTTTCGGGTTTCGTCCCTGCGGTTTTGTGCTTTTTAATCGAAATCGGTGGGATGTGGGTCTGGATTTGTTCTTGCCGCGCTCTTCGATCCGTGGATGGCAAGGGAAGGAGAAGGCTTGCCGCTTGGTTGCGATTTCTTCTGGGTTCGATTTTGTCTTTTTTTATTATTTTAATCGGTTTTCTTTTGGTTTTCTTCGCTGTGGCGGTGGCTTCGAGTGTTAAATCTCGTATCTGTGGTTGGGGGAGTTGGCCTTGGCGTGTTCTTACCCGCTGATTCCAGTCTTCCCGGGGAGGCACCCTCTGCGTGCGCTTGCCGTGCACGTTTTTTTCTGCCGCTTTAATACCTGCGTGGGCTAATCATCGCTAGTAATGGAATCCAATAGAAACTCTTTTCGTGCGGGATTCTGCGTCCTTTCGTGGTTGTCTCCTTTTTCGATGTTTGGGGGAGCAGGAAACCCTAGATCTTCCCTTCGTTTGTATCCCTGCTGCTGATTTGGGAAGAGACGAAGTTATCTGAACCTTCTGTTTTGGTTCTTCGTTTGATTTTTTGCAGATCTTCGCAGAGGAGGCTTTTCTAGAAGGAGAGAGATGGCGGAAGAGCACCGGTGCCAGGCTCCGCCGGAAGGCCCCCGCCTCTGCGCCAACAACTGCGGTTTCTTCGGGAGCCCCGCTACGCTCGGCCTCTGTTCCAAGTGCTACAGCGACTACCGGCTCAAGGAGGAGCAGGAGGCCTCCGCCAAGATGGCCGTCGAGATATCCCTTTCCGCCCAACCCTCCTCGGCGGAGGCCGAGTCACTCCCCTCTGACTCCGTCCCGGCCCCCGCCCCCGCCCCCGCCCCTGCTGCAGCCGTCCCTCCCCTCTCTTTGAACCAGGAGGGCCCCAGCTCGCCCGTCCAGGAGGCGCCGCCCGCGGCCCCCGCGGCTCGTCCGGGCCGATGCACGACTTGCAGTAAGAGGGTGGGCCTGACGGGGTTCCGCTGCCGGTGCGGGGAGATGTTCTGCGGGTCTCACCGGTACCCAGAGCAGCACGCCTGCACCTTCGATTTCAAGTCCGCCGGCCGCGAGGCCATCGCCCGGGCGAACCCCGTCGTCAAGGCCGACAAGCTCGACAAGATCTGAATTCAACCCCCCCCCCCCCACCCTCTCCACCGGCCCCCACGGCGGCGATTTCGTTCCCAGCACGCCATCGTCTCCAAGTCCAACCCAGAAAGGAAACCCCTTTGGTGTACTCCGTCGGCCACGGGGCCGTCCTGTGTGTGCGAGCGTGCCGGTCCACACGTGCGGTCGCTTAAACACTAGTAGCACAGGCCGCTGCCGACCCAGGCTTTGTCGTCGTCTTCCTTTCTTCTGCTTTCCATGGATGCTGCTTTCGATCATATGAACGCGATAAATGGTTGTGCAAAAAAGTAGTCTTTTTTAACAGTGTTCTTATCGTCGTCGTGTTGTGATTTGCGGGTGGATTCCATCTGCCGCCTTTGCGTGCTTGCTTTCTATCGTCTCCGTGGGTTGCTGCTCTCCCCTGGGGCTTCTCTGCTTCTCCCAGTTGTGGTGTTAACGTCACCATTACCTCCTCTTTTCTTGATGGGGACGGAGGAAGGTGTTGGGAGGACACGTCTTGGCCCCCTTGCGGATTCAGTAAATTATAAAGGGCGGGGGTAGCAGGTTGGTGACCGACCGGTTTTACTCCCAGTTGTGGTGTTAACGTCACCATTACTCCTCTTTTCTTGATGGGGACGGAGGAAGGTGTTGGGAGGACACGTCTTGGCCCCCTTGCGGATTCAGTAAATTATAAAGGGCGGGGGTAGCAGGTTGGTGACCGACCGGTTTTACTTGGAGGATTGTTGAGGCCTAAGGATAGGGGTGGTGGGGGAGCTCTAAATAACAATAAAAAGGGTAAGTCTCGGGGATAGAAAGGGACGCATCGGGTTATCATAAATGAAGGGATTAGCTTGGAAGTAGGGCTGTCAATGGGCCGGGTCCAGGTTGGGTTTAGATGAGACCGGTCCAGATTCGATTTATCAATATAAAAGTCCAAGTTTGACTCAAGTCCGAACATGTCAGATGGGCCGGGTCTAATATTTTTACAAAATTGTAAAATCTGATTAAAGTTCGTCTCAGCTTAAATATTTAAATAAAAATTAAATTAATAATAAAAATAATATTTAATAGTATAAAATTTATAATCTCATTCAATTAAGTAAAGTTTTGACGTTCTTTATTTAATTTGTTTAAAAATAGAGTTTTTAATTTTAAATAAGTAAAATAACATAATTTTAACTAAGTAAAATTTAAGATTTGAAAAGAAAAAAGGAAAAGAGAATGGGTCGAGTCGGCTCATCGGGTCGAACTCAAAGTTCGAGTTCGGCCTATGGGCTTAGCCGGGTTGGATTTTTAGGCCCTACTAAAAATTCATGGGTCGAAAAGAATCTTGAGGCCTGGCCCAAAATCGGGCCAAGCCTACGGGCCTGTCGGGTCGGCCTGACCCATTGACAGCCCTACTTGGAAGAGGCTTTCATCAGGGTCTAGGTATAATAGCCATTTCCGCATATTTTAGGTCTTGGTAATAGGAGGGCTATTCGGACCGTGTGGTTTTCTACCAACGAGTCTGTGAATCAGCACCTCTCATTTTTGCCACCTCTCTAGTGTTATGTGATAACTAGATGAGAAATGTTGGTTATTCGAGTGCTCGGGTAACCAGCATGAGTTGGATCGGTCGCGTGGCCGACTTGATTGGTTGGCAGCACTTGGACCCCACAACGTCTTTGTGGGGTCCATGCGCGGCCGACCAATCAGGTCGGCCGCACGGTCGATCCACGTCGGCTAACAATTCGAGCGTCCAGGTAGTTAGCATTACTCTAACTAGATAGGTTTTGTGGCGGTCCTCATCGTTCAGACCCGTTAATCTAATAACAAGTCCGACACGATACCGCCTTCCGCGATCGAGCCGAAGCCTCGCAAGGGATACCATTCACAAGTCCGTAGAAATATAAAAACACAGCTCAAATATATATAAGATTGTCAATCTCACAAATATTTACATGAAATAAACATAGCCAATGTCTCATCTGTAACCAAACTAGTACAACACAACCTAGGGCATACCCTGAGGCGTACGACGGAAAGGAAAATTACACTGCTGGTAGTGCAGAACCTCCACTACGGTGCGGCTCAGAGCTAGACGATGGGTGCGAAATCTCCTGCTCTCCTTCACTTGGAACGGGTAGGGGTGAGCCTCTCGAGTCACTGGCTCAGAAGGAAAACTCCCATAGAAACCGAGCAAACTAACACATGTAATAAAGCAGGAAGCTACGCTAGCAATTTATAGAATTATCTAGTAGGATATTAAAGCTGTAAATAACACTTACCACCTACCGCTTAAAACAGTAATAATAAATAAACGGCAAACCACAACCAGGCGTACGTGTTAAAGTAGGAAAACGCCACACTCGAGTCACGTAGACTGGCTCGCGACACTAGCAATCGACCCGGACAAACTACATAGGACTACCTATCAGTCTCGCAGCCACGGATGGAAGGTCCAGTTGCCGCTCCACCAAACACAAATCAAGAAACTGTGGAGACCAACTAACACCACTCCTGCGGACCACACTACCGCAGGCCCATGTCTGGCACCTTTAGGGACTCTGGCCCGAGCTCCCTAAAGTGAGGCACTGGAAAAGAGGGCTAGCTGGGGCCCAGTACATCTACTGGTGTCCACCTCCCCCAACTAAAGAGGGCTAGCTGGGGCCCAGTACGTCTACTGGTGTCCACCTCCCCCAACTACGAGCATGCTACAAGCGACAAACACAAACTCTCAAGTCGCTGTCCCACTGCCGTCTTTCCCTCAGCCGGACGTACTACTCTACACAAGAGTGAGGGTGTCCAGAAAGATGACAAGACCTCGACGGTACCCAGTACCGGGACAAGTCCCGAGCACACACACACACGTGCCTAGCTCACACAAAACCTGGACTCCCAACTGAGAAAGTATCCACGGTAGACGTCGTACTACTCGCCACGCACACACAAACCACTTGCATGCTGCACAAACCACGTGAAACCCCACGTCAATTGTGTGAACACCACGCAGACCACACACACAACACTCTCCCCGAGCGCTACAGGTGCCCATGCATCGCTTACCATTGCCATGCATCACAACACACAATAATCAGATAAATACATTCACATTTATACACAAAAATAAGCCCTCGGCTGTTAACGTGACAGGGTCACATGTCGCATTCAGAACGTGACATCCCGATATGTCGCACTCAAGAACCTGAACTCGACAGGTCGGCCTGTTGCGACCTGGTCGCGACAAGAGGGTTCGTCGCCTTCTCAGGCCAAAACCCTAACCCGGAGACCCCTCATCGGATCTCCCCCTTAGACCCTGCAAACATTTGTTTTTATCCATTTTACATGCTTTAATGAGTGCCCTAGCAGGATATCCATTGTTTGGAAAGCCATTAACGCATTAAATTCATCACACACACAATCCACTGATCAAAACAAGTGGAATCTCCCTACCTCCGCGAAGAACGCGAAGAACGAGACCCACGCGGCGTTTTCCCCGCTCCACGAAGCGTCTTCGCGGTGAGAAGACGCCCACACGACGATCAACAGCTCAGATCGCCCAAAAATCCCGTAGCAAAACCCTCCTGGCCGAGCAGCGCTTGCAAAAGCTCTGTCCGGCGAAGGTTCTCTTAAAACAAAGCTCGGTTGGGAACGTGACGTTGTCTACTATCGCGACATGATCGCGACGTAGGTGGCTGTCGCCTTCCAATCCCTGACGTCAGCCTGCCCTGGCCCGCGCACGACACGCGGCGCGTATGCAGACGTCAACTCACATAGATGTTCCATGAACGCGACCCCAAGGGCTGTTGCGTTCAAAACGCGACGCCCCTCACTGTCGCGTTCACAGACAGTGAACCAGTGAATGCTTTAGGCCCAAAGTGCCGGCCCACGAAGCCTCACAACCTACGGAAACACCTGCTAAGCACGTCATTAGCCACACACTGGCCTCCGCAAACACAATGCCATGATCCGAACGATCGATACATTACAGGTTTAGCATCATAGGAAAGTGTTGCGAGTTATGAGACTTCCTAGGATAAATTAACAGAGGGAGAACTTTCTGCCAAAGTTGACAGGAGCTGTGATAAGACTATCCTATCACAACGTCAAGATACTTGTGGTTACTTTATGTGGAGGACTTATTTGGTTTTCAAATATGAGAGTCTTACATCTGCTATGAGAGCCTTCTCACAAAGTTAATAGGAGGAGTCTTACCTACACCGATTAAAAGATGAGACAAAATTTTAATAGATATCAGTAAAAGAGTTATGGAAAGATTAAAAATGAGATGATGTGATGTTATTATGAAAGATTTGAACTTTTGAGTTTAAACATGATTATAACACTTGATAGAAATTTTTGGCGAAAAAGAATTTATGTAGTCGATCTTAAATAATGTGATAAGGCTCTGATGAGGATGATGTTGATGACGTCTGCTAAATCCGTAAGCCCTCGGGTTTGTGGCATTTGTTTTTGATAAATAAGAAATATTTACTAACCTCTTGAACGATAGTTTTGCTCTGGGTAAGGGGCAAACGGTTCCATGTGCATTTAATTTTCATTTTATTTTTTTTATAAAGTTTATTTATCATATTTATTTAATAATTTGTCTCATTTATCATTAAATAGATAAGTAATTAGATGAGTGAGACAAATAGGTTTTAAAATATATATTTTATGAGAAAATAGAGAAAGGATTAAAGACATCGTGAGTGAGTAAGCGTTGCCTGCATCTATCAATCATCTATTGGATGGATAGCCAAGAGGATAGTAAGTATTCTCTTGATAAATAATTCGGATAGAATGAGTAGAACAAATAATTTACAGGAATAAATAGTTCAGATAGAACCATTAATCCGACAAGAAAAGCGAACAACTCACCTAAAACTCCATACATGTCTGCACCACCCCGAACGACAATTATAAATTGAACGGTTTTTTCATAGAAAACGCCATCACAAATATATCATCTATAGAGATGTGAATCAATATTCCTCTAAAATTCCCTTATTCCCGTTAGGTTAATTCTTACTATATTATTTAAAGTTTTGAGAAAGAGAAATACTGATTATATTTTGTTAATATATTTGAAGTGCACTTTGAGTCTCCTTCATTGGTCAATATATTATTGACATATTGTGTCCGTTCAATAAAAATGCCAAGAATACACTAAAAATGCATAAAAAATGTAATAAATATTTTTCTTTTAAGTTCCCCTTCTTTCGTTAGGCCCCCCCCAACAGGACTGAAACGTTGCCGCAACAGTATTTCGTCGTTTGTTTCAAATCCATGTTATTTGGCTCGTCTGAGATTATATAAGACAGATGGAAAGCGGGTGGGTGCTTCAGCATCATACTTGTCGTTGCTACTCTTTATCACCTCTCCCCGCTAAGAAATCCTCAACATCATCACCTGTTTAATTGGAAGGGGAAGGCTTCCCTAATAAAAGAAGAAGTGCCTTTGCCTTGCCCAAAGGGGGTTCAACTAAATGTTTTCTTAACATTATCCGAGGACCGCCCCCTTGGCCCAAGAAGACATGGCTTTGCAATGTTTCACATTTAAGAATGGCACTTTTGACAATATTTTTGGCTAGAATAACATACTTCCATTTGCTATGCAAAAAAAATCCTAAATCGAAATTGCTAGGTTAACCTCGAATAAAAAAATAGAAACTGTCTATAAAAGTGCTCCGATTTGAACTAAGGATCTCATCCTGTTGGGATTATAACTATTTATTAGGTCACTCTTTAGTGGACCATTCGTTGGAAGGGGGGGTCGCAAGTCCTCATTCGAAGGGCAACCGGGTCCAGGTTTGGTGGTGTGGGGGAGGTGCATCTTCTCTTCTTCCTAACGCTGCAACAACAGTTCTCTTCTTCGGCTAAGGATAATAATGTTAAGAAAACATTAGTTGAACCCACCCACAAGTTGTGGGCAAGGCACTTCTTCTTTTATTAGAGATCCTTCCCCCTCCAACCACCTATATATCTACAAAGAGAAATGTTTATTGTTTATTTCTTACTTGCTTAGCAAGTAGTTTTATTAGTTGAGTGAGAGAGAAAGAGGAGAAGGGTCTTATCAAATTCTCAACTAATTAACTTATTTACCAAGTAATTCACATATCTATGACGTATCTTACAAAAAAAAATATTTTTTCATCCGCAAATTTTTTGTAACAGGGAATTCTTTGCCGTGATGATTGATGTGAGAGAGCTCCTCCCCACCCACTCACAAAGAGGTGATGATGTTAAGGATTAATGCTTACAGATGAGCAGCCAGACAATTAAGAACTTAGTTATTGGACAGACACTCTTTTGTATTATGCCGCACTCTATTCTAGGTGTTTTTTTTTTTTAATTTTAGATTTAGACAGTGGATGGAAAATTAGACTTCAAAAACAATTTTTTTTTTAACTAAATGCTACCTCAGTTGTACGGTGCAGAGGTTGCTCCCATAGAGGCGAAGATGCTTGGAACATATATACTACAAAACTGAAGCTTTGCCATCAAATTTCGGCATGTCCATAGATGTTTGGACGAACTATATTCAGTGCATCCATGCCTAAATTTACTGTTAAGACGGATAGCCAAACAAAAAACAGTGACTGCCAAACTACTTAAAACTCAAACCTTCCTCCATCAAAACGATAGATTGAGACCACAGCATGTGCTCATGTCTCCGTCGCTGGGACCTAATCTATTTCTCGTTTGATGGGCCGCCTGGCTCGAGCCGGCCCAATCTGGGCCCATTCCTGGACGGAATTGGATCAGCCCCGCCGCATCCCACTTCGGGACGGGAGGACCCAAAGTCCACATCAGCCATTTACCGAGCCCATCAAGAGGACCAACCATCTTGGCCCGTTAACAGAGATTCGTGGTGTCCCCACCCACGCTAGATTTGGGCCTGGAATGAAGCCCATTAGTCGATTGTATCAGTTGAGGGTGCTTTTAACAGTTATGTAAAAGCTATCCTAGATTTGTATTTGTATATATATTTATCCTTATTTATGTGAATTATTTGTCGCATATGTCCTCAGGAGTGATGTAGAAGAAAACGGAATAATCTATAGATATTTTAATGGAAGTTTGCCTAAAAAAGACCTCTCATAGTTTTTTTTGCAATTCTCACTTGAAAAAAACCCCTCTAGACTTAAACAAAAACGAATCATTTCACATCTATTTAAAACAGAATAAACCAGCAAATAAGAACCAGACCCGTATACCGAAGCGTTATCCATTCATCTAACAAATTTTCGTGCTTTGAGAGAGCCATTGTAGTATGTTTCCCAGTATATATATATATAAAATCAAAATCAAAATTCTAGCTTTGGCATGGAACTACTCAGATGAAAACGGATCCTAATCGGATCCATACCTTTCCACGCCTAACCATTAGGCAATGACATCGTGTTCCTTCTGGGACAACGCACCCCGAGCTTACTTGATCCGTGACGAACCGTGATTAATGGAGTCAACCAACAAGTTCCTTTGTGATCTGGTCCATTTCCTCGTTCCATGTGGGGGGGTGGAGGGGTTTGTTTGAACTCCTCGTTGTCGTTTAAGCATGGGCCACGTAAAGGGGGAGGTGAACGTGTGCGATAGAGAATGTGGCCTCCAGATCCGTTGCGGCCTTCCCCAACTATTCTCTCAGCTCATTCAAGACTATAGTTGTCGGTTCGGTTTATCTAATTCTTATTGTGTTTTAAGATTTTTACGATTCTAAATAAGTCTAATATTATTGTTTTTTTTTCTTCAATTTATTAGTATTAAATATTAGTACAAATCAGATCAAACTAATATGTATCGGTGCAGTACACTCTGATTTATGTCATGCTTTTGCTCAAGCCAACTTTGGTCAAGTCAGTGGCCCTAAAACTTTGAACGAGTTTAGAAGCCTAGTCATAAATAAGAGGGCTTCCTGGTTAGAACTCAGCTTCTAGACTCTGTGGTTCCAAGAGACTCGAGTACGAGTTCCTCGGTGTTTTATCTTAGCCTTTTATCATGAATGCATTCGGAGATATAAACCAAAAAAGGAGCATTTAGATAGTGAGGCAGCAAGTCGGACTTGTTGCATCGTCATCAGTTATATGTATTTTCCTAATCCAATCTCATTAGAGGTATGCGTCTAAGTTATCAAATACTTTTAATAAGAAGCTTCATACTAATTAATAGATTGATCGATTTCAATTTATGTAAAGGATATAGTTTTAAATTTATTTAATTATATGATCATCAATTGCTATATATTACGGGGTATGGATACAACTTTTTTTTCTTGAAAAAATACTTAGTAATTAACTGCACTACTTTTTGTTCAGAGGAAATAGAATTGTGTCACATCACATCTAGTTTGGTCAATCCCCTGTTCCATTACTGCCCTGCTCTTCATTACCTGAGCTAACAACTTCTCAAACATAAAAGAGGTGTTTCTAAATTTGAGGAGGAGCCGTGGGCATTAGAACCATGCACCCTCTTCTTGATGTGTCATTATCATAGAGGGAGCGATGTCTAAAAACATAAAGAAAAACTTTATAATAAGAAAGTAAACTTTTTTGAAGGATTTCAAACTCTATCCAATTGAGCCAACTCTCTGCAATATGGACAAGTAAATTACACATGCATGTGATCCATCAAGGATCTTGCGTGGGTTCTCTTCTTTTCTTCTGGTATCTGTTTCAAATATTAGATCCGATCTATTTGGGTGGTTACCAGCTGCCAAACGCACTGCCGACCATGAACCCAGTTTGGTCGGCCCAAACCCCAACACCCTATGGCGCTTCCTATTGCAATTGTTGGTGCGGCTCGTCGGGAATCCCAAATTGGCTAGGATCGTAGGGCGAATTTTAAAATCGAGTTTTCTTCATATGTTAAAAAAATAATTATATTGATGGAAAAAGTTCAGAGAATCAAGTCAACATCTCTACTAAATAATATTACATGACATAGAGATTTGAAAAGTCAAATCATTAGATTTAATAAATCCAATTTACGAAGATAAATTTTTTTATTTATAACTCGAATTTTAATGTAATAATAATTTGATCTTGATAATAAAAGATATTAAAACAAGATCACAAGTTCAATACTTAGGAGCATCAATGAGGGGAGATTGTTGACGTATTGTAGGTTTAGGGGGTTAAGTTTGTGCCTCTTCTCAAAAATGTTGTGTGGTGTGAGATTTTTGGTGTGGCAATCTTAGAGGGACGAGTTAACGTCTCTTCTGAGTAACATTGTGTGGTGTGAGATTTTTGGTATGACAGTCTTAGAAGGTCAAGTTAGTATCTCTCCTATCTAATCTTATGAGATGCCATGTTCAAAGGGTTAAATTATGAAGTCTGATAAGCCCTGTTGCTGCAAGGACAAAGGGGGTTGACCGGGGTCAATTCGAGTGGGCCCTGAGGTGATGGCGTGTCGTCGTCGGCGAATGTTGACAAAGCTCCAACCTGCAGAAACCACCGAGTCGCCTCGGTGGGGAGACACTCCGACGCCCAAGTTAGACAAGTGAAAAAGTGGGGAAGAGAGTTTCAATGCCACTTGGCAATTGGCTCCGACACTTCGCCTTTTATTTTATTGCTTCTCCGTAAAGCCGTTTGGCAATTGGCTCTACTTCTCGGCTCGAACTGGGCGACAGATCCTTAACCGCCTCCCGTCATCCGTTCATTGATGGAAGAGGAACTTTGTTTTCCTGTATTCTCCCTCTGGTTGTCCCTTTCCGACCGAGTGGTCCGAGGTCGACGTCCGAAGCAAGGCGTTCAGGCCACCCAAGCTTAGCAAATCTGAGCTTCTGGATTTCTCCTACCTACGGGAAGCAAAGAAACCTGACCTGGTCGAACTATCCGACGCGTTGCTCGAGTTGATTGCCGAAGACTCAGAAGGTCGTCGTCACCCTATTTCTGTATTTTCTTTAAAATTCCTCGAGTTTTACTGACACATTGGTTGGCTCTTTTGTAGTGATGGCCGACATGACCTCCCCAGTGCGCAAGGTAAGGGCAGGCCCTTCACTGGCCGACCTCGCTCGGGCTCGGATAGATAAGAGACGCCTAGAGAAGCGCCCTCTGGAGGGGCCTGATGCTCCTGCCGGCGTTGCGAGGAAGGAGAAGGAAGATAGCTCGGGGGCCGCTGCCTCACAGCTGGCTGTCGAAGAGAGGCCGATGAAACGCCTCCAACCCTCGACGCTGTCCTCGTCGGCAGTGCCTACTGAAACAGCTCGGATCAAAATAGCCCTTGACCCGGTCAGTTGGGGTCAGACCTCAGTTCCAGCGGAGCTGAAAGCGGAAGCCCTCGGGAAGTCCCCCAGGAGGCTAGTCAGTGAGTTCTACGCCATGGTCTTGGCGCAGATGTCAATTTTCGACGCCTTCGTGCATCGGGCCGAGGTGAAGAGCGAATCCTCGGACAAGCGAATAGCTGAGGCGGAGGAGGTCGCCACATCAGAAAGGTCCCTCTGACAGAAAGAGGCCGAGGAGGCGAGGAAGACTGAGGGCGAGCTTCGGGCGTCGCTAGAATCCGCGAACAAAGCTCTTCAAGCCGAGAGAGAGGCGCTCCAAGCTGCGAAAGCAAATCTAGCCGACGAGGTAGCGTCGTTCAAGCTGTTTCGCGAGAAGACGGCCCAGCTCGTGTCGGACGAGTGCGAGGCGGCAATACTGTAGTATCGTTCCTCCGAGGAGCTCACCGACGAGATTGGCGGATTATTCCAAGAGGGCTACAGTGATTGCCTTGCCCGCGTTGCCGAGCTATTCCCCAACCTCGACCTCTCGGGTGTTCGCGCGACAAAGGAGGATGCCAAGGAGGACGCGACTGTTGCCGTGGTGGACGAGGCTATGTCTAAGGCAACCGACGAGATATACGTCGAGGCGGCCGAAAAAGTTGTGGCCGAGGACTAGCGAGACCGGGAGAAGTTGTAGCCAGTTCACATTTCTTTTCTTTCTTTTTGTCAAACAATGCTTCAAGGTGTTTATCCGCACGGGCTTAAGAATCATTTCGTGTATCGAAACGACCTCGTTTATTCGCAAGAGTGCTGACGCAATTTCTTACGATTGTAGGGTGCCGAAGTGACCTCGCACAATGGTAGAGTGCCGAAGCGACCTCGTTCATTCAAAAGAGTGCCGAAGTGACTTCGTATAATGATAGAGTGCTGAAGCGACCTCGTTTATTTCAAAAGAGTGCCGAAGCGACCTCGTACAGTGATAGAGTGCAGAAGCGACCTCGTACAAAGATAGAGTGCCGAAGCGACCTCATACAGTGATAGAGTGCCGAAGCAATCTCGTACAATGGTAGAGTGCCGAAGCGACCTCGTTTATTCCAAAAGAGTGCCGAAGCGACCTCGTGCAGTGATAGAGTGCCGGAGCGACCTCGTATAGTGATAGAGTGCCGGAGCGACCTCGTTTACTTGATTCAAGCGTAATAGTTTCGCAAGTGTTCGGCGTTCCATGTCCTCGGGAGAGCAGCTCCGTCGAGGTCCTCGAGTCGGTAAGCGCCATGGCCGAGGTTCTCTGACACACGGTAGGGTCCTTCCCAAGCAGCCGACAACTTCCCTCTGGCCGACCTGGGGCCTGAAACTGAGAGCTTTCTTAAGACCAAGCTTCCGACATTAAAGCTTCTCTCTTTGACGTTTCTGTCAAAGCTCCTCTTCACCCTCCTTCGGTATGCCTCCATTCTTGCCGACGCCTTTCCTCGATCAGGTCCAGCTCGGCGCGAAGAGAGGATTCGTTCATCTGCTGATTGAAGCCGAGGACTCTCCCAGAGGGGGCGAGCATCTCTACCGATGTAACGGCTTCTACTCTGAAAGCAAGGGCGTATGGCGATTCTTGTGTTGCTTCTCGCAGCGTTGTGCAGTATGCCCACAAGACGTGGAGGAGCTCATCCGTCCATCGTCCCTTGTGGTCCTTCAGCCTTCTCTTCAGCCTGTCCAAGATCGTCTGATTTGTCACCTCGGCCAGCCCATTGGACTGTGGGTGTGAAACCGAGGAGAATCGGTGATCCACCCCCAGGGCCGAGTAGTTTCACCGAAAGCGGGCGTTATCGAACTGCTTGCCATTGTCGGTGATGATTATTTTGGGGACGCCGAACCTGCATATAATATTCTTCCAAACGAAACCCCAGGCATTGGCGTCTATAATTTTTTCCAATGGCTCAGCCTCCACCCATTTGGTGAATAATCCAGAGCCACTATAATGAACTTCCTTTGGCCTGTCACCGGCGGGAAAGGACCGAGGATGTCCATACCCCATAGTGCGAAAGGCCATGGCGAAACCAGTGGCGTGAGCTCGATTGGAGGTCGTCGGTCAAACTTGCCGAAGAGTTGGCATTGATGGCACTTTTGAACATATCTCTCGGCATCTTTTAACATGGTCGACCACCAATAACCTTGTCGCGTGATCCTTCTAACGAGGGATCGGGCACCTGCGTGGCTTCCGCACATTCTTTCATGGACTTCGCTGATGATTTCCTCTGTATGACCAGGGGAAATGCACCGGAGGTGCAGGTAGCTGAACCCCTTTCTATACAGATCCTCGCCGATCAGGAAGAACCTAGCGGCTCGCTTTTTCGACTTGTCGGCCTCAATTTTGTCGTCAGGAAGTAGGCCGCTTTTGATGAACTCGATCAAGGGGGTCATCCAGGTTGTCGGGGTGCTGGTGCACATCACTTCTTTGGCCGTCACGGATGATTTGTTGAGCTCCTCTATTAGCACAGATGACCGCCCTTCCGCTGATGATGACGTGAACTTGGACAACGTGTCGGCCTGTGAGTTTTCTGCTCGCGGGATCTTCAACAGCTCGACTGAATCGAACCCTACGAGCATCCGATTGACCTCGGCCATGTACGACGCTAGCTTCGCTTCTTTAGCCTCGAACTCGTGCACCACCTGGCTTACGACCAGTTGAGAGTCACTGAAAACGGAGACCCTTTTTGATGATCAGTCTGTCCCCATGTAATTTTAATTAATTACACATATATATATATTTTGATGATTAACAAAACCAAACAAGAGTTTATCAATTATATCTAATGAATATTTCATAAGTCTTAAGTACAGGAAAAACACCAAGGTCAAAACAAGCCCATATAAGGTATGCATTACTTCTCTGAAGCTTTAATCTTTCAATATGATATTTCTCTAAGTCCATATCGATTTCTGTTAAAGAATCATAACGATTTTCTTTCTGGCTAAAAGTCATGTTGTTTCAAACAAGTCGATGCCACAACGACTCTATAAGTGACCGTAACGATTTCTTTAGAATTCGTAACGACTTGTTCGTCGCAACGATTCCTTAAGTCATCGTAACGATTTCTTTAGAATTCGTAACGACTTGTTCGTCGCAACGATTCTATAAGTCATCGCAACGATTTCTTTAGAAAGCGCAACGACTTGCCCGTCGTAACGATTCTATAAGTCATCGCAACAATTTCTTTAGAAAGCGCAACGACATGCCCGTCGTAATGATTCTATAAGTCATCATAACGATTTCTTTAGAACTCGCAACGACTTGCTCGCCGTAACGATTTCTTTAGTAATCATAACGATTTCTTTAGAACTCGCAACAACTTGCTCGCCGTAACGATTTCTTTAGTGATCATAACGATTTCTTTAGAACTCGCAACGACTTGCTCGCCGTAACGATTTCTTTAGTAATCATAACGATTTCTTTAGAACTCGCAACGACTTGCTCTCCGTAATGATTTCTTTAGTGATCATAACGATTTCTTTAGAACTCGCAACAACTTGGTCGCTGTAATGATTTCTTTAGTGAACACAATGATTTGCTTTATATAAACGATTTGCTTTGTATAACGATTTGTTAAGTGTTTCACAACGATTTCTTCTGTGTCATAACGACTTGGTCAACCTGACTTGTTCATAACGATTTCATAAGTCATATAGTCATCGATTTCATATTGACTTGATATTATCTTTGTTGACTAGTCAAAGACCACGTATGCATCTCTCTGACGCACCTGCATTTAATGAGACCTGAACGTATCTCTGCATGCATGCAGACGATATCATTCTTTATCATGCTTACTCTGATAACGTCTTTTAGACTTAAGCTATTCTGCATTACTATTTACATGTCTATTGCTACTGACGTTGACTGACATCAGAGACAGCTTAGCTGTCTGCTATTTGAGATTGACATTTGTGCAGACCTCTGATCTAGCTTCATGGTACAACGTTAAACAAATAGAAGCCAACAGATATTTCTGAAGATCTCATCTCTTTGTGTGCTCAAGTGATCAAAAGACTGTTGACTGGAAGCCTCCAAGACTCCAGATGTCATTCAGTCTAACGACTACTCAAAAGAGAGACAACGGACACTTCAACGTCTACATTTCAAATTAAAGATATAAATTCAAGACAGAAGAATAGAAGATTACATTGATCGTGCATTCAAGCATTCAAGCATTCAAATTCTTCGAAAGAAAGTCCAGAGCCAAGAACTTCACTCCACTTAGTCTTTGCTCTTTTGCTCTCCATTTGTAGTGAAAAATCCTTGAGAGAGCTTGTATAGTTCTGAGAGTGAGCTTAGATTAAGATCCTTTGCTCTCAGTGCTAGTTGCTTCAGATCCTTGCTTGTTTAAGCTTGGTCTAGGGGCGTGCTTTCAATCTGTTCTTTGTTTGTTGATTCCCTTCGGTTGTGAAGGAAGACCTGGTGGTAACCAGGGTGTTGTTCCCTTCGGTTGTGAAGGAAGACCTGGTGGTATCCAGGGTGTTGTTCCCTTCAGTTGTGAAGGAAGACCTGGTGGTATCCAGGGTGTTGTTCCCTTCAGTGTGAAGGAAGACCTGGTGGGGTATCCAGGGTGTAGTTGTTCCCTTCGGGTGTGAAGGAAGACCAGCTGAGCTGGATGTTGTAGTGTCCTTAAGGGGGACTGTACCCTTGTTAGTGAAATCCTGAGAGATTGCTCAGGGACTGGACGTAGGACTCCTAAGGAGAGGAGGTCCGAACGAGGATAATTTCTTGTGTCGTGTGATTGTCTTTCTCTTGTGTGTTTGTTATTCAAACTAACAGTCACTAACCTCCTTCGAAGAACATTTGTGTGAATATTTTTGGTTACATGTATCTTGTAGAATAATTTTTAAAAGACCCATTCACCCCCCCTCTGGGCTCGTCAACTGGGCAACAAGTGGTATCAGAGCGAGTCTCTTCGACAAAGAAAAAGATCCAACGATCTGAAGAGTAAAGATCCATGGAAGCCCAAGGCAACATTGAATGTCAGTCTGTCAACCGACCCCCTCTCTTTGATGGTGAAGACTATCCTTACTGGAAGACTAGGATGGAATATTTTCTACAAGGCCACGACTATCAAATTTGGTCAATAGTAGAAGAAGGTGACCTGATTGTCACAAATGAGAAAGCTCAATGGACAGATGATGACAGGAAGAAAATTTCCTTGAATTGCAAAGCTAAGAGCATCTTTTGCTGTGCTTTGAGTAAAAAGGAATTCAACCGAGTTTTAGCCTGCAAATCCTCGATGGAAATGTGGGAAAAGCTCAGGATTACTTATGAGGGTACAGACAAAGTAAAGGAGACAAGAATCGACATTCTTGTCACTCAGTATGAAAGATTTCAGATGCAGTCATGTGAGTCAATCACTCAAATGTTTAGCCGATTCACTGATATCACTAATGGTTTAGCCAGTCTAGGGAAGACATATGAGATTGCAGATATGGTAAGGAAAATTCTTAGATCCTTGCCATCCTCGTGGACACCCAAGGTCACAGCTATAGAAGAAGCTAATGACCTGAAAAGAATGTCAGTAGAAAAGCTCATTGGGTCCCTCATGGCCCATGAGATCAACATGGAAAGGCTAGGAGAATCTTCTAGCAGAAAGAAGCATTCAAACGCCTTAAAAGCTGAAGAAGATTCACCAGGAGCAAGTTCAGATGAGAGTGAAAGTGATATAGACAGTGAGACTGAGGAAGCATTGCTATCTAAAAGACTGCAGCGGATTTTGGCTCAGAAGAAAAAGTTCCAATCTGGCAGAAGGCACTTCAAGAGGAATAAGGACCTCAAGAAGCCAGATGGAAAAGAGATGAAGAAAGCAGAACCTATCTGCTACGAATGCAAGAAGCCAGGACACATAAGAGCTAAGTGTCCAAAGCTTAAGAAGCCAGAGCTCAGAAAGAAGGATAACTCCAAGAAGTTCAGAAAGTACAAGAAGAAGGCCATAGCAGCTGCATGGGAAAACAGCAGCAACTCAGACAGTGAGTCAAGCTCCAGCAGTGATGAAGAAGAAGACAACTTGGCCTTTATGGCAAATATCGAGGATAAGGTAAATTATGATTTCTCCTTTGATTCATGTAATGATTCTGATTCTGATAACATAGAGGAAGCTTTTAATGAACTATACGATAAATACAGAAATGTATGTAAACTATTAAAAGCATGTAAGAAGAACAATACCTATCTAGAAAATACTAATTCAGATCTAAAAACTGAAAATGAGGAACTAGAAAAACAAAAAATAGAACTCAAGAGAAGAAATGAACTATTATGTGAAGACTTAAAAGAGAAGAATAAACAAATCACTAAACTAGAAAAACAAGAAAATTCAGATGAATTAAGAAAATCAGTAAGAGATTAAATGAAGAAAACAATAAATTAGCAAGCACTCTAGAAAAATTTACAAATGGTAAAAACTCTCTAATATTAAAAGGTGCTAGAAGATCAGGTAAAATAAAAGAGGATTAGGATATACACCTCCAGACAATGAAGATACAATAATTTACCCTAAAACATACCCAACTTCAAAATTTATACCCAAACAAGACATTGCATACAAAGCTAACTTTAAATATATTGAAAGAGTAACAGAAATGTCTTATTGCAGTCATTGCAACAAGCTAGGTCACATAAAAGAAATATGTCCAATAAGACATAAGAAATAGATAATAAAAAGAAAAAAATGATGTCACTAACCCTCCAAGACCCAATAAAACTTGGGTACCTAAAACTTGAGGTTTCTATTTCAGGTCAATACTCGAGCATCCAAATGGTATTTAGACAGTGGATGCTCAAGGCACATGTCGGGAAACCAGAAGCTTTTCACCCACCTCCAAGTTGAAGAAGGAACAGTTACCTATGGAGATAATGGGAAAGGCACAGTAGTAGGCAGCGGGTCTGTGAACAACAAAGGAAAAACAATCATTGAAGATGTGTTATTAGTCAAGGGATTGGAGCACAATCTCATTAGCATCAGCCAGCTGTGTGACAGAGGCCATCAGATCAAGTTTCAAGAATCAAAGTGCATCATAGTGAAGGATGGAGCAGTCATCTTTGAAGCAAATAGAGAAAAGAATTTGTATGTGCTCTATCTTGAAGAACTCAAAGAGCAAAATGTTTGTCTGACAGCAAGTAAAGACAAATCTACTGAATTATGGCACAGACGACTTGGACATTGCAGTTTAGATGGCATGAGGAAATTCTAGAAGAAAAGTCTTTGTGGAAGGTCTGCCAAAAGTCAGTGGAAAATTGGAAGGTGTCTGTAGAGCCTGTGCTAAGGGAAAGCACACTAAAAGCTCCTTCAAGTCAAAGACGGTGGTGACCACCTCAAAACCCTTAGAGCTCCTACATATGGATCTATTTGGGCCAATGAGGACTACCAGTCTTGGAGGAAAAAACTTTGGATTTGTCATAGTTGATGACTATTCAAGGTTTACATGGGTATCATTCCTAGAGCATAAAGATGACACTTTTGAAAATTTTGTTAGTTTCAGCAAGAAGGTTCAGAAAGGTCAGAAGTTCAGCATTGTGTCTATCTGATCAGATCATGGTGGTGAATTTCAAAATGAAAGGTTTGCTCGATTCTGTGATGATCAGGGAATTGAGCATAATTTCTCAGCACCAAGGACACCACAACAAAAAGGTATTGTTGAGAGGAAGAACAGAACCCTATTGGATATGGCAAGAACTATGCTCTCAGAATATGATCTGCCAAGATATTTTTGGGCTGAAGCAGTCAACACAACAAGCTATATTATCAACCGAGTGATGATCAGGCCAATGCTGAAGAAGACTGCATATGAACTGTTCAAAGGAAGGAAGCCAAAAATCAGCTATTTCAGAACCTTTGGTTGTCCCTGCTTTATTCACAACAATGGAAAAAGGGACATTGGTAAGTTGGATGCCAAATCAGATGAAGGCATCTTCATGGGGTACTCTTCTAAACCCAAAGGCTATAGAGTTTTCAATAAACGTACTTTACTGATTGAACAGTCTGTACACATTATCTTTGATGAAACTATCTCTTCCTTGAGAAAGAAAGTAGATAGTGATAATGATGATGCAGATGAACTGTCCAAGAAACTAAATGATACATCAATTGAGGACAAGGATGATCCACCTCTGGAAGAATTGCAACAAGAAGAAGTTACTCATGAAAATCTTCCAAAGGAGTAGAGATACAAGAAAGATCACCCACTTGAGAACATTATTGGTGATCCATCCGTAGGGGTAAGAACAAGAGATAATGTTATCCCTTGTGATTACTTAGCCTTTGTATCTCAAATGGAGCCTAGGACAGTCAATGAAGCTCTTTCTGATGAATCTTGGATATTAGCCATGCAAGATGAACTAAATCAGTTCAAGAGAAACCAAGTATGGTCACTTGTTCCTAGACCATCCAATCATTGGCACCAAATGGATGTTCAGAAATAAATTGGATGAAACTGGTGTAATTCTAAGAAACAATGCCAGATTGGTGGCTCAAGGCTATTCTCAAGAAGAATGCATAGATTTTGATGAAACCTATGCACCTGTAGCTAGACTTGAGGCTATTAGAATATTATTAGCTTATGCATCTGCTCTAAATTTAAAACTATTTCAAATGGATGTTAAATCTGCATTTTTAAACGGTTTTATTAAAGAAGAAATCTATGTAGAACAGCCTCCTGGTTTTGATGATATAGATTTTCCAAATCATGTTTTTAAATTACATAAGGCTTTATATGGTTTAAAGCAAGCACCTAGAGCCTGGTATGAAAGGCTTAGCTCTTTTCTTTTGAAACATGGTTTCAGTAGAGGTCAAGTAGATAGTACTCTATTTATTAAATCAAAAGTCAAACATATATTGCTAGTTCAAATTTATGTAGATGACATTATCTTTGGATCTACTGATGAATCCCTTTGCAAGTACTTTGAAAAGTTAATGCAGGGAGAATTCGAGATGAGTATGATGGGGGAGCTCAACTACTTCCTTGGACTTCAAATCAAACAAGGAAAAGATGACACTCACATCTGTCAAGCTAAGTACACTAAGGAACTGCTGAAGAAATTTGGATTTGATAACACCAAGCCACTGTCAACACCAATGGGTACATCAACAAGGATGGACAGCGACAAGGATGGTAAGAAAGTAGATTAAAAGTCTACAGAGGTATGATAGGTTCACTACTTTATTTAACAGCCAGTAGACCTGATATATTATTTAGTGTATGCATGTGTGCTAGGTATCAAGCAGATCCTAGAGAGTCACATTTGATTTCTGTAAAAAGAATTTTTCGATATTTAGCCAGAACTCATAATCTAGGTTTATGGTATCTAAACTCTTGTGAAATCAATTAGTAGGGTATTCTGATGCTGACTATGCTGGATGCAAGGTAGATAGAAAAAGCACCAGTGGTTGTTGTCAGTTTCTTGCAGAGTGTTTGATATCCTAGTCCTCAAAGAAACAAAATTTAGTAGCACTGTCTACAGCTGAAGTTGAGTACGTGGTTGCTGGAAGTTGCTGCACACAACTCTTGTGGATAAAGCAACAGCTTGAGGATTTTGGATTAAATATCAACTCAATTCCACTACTGTGTGACAACACCAGTGCCATCAACCTCACCAAAAATCCAGTTCAGCACTCAAGGACCAAACACATTGAGGTTAGGTATCACTTTATTCGTGATCATGTAGCAAAGGACAATATTGAAATATCTTTTATTGATACAAATGGTCAGTTAGCAGACATTTTCACAAAAGCCTTGCCCGAGGAGAGATTCACATCTCTTAGAAGGGAATTAGACATGTGCAATTTGTGAAAAAGGTTTGTTTAATACTGGCACATCAATTTTTAGAATTAAGTAATCTTTTCCCCCCCATAACTTTAAGCAAAAGAAATTCGAATTATCATGTGTAACCGCTCTCTCATTAAAGTCAGTTTGAATAGTCAAACTCTTTTGTCTTATTATGCCGCCTTTTGGCGCCTCACTTTCCACATCACATTAATTTATTCATAAAATCAATGGCAGAACGATTCGTATCTCATCGTCTACCTTTTCCCCCTTTTTTCATCCTGTCACATGAGTCGATGCCCTAACAACTCCATCGTAACCCTCTGCAAATTTGAACCTTCCTCCTCCTTCGCGCAAAAATTTCTTGAGGATTCCTTCTCTTCTCCTTCCGTTTCAACCCTCCAGAGACTTTCCCACCTGAATCCATGGCCGCACCAGTCATCGCCGGGAGTTTGGGTGGCTACAACGCCGAGTTTCTCACTCCTGAGCAGCAGGAGAGGTTTACGTTTGTGAAGACGAAGCTCTGTGGAAATAAAGAAGTCGATGTTGCTAATATGAGGAAAAATGGAATGAGCAGCGTGGCAGACTTGATCAATCAGAGGCAGTGGACAAGAGTTACCACTTTTTCAGAGGTCAGTTATCTGGACTTGGTAAAAGCTTTCTTCGTTTGTATGAGAACAGAGGAAGATGGGTCCATAGTTTCTTCAGTGAAGGGAAACATGATTAGAATAGACTCTGAGTTTCTGAAGATGTTGTTTGATTTGAAGACTTCCGGATTTAGTAGGGTCCACATGTGGACGCCCAAGTGAAAGGTTTGGGGATTGTAGGACCGGGCTTCAAGCTAAGGGATGGCAAGCTGGATATAAATCAATTAACTGCTTTCAACCGCCTCCTTCACTTTATTGTCTGTCAAATCTTAGTTCCCAGAAGTGCAACATTTTCATCTTGCACAAAGGCCGACTCAGACATGATGTACTGGGCCATTCAAAATAAGGAGATAAATATGGCCGCAGTGATGATGGAAAGAATGAAATTTGCCAGAGATTAGATTTGGGACACCAAGAGTAAGTTAAATGTGTCCTTGCCTTATGCCCACCTACTTACCAAGATCTTCAAACACTTCGGTGTTGATCTTTCTGGGGAAGTTGTAGAGAAAATGGGCCAATCAATCATGTCCAGGAACCTGAAGAAGAGTGGCTTCTCTGTGGAAAATGGTGTCTGGTTCAAGGCTTCAGTTGCTGAAGGTGAAGCCATCATTGACGACACCTCAGTTGTTCATCAGGAGATGGGATCAGCAGATATGATTCCAGAATTGCCAGTGGAGTCAGTTTCAGCTCCAGCAGTTGGAGCAGCAGAATCTTCAGGCCCCTCTATAGCAGAAGTCCAGTCTGAAAGTGCAGTAGAAAAATAAAGAGTATCTATAGCAGCTTCAGAATTTCCAGAAGAATCAGTTCAAATCTTTGCAGAAAGGAGAATTGAGGATATTCTCCCAGAGGACATTATTCCAGTTAAGGACCCACTACCCTCAACTGTAGTTGCATCCATTCTCTCAGACATTATTGATTCGATTCCTTTCACCTCTAGTGCTCCAGAAGCTAGTGGGAGAATTGCTAAAGAGGCTGTGGCATCAGGCCACTTTGTTGTTCAAATGGAAGATGTAGTAGAGCTAGAGCACCCAGTTGCTCAGGGTGACTCTGTGATGGAAGATGCTCCCATTCAGGGGGAGCAAGTATCAAATGAAGAAGAAGCTCCTACTCAGGGGGAGCATTCAAAGGACAATTTAGAAGAAGAAGGAGCTCACCTTGATGAACCAGTGGACACTGCACCAGAAAATGATAATAGCCCTCGTGGCTCAGAAGATGTCAGAGAAGGGGAGACAGCCAGCTCCTCCAGTTCGGATGATGATGAGCCTTCTCCAGCTTCAGAGGCTAAGAATAAAGGGAAAGAAGTAGAATCTGAAATTCCTATGTTGACAAATACTCCCTTTGAAAGGCAAGTTAAGCAGAAGATTATAATCAACTTGAAGCCAGTAATAGAGAGACTTGATGCTCAAGGTCAACTCTTATGTTCTCTCCGGGCAGATACCAATTCAATCTTCATGAGCCAAGCATCAGCCACCAAGGAATTGGCCAGTGTGAGAAATGCCATGAAGTGGTTCAATAAAGAAATGGGCACTATGAAGGAGATTCTAGAGCAAATTCTGAAGGTGGTTGGAGATCAGATTCCTCCTCCTGCTGACCAAGCCCAAGAATCAGGGCCTTCAGGGCCAGAAGCAGCAGCAGTAGCTTCAGCAGAGGCAGCAGTGCATGAGCAAGGGCCATCAGGGCTAGCACCAGAAGCAGCAGTAGTACCAGAAGAGGTAGGGCCAACAGGGCCAGCTGATCAGGTTGAAGGGCCACCAGGGCCATCTGAGCAAGGGTCAGGGCCATCAGGGCCGTTGGAGAGTGAGTCTGTGCAGATAGAGGCAGAAGAGATCTTGGTAGCCAAGCCCCCAGCTCCTTCTTCTCCCTCTCACACACCCATTCCACCATCACCACCCTCAGCTCCCACAGCTCCACCTGCTCCTCACACATTCAAGAAGCCCCAATCTAGACCTATTTCTTCTCCCACTCCATTTCCTTCTCAATCAACATCAACTCCAGCCTCCTCTACCACCATTCCTTCGACATCACCAATTTTTGAAGCCCCTACAGCATCCTCAGCTGGAGCATCCTCCTCCTCTGGTCCCCCCTCTGGACCAGCAGTTGATGACCTCCCAACTACTTCACACTCTTTTCTTCATCCTACTCCTCCACCCTCTTTCATCACTATCATACCTGAACGAGCTCAACTCAACTCTCCCTTTATGGAAAAGATAAATGATGAGTTTGAGGAAGGGATCCTCATATCTGTGTTGAAGGTAGGAGAACACATTCACAGGGCAGACCCTTCTAGTCCTGCCCCCAAGAAGAGGAAACTTACTTCTACTTCCTCCTCTTCCTCTGAACCCAAGTATCCACCTTTGTGGTTCTCTCTCACAGTGGTTAACAAACTTAACCCATTGTATAGAGAGTATCTGAAAAAGGTTATTTTTGCAACAATTGTCAACCTTCCTTTTCTTAATCTCTCTGATCACTTATCCACCATCTTACCTTACACCTCTCTCTCCAAATCTGAAAGAGCCAAAATCTTTTCTGGTGCTCATTCGAAATCTGAAGATCAATGGGGCAAAGGTCACAAGGATCTCTTAAAGAAATTCATCCTTGCCAAATCTGCCAGATTTCCTCCAAGGGACCACTCCCTGACCCTATCCGAATGGTTCAGAATGCATCATCAAGAAGTCTGGGCTCCCTACATTCAAAAGGAAATCAAAATGATCAGGCATTTCATGATTTTCAATAACTTCAGATACATCAACAATCTTCCTGAAGTTCAGCTCAGCCAGTTTAAAAGAGTCATTTCAGCTCTCACTCCAGCCATCTCTCATACTTCAGACGTTAAAGTGGATTTTGCTACCCTCCAAGTGCCTGAAGAAGTAGCTCTTCCTCAAATTCACTTTCTTGTTATAGAGTCCTCTGTAGGATCCATTATCTTTGAACGTTTTGCCAGAGTAATGGGCATAATTAAAGTGCAGAAAGGTTGCCTGGTAGCTTTTCCCAGATTCTTGTTTAGAGAATATCACCAGGGGCATGTAAGTGCTGAAGTTCTAGCCCCTATTTTGTCCGAATGTGAAAGGCTCACATCTTCTGAATGGTCCAAGTTCTATCCCCTGTCAGCTCAGTAGCTATTTGAAATCAATGAAGCTCGGGCCAGGGAAGGCAAACCAGCCATTTCTCCAGCCACTTTCCTAGATATGAACTCCATTCACCTTGTTGATGACCCCTTCAAAGTCTGGGAGGAACGATACAAAGTCTATGTGGCTCTTCACAAGGCGCTCAGGGACAACCACAATCACTATCCTGTGATAATGGACCAATTCCTCTCCTGTGCCAACTTTGGGAAATTCTCTACTCTTCGAATGACTATGGACAGAAACTCCTACATTGAGCTTCTTGACAAGCACTATCAGCTTCATCTTTAGAAGATGGCTCCCACAATGGGACCAAATTACTCTATTGCTGTTGGAGCTTTTCAACAATACTTTGAACGGCAGGAAGAACAGGCATGGGAAACCATTTCCCATTATGCCTCCATTTTGTCTCCTGCTTACTATTTACCTGTATCTCCTCAGAGTCAATAAAATCTCTTTGCTGGTGCTCCAATCTTTCTCTTATTTCTTTGTCTCAGTTTGCTTTTTGCTTAATGCCAAAAAGGGGGAGAAAATATTAGCATGTCTGAAATAACATGAAATACTATAATAATTAGCATGTTATATCTTTAGTCTGATTTCGGATATTTTTTCATCCATGCTTATTGTTCAGTTTTGTCATCACCAAAAAGGGGGAGATTGATGATCAGTCTGTCCCCATGTAATTTTAATTAATTACACACACATATATATATATATATTGATGATTAACAAAACCAAACAAGAGTTTATCAATTATATATAATGAATATTTCATAAGTCTTAAGTACAGGAAAAACACCAAGGACAAAACAAGCCCATATAAGGTATGCATTACTTCTCTGAAGCTTTAATCTTTTCAATATGATATTTCTCTAAGTCCATATCGATTTCTGTTAAAGAATCATAACGATTTCCTTTCTGGCAGAAAAATCTTGTTGTTTCAAACAAGTTGATGCCACAACAACTCTATAAGTGACCGTAACGATTCTTTAGAATTCGTAACGACTTGTTCGTCGCAACGATTCCTTTAGTCATCGTAATGATTTCTTTATAATTCGTAACGACTTGTTCGTCGCAACGATTCTATAAGTCATCGCAACGATTTCTTTAGAAAGCGCAACGACTTGCCCGTCGTAACGATTCTATAAGTCATCGCAACGATTTTTTTAGAAAGCGCAACGACTTGTCCGTCGTAATGATTCTATAAGTCATCATAACGATTTCTTTAGAACTCGCAATGACTTGCTCGCCGTAACGATTTCTTTAGTAATCATAACGATTTCTTTAGAACTCGCAACTACTTGCTCGCCGTAACGATTTCTTTAGTGATCATAAAGATTTCTTTAGAACTCGCAACGACTTGCTCTCCGTAACGATTTCTTTAGTAATCATAACGATTTCTTTAGAACTCGCAACGACTTGCTCGCCGTAATGATTTCTTTAGTGATCATAATGATTTCTTTAGAACTCGCAACGACTTGGTCGCTGTAACGATTTGTTTAGTGAACACAACGATTTGCTTTATATAAACAATTTTCTTTGTATAACGATTTGTTAAGTGTTTCACAACGATTTCTTCTATGTCATAACGACTTGGTCAACCTGACTTGTTCATAACGATTTCATAAGTCATATAGTCATCGATTTCATATTGACTTGATATTATCTTTGTTGACTAGTCAAAGACCACGTATGCATCTCTCTGACGCACCTGCATTTAATGAGACCTGAACGTATCTCTGCATGCATGCAGACGATATCATTCTTTATCATGCTTACTCTGATAATGTCTTTTAGACTTAAGCTATTCTGCATTACTATTTACATGTCTATTGCTACTGACGTTGACTGACATCAGAGACAGCTTAGCTGTCTGCTATTTGAGATTGACATTTGTGCAGACCTCTGATCTAGCTTCATGGTACAACGTTAAACAAATAGAAGCCAACGGATATTTCTGAAGATCTCATCTCTTTGCGTGCTCAAGTGATCAAAAGACTGTTGACTGGAAGCCTCCAAGACTCTAGATGTCATTCAGTCTAACGACTACTCAAAAGAGAGACAACGGACACTTCAACGTCTACATTTCAAATTGAAGATATAAATTCAAGACAGAAGAATAGAAGATTACATTGATCGTGCATTCAAGCATTCAAATTCTTCGAAAGAAAGTCCAGAGCCAAGAACTTCACTCCAGTTAGTCTTTGCTCTTTAGCTCTCCATTTGTAGTGAAAAATCCTTGAGAGAGCTTGTATAGTTCTGAGAGTGAGCTTAGATTAAGATCCTTTGCTCTCAGTGCTAGTTGCTTCAGATCCTTGCTTGTCTAAGCTTGGTCTAGGGGCGTGCTTTCAATCTGTTCTTTGTTTGTTGATTCCCTTCGGTTGTGAAGGAAGACCTGGTGGTAACCAGGGTGTTGTTCCCTTCGGTTGTGAAGGAAGACCTGGTGGTATCCAGGGTGTTGTTCCCTTCAGTGTGAAGGAAGACCTGGTGGTATCCAGGGTGTTGTTCCCTTCAGTGTGAAGGAAGACCTGGTGGGGTATCCAGGGTGTAGTTGTTCCCTTCGGGTGTGAAGGAAGACCAGCTGAGCTGGGTGTTGTAGTGTCCTTAGGGGGGACTGTACCCTTGTTAGTAAAATCCTGAGAGATTACTCAGGGACTGGACGTAGGACTCCTAAGGAGAGGAGGTCTGAACCAGAATAATTTCTTGTGTCGTGTGATTGTCTTTCTCTTGTGTGTTTGTTATTCAAACTAACAGTCACTAACCTCCTTCGAAGAACATTTGTGTGAATATTTTTGGTTACAAGTATCTTGTAGAATAATTTTTAAAAGACCCATTCACCCCCCCTCTGGGCTCGTCAACTGGGCAACACTTTTCGCTCCGAGGGATTTTGCCCTTTTCAGCCCTGAGATTACAGCCTCGTATTAGGCCACATTATTAGAAGCTTCAAAGCCGAAACGAACTACATACCTTAGGACAAGCCCATCGGGAGAGTGGAGGACCACTCCTGCACCGCTCCCTTGGGAATTTGACGCTCCGTCGACGAACACCTTCCAGCGCTCGTTGTCCTCTTCCTCCTCCTCTGGCCTTCTCGCCGTTCCCTCGGAAATGAAGTTCGCCAGAGCTTGAGCCTTTATTGCGACCCGAGGTTTGAAAGTGACGTAGAACTCCCCGAGCTCTATGGCCCACTTCGCCAACCTCCCCTAGACCTCGGGTCGGGTGAGGACTTGCTTGATAGGGACGTCGGTGAGGACGGTGATTTTGTGTGCCTGAAAATACGGGCGTAACCTCCTCGCAGCCATCACGAGAGAGTATGCAACCTTTTCGAGGTCGGTGTAACTCTGCTCGACTCCTCGCAACGCTTTGCTGGTATAGTACACCGAAAGGTGGTTGCGGTCCTCCTCCCGCACGAGCACCGAACTGATGGAATGTGTCGTTGTCGATAGGTATAGTAGTAGATCCTCCCCTACTATCGGCTTGCTCAATGTTGGAACATGCGCCAAGTGCGTCTTGAGGTCGTCGAAGGCTTCCTGGCATTCCTTGGTCCACTTGAAGTGCCCTCTCCTCAGCACTTCGAAGAAGGGTCTGCACCTCTCCGCTGACCTGGACATAAATCTGCTTTGAGCAGTAACCCTACCATTGAGCCGCTGTACCTCCTTCACCGTTCTCGGGGGCGTCATGTCCACGATGGCCTGTATCTTTTCGGGGTTGACATCGATTCCTCTGTTGAAGAAGAGGTAGCCGAGGAATTTCCCTGCTCGCACGCCGAAGATGCACTTCTCCGGATTGAGCTTCATCCCGAATCGCCTCAGCACCTCGAACGTCTCGGCCAAGTCATGGATGTGATCTTCGGTGCGCCGACTTTTCACCAGCATGTCGTCGATGTAGATTTCCATTGTCTTCCGATCTGTTCCTTGAACATTGTGTTGACGAGCCGCTGGTATGTTGTCCCTGCATTTTTAATCCAAATGGCATTCGAGTGAAGCAGTATAGACCTTTTTCTGTGATGAAAGATGTCTTTTCCTCGTCGTCGGGCGCCATCCTAATTTGATGGTATCCCGAGTATGCATCGAGGAAGCTAAGGAGCTCGTGCCCTTCCGTGGAGTCGACGAGCTGATCGATGTGAGGGAGTGGGTAGCTATCTTTGGGGCAGGCTTTGTTTAGGTCGGTGAAGTCCACGCACATTCTCCACTTCCCGCTAGCCTTGTGCACCAGGACGACGTTGGCGACCCATTCGGGGTAGAATGTGTCTCGAATGGTCCCTGCTCGCAAGTACTTTGCCAGGTTGTCGTCGACTGCCTTCTGTCGGTCTGCCGACAACGGCCTCTTCTTCTGACGAACTGGTCTTGCCTCGGCGCTCACGTTCAAATGGTGTTGGATTATACCGGGGTCGATGCCGGTCAGGTCGGCATCCGACCAGGCGAAGACGTCGGCATTTTTCTTGAGGAAGTCGACGATTGCCTCGTCCAACAATCCAAGCTCGCACCCGACCGCCAAGCTCCCGCTGGCAACCTCTATTTGCTTGGTTTGCTCAGCTGGTTCGTGCCTTGCAACATTCACATCATAAATGGGCAAATACTCATTAACTGCTGGTGCTTTCGCTTTTATTGAATTAACATAACGTCGCCTGGCCTCGGTCTGGTTTCCCACGACCTCGCCAATCCCTCCAGGGGTCGGGAACTTTAACTTTTGGTGATAGGTTGAAGGGACCCCTCCCAATTTCCCCAAGAGGCCCCGACCGAAGATAGCGTTGTATGCCGACTTCACTTTTACCACAAGGAAGTCGGCCTCAACGGTTACATGCCGAGGTCGGGTGCCTAGAGTGACCTTTAGTTTTATCGACCCCTCGGCATTGACAGGCGCCCCCTCGGCATTGCAGCTTGTCCTTAGGTCTAAATCTACCACTTTCATCACTTCTAGCTGAAACCTTTTCGCAAAGTCTCGGAACATCTCTCCTTCCTTCTGCGAGACGAGCCAAAGGTCGTCGGTGCAAAGTGAGTGCTGCACCGTGTTGTAGAAGTGGTCTAGGAACTGCTGTGCCAGGTCGGCGAAACTAGCTATCGATCGGGGCGGGAGCGACTTGAACCACTGCAACGCTACATCATCCAGGGTTGACATAAAAGCACGACACTTTAATGCGCCATTGATATTTACCATTTCTACTTGTCCCTGGAAGTGGTCGAGGTGATGGACCGGGTTTTTTGTCCCGTTGTAGCGCCTAAACTTTGGCAGCTGCAGCTTGTCTGGTACGGGCGCCGACGTGATCTCCTCGACGAAAGGTGAGGTAGCCAGGAGCGTCGCCACCGAGGGGGCGCGCGTACCTCGCTGCAGTGCTACTATTTTTCTATTCATCTTCTGCAGATCATCTTTCCACCGATGGTCAACCGCTCGAACATTCGCCAGTGCCAGGGTGGACTCGGTCGAAAAGTGATCGACGACGACGTCGGTTTTTGCCGTAGGCTCTGGTTGGACAACTGGAATTTTCGGTGATGGGGCGTCGATCTGCTGGGGTCCCTGTGCTACCACGATCGATGGGGGACGCTGATCGTCGGCGCGACTTAGCAACATAGCAGGTTGTGCATACCTGGGGTCGGCGTTCCCCTGGCAAACATCCACGGTCTGAGTTGCCGGCTGCACCATATAGTTTCACGGTGCTCCGGTGGCGCCTGTCGATCTTGCTCCATTCTCAAAAATACTTGCTGGAGATTCGCAAGCATCTGCTCGACTCGATCCAAGCGCGATGACATAGTTGAGCCTTGCTCTCCTGCTCCCGAATTGTCCCTTGCCACTTCTTCTACCACGGTGGTGGGGAGGATCTCATCGCCATATGAACGAGCGACCGCCTTCGCCTTGGGTGCCATGAGAAGAGGCTTTTTGCTCGAAGCTTTCCCACAGACGGCGCCAAATGTTGCTGCAAGGACAAAGGGGGTTGACCGGGGTCAATCTGAGTGGGCCCCGAGGTGATGGCGTGTTGTCGTCAGCGAAGGTTGACAAAGCTCCAACTTGCAGAAACCACCGAGTCGCCTCGGTGGGGAGACATTTCGACGCCCAAGATAGATAAGTGAAAAAGTGGGGAAGAGAGTTTCAATGCCACGAGTAGCATACCTCTGTTTGGTGGTGTCTCCTCTGCTTTTATAGGGGGGGGTTTACGAGGCAGGCCACTGCCAGTTGCCTTAGTTTGTGTCTTTGATTTCCTTGTTATGCCAAGGGGTGGTTTTAAGGCAGGGGAACGATCACCGGGATTGCCAGCTGTAAAAAAGGGGGGAGGTGTCGTGGCCCGAGATCCTCGAGCCCTTCCATATCAAGCTCGCAAGGTTAACAGGCGCAAGGCCAGCTGAACTTACCTCGTGTAGCGATTGGATGATCTTTGGCCCCCTGGATCTGCCGAGGACCCACTCGTCGGGAGCGTCAGATCGCCAAATTCTGGAAGATGTCGTCGGGGCAGTCTCTGCGATTGGCAACCAGCATCAAGCCCAACTCGCAATAATTGGTAGTCAAATTCAAAGAAAAGATGTTGATTCCTACATACAACTCAAATTTCAGTATATTAAATTCTGACATCAAATTAATGATAATCTATTTCATTTTTACATTTGCATAAAAGATTCTAATGATTTTTTTACACCAAAAACTCTTAACTATTAAATAGAGCATATATAATACCTCTCCATCAGAATAAAATAATCTATTTAACTTTTCAAGAACAAAAGTCTCGAAATAATGTCCAACAGTCACTAAACTAATCAGTATCCCGCAAGTAACAGCAGCATTTTTTTAGTGAAAAGAATTCGATTTTTGATGCAAATATAAAAATAAAATAGATTATAATTCAATTATATTTTTGACAAGGATATATATTAAAAAAACCCTTTTAAAAATCTTCCTCCTGATCCGAAGGATGCCTTATCCCGATAAAGGGCAAAAAGACCAATTGGATCCAAGAAGAAAGCAGAGATGAGGGCAGATTTTCAAGAAACTCTACGTGTTTAATTGAACTTTTTGATATTAGGATAGATCGGAGATAAAATGAAGATATCCTTAAAGTTTTGAAGATATCTTCACTTTATCCCCAATCTATCTTAATACCAAACATGTCTGTGTCATGATGATACGAAAGCCTTGGCAAAGTTGGTAGGACAACAATGTCGAACCCGATCTTAAATTTGACTTGACGAAAGCAAGCATGGGACAGATTAAAAATTTCGAGTTAAACATCGATCATATCGGAGTCCGTCTATAACATTAAATCTCATAAAATTATTACAGAAAAATTTGATCTAATTAGAGTTGGATCGACGTTCTAACAAAAAGAATTTACTTTAGGATTGATTCAATTCTCGAAAGAGAAAAATTTAGTGCACTTTCATATTACAGTTAAGTACAATATGATTAGACAATAAATTCATATGATATCTAATAATTGAGTTGTCACTCTATCACTTCCCATGTGAGATATGTCATATGGATTTATTATCTAGTCATATTGTACTTAAATACAATATAAAAGCACATTAAACATTTCTCTAATCAATTGAATCTAGTCCCTAGATCTATGTTAAACTATGTCACATCTAAAATTACCAAAATAATCTGAAATTAATATTTCCTGAAGCAAGCCACACGGTGATTAAAACATTTTCAAACGTCGGGAAGTAACGCACACACCAATCACTAGGGCTGCAATTGAGTTGGATTTGCTATACAAAATATGAGTTTTCGATATTGATTCTGATAATCGTATAAATTTTCTATTTTAATAATTAGAATAATTATTTTTTATTTTGATCAAATTTCGATTACGTTATTAGAACCAACATCCGAATCAATACTAAATTGTCAATGCCCATATCATGCTGGCCTCTCCCCTCCTTCACCCAAATCGCGTCGACGTCGCCCTTCCTCAGCCGTCTGACAAAGTCTTTTCCCCTCCTCCGCCCAGATCGTATCGGCGTCGCCCTTCCCCCCCCCCCCCTCCTCTTTTTTTTTTTCTCTCGCACGCTAAATCTACCTCTGTTGATAAACACCCTTCTTCTTCTTCTTCTTCTTCTTCTTCTTCTTCTCTCTCTCTCTCTCTCTCCTCTCTCTCTCTCTCTCTCTCTCTCTCTCTCTGAGTTGACATAATTAGAAATCGATTTTGGAATGAGGATATTTCGATTCTGATTTCAATTTTGATAATTTATTCAGTATTATTTTTTAATTATGAATCTGATATATATTTTTTATCGAAATCGAATCGAAATCTCAAATTTTCAGATTCCCGTTTGTAACCCGACCAATCACAAGTAGTGGTGTCGAGTAGTTGAATTGGCTGACACATGTAGAGTTGATTCTCCTAATTAAGTTTAATGCCCGTGGAAAAGGGACGCGTGAGACGCGAGTTCACACCGTGTGGACATGTTGCAAAAGCCAATTAACACTTCAATTAGAATTGTACTTTTAATTAAGATTCTTATACTTCCAAAGTTTATTAGATTTTGAAGGTTATTATATCAATTTTAATCTGCATAGGAGAGTTCTATATATCATTGAGTACTTTTTAATTATATATATAAGACGTACGTGAGTCCAGAACCTTGATCAACTTTCAAGAGCTTGCGCTAACCCTTCCGCGCGCTGAGATTTCAAATGAGAATATATATGGCACGTACAGTCAGAGAGATGATCATGATCTCTTTAATTCTTCTGCCCATAATCAGAGATGCATACAGAAATTTTGTTTAGTAGGGTTATTTAAATTATTTTTTATATTTATATAAATAATATATCATATATAATATAAATAAATATATTATATATCAAAAGTGACCTCATTAAGATAATTTAGTGTGGTCACTTCTTATATAAATTTCTCAAATCTCTAATTTATATAGCCATTTAAAAAAAAAAGTAGAATCACATGACCCCATTCAATATATGTTGGATCCGTCTATGATTATAATCATATAATTTAACGTCAATTCCCACTCTCTCTCACGGTTGATTCCTCCAACTCATAAGACCATGTTTGATATTTAGATAGAATGGAGATAGAGTAAAATTATCTTTAAAATTTTAAAACTATCTCCTAAAATTTAAAGATAACTTCATTTTATTCTCAATTTATCTAAATACCAAACATGACTTAATAATTTAATAAGAGAATATTAATGAGGTGGATAGATTCTCCCATTCCTAATGATCTCCCCATCTCATGATCTCACTTCCGTTTCTTCTTTCATATAGCAACCCCCTACATGATGCTGTCCGGCCCCCTGGGGAAGCAGGAATATTAGGGAAGGCGGCATCCGAGCTATGACCCATCAACAGGGGCAGGTGGACATGCTCCCATCTTCGACGTGAACAACCGGAGGAAGAGTGCTGCTCTTGCTGGGGGCCAAACTACTCCATATATCAAAGATTATATTGGTTCCTACGTACGCCATGGCAGAATATACGCGTTAATTAAACGACCAAATATATAGGAGCCGAAGAGGGCGACACTCTAGCTTCTTCCTCGACAAGTCCAACTGGCCAAGGCAGCGATAGGCTGTATCTTAGAGACGGAGTGATGTAAATAATAGTTTTCCTGGCGATCAATCTCTTAAGCAGCATTTGTTAACGCGTTTCAAAAGTTTAAAATCCACGAAAGCCAATTTTGCACTTGCGCCACACGGCGACGAGATTTTCATCTCGTCACCTGTGCCAGCCATGAAATGACGTTGCCATTAAAAAAAAGAAAGGAAAAGAAAACCCAACTTCCCGCTGACATTTATCACACTGTCCCGAATTAAATATTACAGTGTGAGAGGCGCCGTGGGATAAAACGAAGATTTCCTTTCAAAATCTAAAGAACGTCACAGAAAGCGGCCTCCCACCCGCTTTACAATGAAGGAGAGATAAATTGGCAACTCTCTCTATCTCTCTCATCTTTTTAAAATCATCCAAGCTCAAAAGCCTAGACGGGCTGCTCATATTTGAAAACGATCCAAATTTTATCAACGATTTTTCCCTTCAAAATCTCCTCCAACGCGTTAACAAATGATGTAATGAAATTTATTATGTCTCAACTTACCTCAAAAAAATAAAAGAAATTTCTCACCGAAGGATGTGAACGGTCAGAATGTCCTCTTCAAGTTCGAGTCAGCAAAATCATATTTGATATTAAGGTAGATTGAAAATAAATTAAAATTTTCAATCTATCTCAATGACTTTTATAAAAATATAGAACAGACCTCATAGATAGTGATCCGAAAAAAAGTATTTCTTTTCAAAGTCAAAATCCATGAAAATCATTTACCATAATTGGGGGAAGGGGGGAGGGTGTAGGAGGAGCTACAGTAGGATATATGCTGAGTTCGGTGGTGACAAAGGAAAACGTTCGGCAGATATCTTGGGTGGAAACATCATGGATTTAACATATGTTCAGTGGAGTCCTGTGATTTCATTAGATAAAAAAATTTATATTGGGGAGATAATTTTTCATCACGAGTGATTTCATGAATTTATATGAATACATCATTAGGATCCAATTAAAATAAAATTCGAAATCCGCCATTAAATAGAAACTTATGAGGTAGAGACATGGTCGCAACGAGAGGAATCCAATCAGCTAAAATACGTTTTCAAGAGGTCTTTCTTATGAAAAATCTGAAGGAACTTACGAATTGAAAGGAAGTGAGAATCACAGATATTAGTGGAGAAGGCAATAGAGATGTGTTTTGGGTATGTAGTAAGGATGTCCAGGACTGCGATGTGCTAGTGTTCTTACTCACGAATTAGGAATTATTGGCTTTGAGACTTTCTTTTGGGATCCTCCTTGAAGGTCGATCCTTGTTGTTATGTTTTGTCTTTGTTCCCTTTTAATGAGGGACTGTGTATGTTTTTGTGCTGTTTGAACTGACTTATGGTAATGAAGTTTATGTCTCAACTTACAAAAAAACAAAAAAGGTCAGTAAGAGTACTCTCGTTAGAGTACTCCCTTTGAAGTCCATAGTACCAACTATATTAAAGCCAATTCAAGTTAACATCTCATTGTCACACAAGCTTGTTCCTGTCCCAAAACAATGATCACAATTTTATGCAATACATCATGCCGCTAGTCAGTATTATGTGAGAGTGTTAGCTGTTGGTTAACATTGTCACATTCTATTTTTTTTAAATATTTATTGAAATATTAATCTATTACATCGTTCGATGATATTTAAATCTTTGACATCATTCTTAAAGATTTTCAAAAAAATTATTTGTCAATCAACTGTCGATGTATGTTGAACTTCTGATCTCTTCCTAATGTACTTTTTTTTTTACAATAAAATGTGTTGCTTCCATTCAAAGGCAAACAGATAAAGAGGAGATAGAGAGCGCCATCCTTCGCCGGGAGGAGACAACGAACCACTCCGAAGAACAAGTAAGAAACACATCATCCAAGGACCATCGGTCCAAGCACTAAGAGGCAAATTCCACCCCAACAAACCAGCCAGAATACAAAGAGACGATAGGCGTCCGAACAACGCCGACGACTAGCCTACCAAAAGACACAAGTAAAGATCAGTCGGGCAGGGGGAAGCGTAGGGGCATAGACCAATGTGTCAACAAGGGAGGCTCATAATAGATGTCTAAAGACACATAAGGCTGCTAGAAGATCATGCCAACGAACATCGACGAAGAGACGGTAGGAGGAGGCACATCCACAGCTTCCAATCACCGGCAGAGCTTGTCTAAACCAGATTGAGAGGGAGTGCAAGACAAGGCTGCGGACTTCGAATAGGGGTGCATGGGCCCGATAACGCTAGAGAAGCTGCTGGTTCAAGGGGGTGGAGTGGGAGCGCAGTGTCGTCACCAACAGAGACAATACGAACAACTAATAGACCTGCACAAAGAGAAACATGAAACAAAGAGAGGAATGCCTTTAAGGTACTAAGCCGCAGGCGATAGACTTCGGAACGGAGGGCCTCCTCGTTGGCGATGACGAAAGCATATTGCCAAAACATGGGGAGATAAAACTCCTACGAGAGGAGACAAAACTAGAAGAGTCGAGACAAAAAACCCCGGAGGGGAGAAATCTGAGATAGAGATGGGGGAGGGAGCTCCGCGATGTCGTAAAAAACCCCCTCCCCTCCAAACAAGAACAGCAACAGAGAATCCTAGCTAAACATTAGGACAGAGATTAGGTGGGGAAAACGACCGCTTTGTAATAGGGAGAACTAGCCCTAATGTAATTGATGAATAGTGTGATGTCTTGTATACATAAACTTATATACGACGACTCTATTAGATTGGTAATACTATTGTTGTAGTACACTGATTTGGGTACGACGTGTCATTATTCTTCTAATATATGCCCAATTGCGAAGCTGAAGTTTACAATTCAACAATGCGGATCACGAAGTACGGCATGCAATGCTTCTCTCGTTGGGGGGCGTGGTATGGTATATGTTGCTGGAAAAATCAGCAAGGATTGTCGGCCGGAGCTGAGCTGAGTGGGCCCCAAGGGATTGGCCGCGTCGCGCAGTCGTCGGCAAGAGAATCTGACCTGCAAAGAACCATCGAGGCTCCTCGGTGGTCGGGCACTCTGACGGTCAAGTTAGGAGAGTTCAGAGTTGTAGAGAGTTGTAAAGAGAAGAGAGAGAGTGAGAGTTCTTGTGCTAAGAGTAGCGTACCTTTTCCTTGGGGGTATCCGTGCCTTTTTTAAGGGCTTGGTCCTTTGAATAGAAAAGGGTGGTGGTGGATAGCCTCCGTGAGGCAAGAGCGCCATTCAGGGAATCTTCGCCAGTTGGGCTCCGAGAATTCCGCTTTGACAGCCACCTGCCCAAAGCGGATACAGGCTAGCTAGGGGACCGTGATTTACGAGACTTACTCGTTCCTTGGGCAAGTGTGACATGGCGCCAGCCAGGAGTGTCCATATATAATGCTTGGTTGAATTATTTCTCAGCAGTGATTGAACTGCTTACGACGACGACGTCCGTCGACCTAGTTGTCGGTTCGTCGGCGTGGCCGATTGCAGTCTAATTCGTCGGTTGACGACGACAGGCATCACTAGCCCCCCGGGTTCTTTTCGAGACGAGTTCTCGGCTCGGAGAGAAGCCATTTATTGCCCTCAGGAATTCGTACGGGTGTATGCCGCCGCCTCGCATTCTGCGCGCCTGAGTTGGGGCCGTTCTGCCTCTGTCATAATGAGGGTCGTGGTCTTGTCATAACGATGGTACCGCTGGCGACGGTTCGTCAGGTTCTTTGCCCTGACTCCTACGCCATGATGACGCCGTTCGGTTTCGGGGCGCGCACTGTGGATCCGGGTGAACGTCTCCCGGCTGTCGGGCTTCCGACACGTGGTGGAATCCTGGTTGTGCAGGATTTTTGGATCGTTCGATCGCCTTGGTGCCAAGGCTTTATAAATAGCCAGGGTTTGGTGCGGGACAGACGTTTCTTTACCTCGCGCGCGAGCCTCACAAATTGCTGATCCGACGTCTACCGACGACCCGACGCTTGTGCTCGCCAGTCCGGGGTCACCCGACGTCCTTTGCTTGCTTCCTTTCGAGGTAAGCGATGAGCCATTCTTCTTCCTCCACCTCTTCTGAGGTTTCCTCGTCGTCGTCCTCCACTAAATCTAGGGTCCCCCCTGCTTCGTCTAACAATCTCGACTCTGTTTCTGAAAACCTCGGGGTAGGGTCGGTATTCGTAGAAACCCAGGTCTGGGGGCCTGTTGATGACTCCTTCGTTCTTGAACTACTCCAAGGGACCTACGTTCCTAAAGAGCCTTCGGCCCATACTTCCGGTGCTCGTCGTCGAGCCGACAATGTGGCCGAAGCTCGCTGTGAGACCTCTTATGGTACCTTTAAGTGGTTACGGAAGCATCCTAGGTTTGTCCTCCCGGCCGACGCTGTCGTGTTTGCTGATAGAGACTTTAGGGCTCACTATGTCATGAACGGGGGGTTCTCGGTTTACTCCGAGGCGGTTTGGGCAGGTCTTTGTTTCCCTTTCCACCCCTTTGTCATTTTTCTTCTTCTGGAGCTTGGGGTGGCTCCTTCTCAATTGCCCCGAACGCTTGGCACGTAATCGTCGGCTTTCTGTCCTTGTGCTATTCGGCGGGGGTCCCTCCGACCTTGCGCCTTTTCCTCTACCTTTTTCTATAAGCCGTTCGGGACTGGTTCTATTTTGCGGCGAGGAATGGTCGGCACATCCTCGGCAGACTGCCCTCCTCGCTCCACGGTGGAAGAGGAACTTTGTTTTGTTTATAGTCCCTCGGGTTGGCCGTTTCCTACCAAATGGTCGGCCATCGACGTCCGGTGCAAAGCTTTTGCATCGCCGAGGCTTGCTGCATCCGAGCTCTTCGACCTCAAATGTTTGAAGGAGGTGGAGCCCCCCAACCTGATCGATATCTCCGAGGATTTATTTCGGCTGGTCGACGAGGGCGCAAAAGGTTGCCAACCCCGTAGCTGTACTCTTGATCCATCCATGATTTTCCCTTCTAATAGACCTATGTGCTTGCAGCCATGGCCGACAAGGACGGCTCCGCAACTCCGACGCGCAGGGGGCCGACGCTTGCTGAGAGGGCCAAGAGCCGGGTCTACTCAAGGGAGAAGAAGGTGGCTTCTCGTCCCGAAAAGCGTCAGCGCCAGGCCGAAACTGTGCCACCGTCGGCCCCGGTGCCTGGTCAGAGCTTAGCAGCCGTCCCGTCGGCTGAGGATAGGCCGAAGAAGCGTCCAGTTCCGGCGTCGTCGTCTACGGCACCTGCTGCCTCGGCTCCATCCCAGACTCGCTTCTCCTTGGACCCGGTTGAGTGGGGTCGACAAGCTCTGCCACCCGAGGTTAAGGCTGAAACGCTTGGCCATCCTGCACGTCGGCTCATGCACGAATATTACCACGGTATGCTGAGCCAGCTAGCTGCGTTTGACGCATTCGTGCACCAGGCCGAGGTTAAGAGATTGGCTTGCGACAAGCGTGTCGCCGAGGCTGAGGAGCTCGTGGTCGCCGAGAAGGCCCACTGTCTCCGGCTGGAGGAGGAGGCGAAGAAGAGGGAAAGCGACCTCCAGGCGGCCCTCGCGTCCGAGAGGGGGGCGCAAAAGGCGCTTGAGGCCGTGAAGAAAGCGCAATACGACGAGATAGCCGCCCATGAAGAAATGAAGAAGAGCTTCTCGCGCCTCGTTGCTGAGGAAAGGGACAAGGCGATAGAGGAGTATCGCGACTCTGACGAACTCCAGGACGAGATCGCCGACCTCTTCAAGGAGGGATATAATGACTGCCTCTCAAAGGTGAAGGGGTTGTATCCTGACCTCGACTTGTCGGGTGCGACTCTTCCTGGCGAGGGCGGCGATCAGGTTGTCGGAGGCCGAGACGAAGAGTTCGCCACGGTGGTGGACGAGGCCATGGAGACGACCATTGATCATTCCCTTGATCAGGCAGCTGATGTCGTATTGAACGAGGCGTAGTTGTCCTTGTCTATGTACCCTGTATTCCTCGTTAGTGAAAATATTTTCTCGGACACACTTTTGTTTTTAGCCGACGACTGTTGTTCATTTCATCGTTTACGAACGCACAAACGACCTCGTCGACGGGTGTGCCAAAAGCGACCTCGTTGGTAGGGGAGTGCCGAAGCGACCTCGTCGGTAAGAGTGCCTAAGCGACCTCGTTAGCAAGAGTGCCTGAGCGACCTCGTTAGTAAGAGAGTGCCTAAGCGACCTCGACGGTAAGAGTGCCTAAGCGACCTCGTTAGTAAGAGTGCCGAAGCGACCTCGTCGGTAAGAGTGCCTAAGCCACCTCGTCGGTAAGAGTGTCTAAGCGACCTCGTTGGCTTAGGGGAAATACCCTCGAAGATGCTCGGCATTCTAGGTTCTCGGTAGAACCGCTCCATTCAGTTCTGCTAACCGGTATGCACCACGACCGAGGGTCTCTATGATGCGATAGGGTCCCTCCCAATTGGCTGACAACTTGCCAATGGCTGACTTCGGGTCCGAGATCGAGAGCTTCCTGAGGACGAGGCTTCAAACAACGAACTGCCTCGGATTGACCTTCCTGTCAAAGCTCTTCTTGATCTTCCGTTGGTAGATCTCCATCTTTGACGACGCATTTTCTCGCCTTTCCTCAATAAGATCTAATTCTGCGCGTAAGGCGAAGTCGTTCAGTCGTTCATCGAATCCAATGATCCTTGATGATGGGACGAGGAATTCTACGGGCGAAACCGCCTCCATGCCAAAAGCCAATGCGAAGGGCGACTCTCGTGTTGCTTCTCTTGGTGTGCTTCTGTAGGCCCAGAGGACATGCAGGAGCTGGTCGGCCCAGGCGCCCTTATGGCTTTGGAGTCTTTTACTCAACCCATCTAAAATCGTTCTGTTGGTGACCTCGGCCATTCCGTTCGACTGGGGATGAGCGACCGAGGAAAATCTGTGATCGATGCCGAGGGCGTCGCAGTTCCGCCGAAACTTGATGTTGTCGAATTGGCGCCCGTTGTCGGTTATGATCGCCCGAGGTAGACCAAACCTGCAAACGATATTCTTCCAGACAAAGTTCCAGGCGTTGGCGTTGGTTATTTTTGCTAGCGGCTCGGCTTCTACCCACTTGGTGAAATAGTCGACGCCGACGATGACGAACTTTCTCTGGCCAAACGCTGGTGGGAAAGGCCCGAGGATGTCCATTCCCCATTGCGCGAACGGCCAGGGCGATGTTATGTTCATAAGTTCCGAAGGGGGGTGCCGATCAATTTTACTGAAGAGCTGGCACTGATGGCAGCTCTTCACGTAGTTTTCGGCGTCTTTGAGCATTGTAGGCCACCAATAACCTTGTCGAGTTATTCTTCGCACTAAAGAGCGAGGACCTGCATGACATCCGCACGTACCTCCATGTATCTCGCCGACGATTACTTCAGCTTGGTTGGGCTCTACGCAACGGAGGCTTGGGTAACTGAATCCCTTTCGGTATAGCTCTTCGCCGACGATGAAGAACTTCCGTGCTCGTCGCCTTGTTTTCTCGGCCTCTTCTTTATCTTCCGGGAGTGTTCCGTTTTTGATGAAATTAATCAATGGGGTCATCCATGTCACTCTGGCGTCGACGACCATCAATTCCGTCGTTGCGATAGACGGTTCGCGGAGTTCTTCTACAAGCATGGCGGGTGGCGGTTCGACTAACGTTGATGCGATCTTGGATAGAGTGTCTGCTTGATCGTTCTCAGTCCTCGGTATTTTGATGATCTCGACAAACTCGAAATTAGCCATAAGCTTTTGCACCTCGGTGTAAGACGCTAGTCTGGCTTCCTTCACCTCAAACTCTCCTAAGACTTGGTTGACGACCAGTTGGGAGTCGCTGTAAATGCGCACCCTTTTGTCCCCCAGAGACCTCGCCATCTTCAGCCCTGACATCACGGCTTCGTACTCCGCTACGTTGTTAGATGCTTTAAAACCGAAACGAACCGCGTACCTTAAGTCGATGTCTTCGGGCGAGCGCATGATCACCCCTGCTCCGCTACCCTGGGAGTTTGAGGCTCCGTCGACGAAAACCTCCCATCTTCCATCGGATTCTTCTTCTTCTGCTGCTCGGGCGGTCCCTTCGAAAATGAAATCCGCGAGCGCTTAAGCTTTGATAGCGACTCGGGGCCTAAACTCGATATCGAACTCCCCGAGCTCCACGGCCCACTTGGCCAACCTCCCCGAGGACTTGGGGCGCTCGAGAACTTGTCGGATAGGTGTGTCGGTGAGGACGATGATCTTATGTGATTGAAAGTAGGGACGCAATCGCCGTGCTGCCATGACGAGAGCGTACCCGACCTTTTCAAGGTTGGTGTAGCGTTGCTCGGCTCCTCGTAATGCCTTGCTCGTGTAGTATACTGGGAGGTGGGTTAGGTCTTCCTCTCGGACGAGCACCGAGCTGATGAAGTAACTTGTCGTGGATAAATACAATAGCAGGTCCTCCCCCTCCTTTGGCTTTCTTAGCGTCGGTACGCTCGCCAGGTGTTCTTTTAGCTCGTCGAAAGCTTTTTGGCAATCCTCGGTCCACTCGAAGCGGCCCTTCCTTAGCACCTCGAAAAATGGTCTGCACCGCTCTACTGACCTGGACATAAACCTGCTTAGAGCTGTTACCATGCCGTTAAGTCTTTGTACCTCTTTTACCGTTCTCGGAGCCGTCATGTCGAGGATAGCCTGAACTTTGTCGGGGTTGACGTCAATGCCTTGTTGGGAGACCAGGTACCCTAAGAATTTTCCTGCTCAGACGCCGAAGACGCACTTCTCCAGGTTCAGCTTCATCCCGTAGAGTTTTAACACTTCAAAAGCTTTGGCTAAATCCTTGACGTGGTCCTCGGCTCGTCGGCTTTTCACCAACATGTCGTCGACGTATATTTCCATGGTCTTGCCGATTTGCTTCTCGAACATTTTGTTGACTAGCCTTTGGTACATCGCTCCTGCATTTTTCAGTCCGAATGGCATACGAGTAAAACAATACAAACCTCTCTCAGTGGTGAAGAATGTCTTGTCCTCGTCTTCTGGGGCCATCCTTATTTGATGATAGCTTGAGTAGGCGTCAAGGAAGCTTAAGAGCTCGTGTCCGGCAGTTGAGTCGACCAGTTGATCGATCCGAGGCAATGGGAAGCTGTCCTTTGGGCAGGCCTTGTTTAGGTTGGTGAAGTCAACACACATTCGCCACTTGCCATTTGCCTTTCGCACCAGGACGACATTGGTGACCCAGTTTGGGTAAAATGAATTTCTAACGGTACCTGCATACAAATATTTTGTCAATTGGCCTTCCACTACTTCTTGTCGTTCGGCCGACAAGGGCTCTTCTTTTGTCGGATGGGCCGGGCCTCGGGGTTCACGTTTAAGTGGTGCTGGATAATGCTCGGGTCTATTCCTGAAGGTCGTCGTCGGACCAAGCGAACACGTCTCCACTTTGGCCGAGGAATGTAGCGATATCATTTTCTAACTCTTTGAGTTCGGTCCCGATGATTAGAGGCCCGTTCTTGATTTTATTTGTTTAGTAGTTCTGATGGCTCGTGTTTGGGGCGTCATCTACAGTTGGCACGTACTCAGAAACGGCTGGTTCGTTTGCTTTGATGGAGTTGACATAACACAGGCGTGCCTCGGCCTGACTCCCGACAACTTCCCCCCCCCGCTAGGAGTTGGAAATTTCAGTTTCTGGTGGTATGTTGACGGCACCCCCCCACCCCCCCCCCCCCCCCCGGCTTCCCGAGCAATCGCGTCCAAAAATCGCGTTGTAGGCCGACTGACCTTCACAATCAGGAAGTCGACCTCAACCGTTACATGCCGAGGACGGGTACCCAGCGTCACTTTGAGCCTGATGGACCCCTCGGCGGTGACTGGCGTTCCGCTGAACCCGAACAGAGGTGTGGCGACTGGCTTGAGCTCCGCGCTCAGGTTCGCCATCTTCAGGAAGCAGTCATAGAAAAGGACGTCAGGCGCCGCTCTGTTGTCGATGAGGATGCGGTGCACGGTGTATCCGTCGATGTCGGCATGGATGACCAGCACGTCTTCGTGAGGTAAGCTTAGCCCCACTGCGTCGTCGGCGGAAAAGGTGATCGGCTCCAAGTTTAGTTGGTTATTCCGGGACGACGGCTGACGCGTACGCTTTCCTCTTCCTGCCGCTGTCGCCGCCACCCGCCGATCCGCCGGCGAGGACTAGGACAGCGCCTTTCCCTCGTGCTCGCGATCCCCTTCCTGTTCGCGATCTTTTGGTTTGCCGTCGACGACATCTTTTGATTATCCCTCGGTTGTAACATCTCCGATTTTCCATCTTCAGGCTCCTGCACTGGTCTGTTAGGTGACCAAAACCTTTATGGTACTCACAGTATAGTTCGGCCCCCGCCCTGATGGAGGCCTCGCGATGGGTTCGGTTGCCTGAACTCCGGTAGCTTCTTAATGATGGGGAGGATCTCTGAAGGTGGCCTCCCGAACCGGGGGAGATCCCTGACGCGACGATATTCGTCGGGTCGTCAGTCAGACATCCATCGGCCCTCCGAGTCTCGGCGCCTGTCTCCGTATGTTTCCTCCCTTCTCGGCCTTTTCTCGCTGTCTCCGAGCTCGCGCTCCCCCTCTCCAGCGGCCGCTTCAGTCGCCCAGCGGCTCCAAGGGTGATTCCAGCTGACGTACTTCTGCATCCGAGAGAGGAGGTCGGAGAGGCTTACCGGTGGTTTTTTTGGCGATTGACGCACACAAAAGCCACGTCAGTGCACACCCTCGTGAGAATGTTGACCGCCGTTCTTAAGTCCAGGTCCACCACTTTCATCGTCTCGAACTGGAAGTGTTTCGCGTAGTCTCGAAACATCTCGTTCTCTTTCTGGGATACCAGCCATAGGTCGTCGGTGCACAACGAATGTTGCACCGTGTTGAAGAAGTGGTCGAGGAACCTCTGGGCCAGGTCGGAGAAGCACGAGATCGATCGAGCAGGGAGCGCCTTAAACCACTGTAGTGCTGCGTCATCTAGAGTGGACATGAAAGCCCTGCATTTCAGAGCGTCAGTTACATTCATCATTTCCACCTGTCCTTCGAAATGGTCGAGGTGGTGGACTGGGTTGGTGGTCCCATTGTAGCGTCGGAATTTCGGCAGCTGGAACTTCGGTGGAACTGGGGCCGATGTAATTTCTTCTGTGAACGGCGAGGAAGTGAGGAGCGTCGCCACGGACGGCGCGCGGGTGCCGAGCTGCAGAGCTTCTATCTTTCTGTTCATCTCCCGCATGTCGTCCTTCCACCGTGGGTCGAACGGAGACTCGCTGATGGTGACGGGGGTGGATTCTGCCGTAAAGTGGTCGGCTAGGTCGGCCCTTGCCGTATTTCCTACAGCGGCCGCTGGCGTGACGGGGAGAATGTTGTCGGCTTGGTAACCACTGGCACGGGAGTCCCAACTACCGTCGGCTGCGCGTCGACGTGACTTGCCGACCTGCTGGAGGCGACCGCTGCCGATTGAGAGCTTCTGCATCATCCTGATTACCTTGGATTGCCCTACCTGGCGAACCGAGCCCTCGCCTCGTGCAGGGTGCGCCTGTTGATTCGGCTCCATCCTTATCAGGATCTGCTGAAGGTTTGCCAATGTTTGCTCGACACGATCGAGCCGCGGCGAGGTCGTCGAATCCTGCTCCCCTGCACCGGAGGCTGCCCAGCTACTTCCTCCGCAATACTAGCGAGGGCGACTTCCCCTCCGACGGGCGAATTGCTGCCTTCCCTTGGGTTGCCATTCGGAATAGCTTTTCGTATCAGGTTCCCCAGACGGCGCCAAATGTTGCTGGAAAAATCAGCAAGGATTGTCGGCCGGAGCGAGCTGAGTGGGCCCCAAGGGATTGACCGCGCGCGCAGTCGTCGGCGAAGAGAATCTGACCTGCAAAGAACCACCGAGGCTCCTCGGTGGTCGGAGCACTCAACGGTCAGTTAGCGAGAGTTGCAGAGGTGTAAAGAGAAGAAAGAGAGTGAGAGTTCTTGTGCTACGAGTAGCGTACCTTGTCCTTGGGGGTATCCGTGCCTTTTTAAGGGCTTGGTCCTTGAATAGAAAGGGTGGTGGTGGACAAGCCTCCGTGAGGCAAGAGCGCCATTCAGGGAATCTTCGCCAGCTGGGCTCCGAGAATTTCGCTTTGACAGCCACCTGCCCAAAGCGGATACGGGCCAGCTAGGGGACCGTGATTTACGAGACTTACTCGTTCTTTGGGCAAGTGTGACCTGGCGCCAGCCAGGAGTGTCCATATATAATGCTTGGTTGAATTATTTCTCGGCAGTGATTGAACTGCTTACGATGACGACGTCCGTCGACCTAGTTGTCGGTTCGTCGGCGTGGCCGATTGCAGTCTAATTCGTCGGTTGACGATGACCAGCATCAGTATATATGCAAGCATTGGTCACGGCTAATAACATTTGTGGCACATTGCGCAATAACAGCGTGATCATTATTTTAAGATTAATGAGATGTTAGTTTAGTTCGGATTAGGGTGTCGCACGTGCCAAGCCGTACGTGGCTCCGGGACTTCATTAATGGATTCAGTCTCGAGTGTACTTAATTTGAGCTATATCCATGCCCGATATATATATATTATATATATATATATATCGTACATTTATTTGGCATTTCAACTGCTCGTACGTGTGGTCTTCTCTCCCGGAAAGATGGAACTGGGTCCGGCCTTCCGTTCAAAACTTTGATACCCATATTCAATTGAGCAAGCATAGCACTTGCTGAGGTGTTTTGTCTCACCTTATATGAATGATTAATGGTATATATTGGATGATAAGATATGAAACATGATACGTACAGTGTTAAATTTTATTTATTTATAATAAAATTTATGATATTTTATATTTCCTCACTTCATATAAACCAGTTATATGGGATGATTAGTATCTCACCTCATCCCAATTATAGTGCAAAAAGTATTACCATTGTGATTAATGTCGGTCATTAAGAAAGAAGAAACTCATGAATTTTTAATGTTGACATCATCCTTGGTGCCAAAATTAATAGGTGTGATATGAGTGGGCAACGTGGCACCAAATGTTATATTTGACTCAGATATCATGTTAAAGTTAAAATCTGAGACAAGCCTTAGACATTAGATCGAGAATCATATATATATGAAGAGGAGAAAGGGACCCCTAATATCTAATATCAGATTAAACCTCGACAACTAAACATCAACTTGGAAATGTTCTACAAAATTCGTGATTACAATTTTTTTTTACCAAAGTAATTACGTCGACATGTCCTAATTAAAATATTTTATGAATAATCTGAAACATTTAGCCCCACTTTCTCGACGAATTCCGGCGGAAACTTTGTGTGGAAAATTTGGGAGTGGACTGGTCGGTGGCCATCCGCAAGTGGAACCAGTGACCCCACAAGAATCTATCTGCCTAACACGGAAGACAGACATAGTGGCCGTTGATCAGACAAAAACACAAAAAGAAAATAATAAAAATACGACAAATATGTGGACGTCGCTCTCGCCCAATTTTTCCTGCATAAAGTATCAAAAAAAAATGATGAAAACAGTCATATTCGAACCGCGAAAGGGGGCTGTGCCAAATGCCAATGTTCGGTAACTAGGTCAGTCATGATATAAGACATTTATCAACATTGTTAAATCCAAAAATAATTTGATAGTCAAAATATCTTATTTGTCTAGTAAGTGGGTCCAAAAGTTTTAATTTATCAAAGTCTAAAAGATCTATTAATTTTATCTAGATTTATCTGAGGTTATCGGAGGGCAATCATATTTTTGCACCAAAATAAAATACTGTTAACCCTTATTAACTTACCTTACCTTACCTTACATTATCTTATCTTATCTTATATTATATTATAAGGGCTTACCTAATTGTCAAATAGGGCATTTATAAACATCTAAGTGCGTAACCTTATTTATCATCTCATTGATTACATTGATCAGAAGTACAGGACTCCTCCATTAATTAATCCAAGACAAGAATGGTCACCCACCCATTTCAAAGAATATCATTTATTGTATTGTATTCCGCCTAATATTCTTCATATTTTCCTGCTAATTCTTGTAATTTTTTAGCCATATTTTATCCTTATCAGTCATACTTTTGACCTAATTTTAGGTAAATTAACGTAGGCAAACTGTTAATCTTCCCTTCTTTAATATGCCCGCATAATTAAAATAATGGTATGCATATCTTTATAATATTTCATCTTTTCTTGTACATATATGAGAAAGATTTATTATACTTGCATAAGTGCACTAAGTGTAATATGAATAAAATGATAGCCTATATGGCATTCAACATGACATCACATAAATTGTCACCTCAACAAACATGTAGCAATAGGCGGCATCAGCGAGATCCAGTGGTAGTATTTTGAAAATCAGGTTTGTATTTTAGAGCCAAAGTAAATATTATGAAACTTAATATCTGTATTTTGAAGTCCAAATATTAAAAATTCAGTTAATATTTTGAACATTAAAGATAGTATTTTGGAGTCCAAGTTTGTATTTTGGAGTTTAATATCTATATTTTGGTGCCTAAATATTAAAAGTCCACTCAATATTTTTAAATTCTAATAATAGTATTTTTGGAGTTCAAAGTTTACATTTTGAAGCTCAAGATTTATATTTTAGAGTCCAAATATTAAAAACTCAATTAATATTTTTAAACTCATGGTATATTTTGGAGCTTAAGATTTATGTTTTAGAGTCTAAGATTTATATTTTAGAGATCAAATATTAAAAAATAGTTAATAATTTTAAACATTAAAGGTAGTATTTTGGAGCTTAAGATTTACATTTTGGAGTCAATCCATGTGGCGCCACTGCTACCATCTACTGTTCCATGCTTGTTGAGGTGACAATCCATGCGGCGCCATGTTAGATGTCATATGTGTGCCACGTGGGCACCACCTTACTGCACTTGCAAGTGCAGAAGTGCAGCAAGTGCATCAAGTTTTTACCCTTACATATAATGTGGTGGGAAATGGTCGGCAAGTTTCCATCCAATCCCTATGAATTGTTAAATTTGTTTGTCGAAGATTGTCAAATCGCACCTGCAAGATTGGAAAAGTAGTTAGAGAGCCTCGAGTGCTATCTTTGGGGAAAATGTTCTAACGCTAAAGTCAAGAAATTCATTGAAATATGGAGAGGAAAAGAGTGAGGGTAGAGAGTTCTAAAGATGTGGCCGATGTATCCCTTTTAAGCATAGATCAGAGATTCTTCAAACATATTTTTCCTTTCTTGGCCGTGTAGATGAATCAAAGGAGAGTGGGGGAGCTAGCACCATTTGGCTCTAGGGTGCGTCCATCTTTTTTAACCATGTAGATGAGCTGTAGGAAAATGAGAGAGCTAATGTCACGTTGGGGATTCTCTAGATGCATCCCCCTTTCATGACTATGTAGACAAATCGTAGAAGAATGTGGGAGCCAATGTCGCATGGGGTGGTGGTTTTTCTGAGTTGAAGAGGGACATGCACTGCTTTCATGGCATTGATCTCGGCACATAGAGTGCTCGTGGACCCTCTTATGGAGGAACACTATCACTATCTCCAAATGGGGCAAGATGTGAGAGGAAGGGGGCTTAGTTGGCAACAACAAGTGCACACCATGCACCTATCAGGCTATGTTTTGATGTGTCAGGGATAAGTCGAATGATGAGAGTGAGACATTACACGTCATGCAAAGGGAGGCAACAACATGGCCTAAGGAAACCAAAGACTCAACGCTAACGGATTAGGAAAATGCCATCTGCACGAGCGCCCGTGCAAATTATTTGCACAGGCGCCTGCGCCAGCGCACCCGCCGACGCACAGGGGCGCGACCGCATAGGGTGTGCCGGTCGCGCCCGCGCGCGCCCTGGTGCGGGCGCCCGTGCAAATGATTTACACAGGCGCCCGTGCAGAAAGCATTGCTCAACGGATTATGGGGCCATCTGTGGATGACATGCTCGAGGAGTTGAGATCCTAGAGATTTGAGTTTAGGCCCGCCTTCAGATAAATGGACCTTAACGAATCGACCTGATTTTCCCCTCCTCTTCTCTCTCTCTATATATATTTCACATTTTAATTAGAGAATATCCTGTCAATTCTAAGACTCTTAAAATCTGAAAGATGCAAATAAAACGACGTCACTGAATGTAAAGAAAATAGGGGCACAAACTCGTTCTTGAAGAAGTGGTCTAGTATTGTTGGTGACCCAACATTCTCAAAAGGAAAACATACAAGAATAATACTGATTCCACATCTAGATGTGCCATGAGTACTCAAACATCAATAATCGCATAAAAAGTAACACTCATTACATCAACATTAATTACTACACATGTAAGTAGAATGCCAACATTACTCCGTGCATAACTACCCTTCCCGACCTAATCTCTTTTCTTTTTTTTTTTTTGTACCGGAAGAGGCTGCCCAAGTGTGTCGCCATCCATCAAAAGGCCCAGTCAACAACAAGTCCTTCTCACGGTCTCAAACTCCTCACAATAACACGTCGTGAGGGGCATCATATCGCCACCGCAACCATATGCCCTAGGTAGTCGTGGACGCCACGGCTGCTGTGGCGCGTCACGCCTTCCCCCACAAAAGCTCTCCTCCATTCCCTCCCGTCCCCAACCTGGTCTTCCCCGTTTCTCTTCTCCCTCTGTAAAGGAGAGGAGACATCCCCAGCTGACGCCTCACACGCAGTCGCTTGAGCCGATCAAACTGCTGCTCATTTTTTTTTTAATATAATAAATATACAATTCCAAGGATATCCACGCCCCCTTGCTCGCCCCTCCGTGGCTAATTAACAAGGTAGCAAATCAAAGAGTGTGTGTGTGGAAGAACTGACCTCTCTCGCAAGGAAGGCGAGGAACAGACGGTCAGCCCAGCCGATAACAAAAAACATAATAATAAAATAAACCAAGTGGTGAGTGTTCTAACAGTTTTACGTGATGCAAGCAAAGGCCCCCACTTTTCCATCCCCCACGCAAGAGATTTGCCAACTTCCCTGCACCTTGGCACTGTGCGCCCAACTTCTAAGAGTGTGGAAAATGTTTACGTACCTTAGATAAAGTAAAAAAAAATAAAAAGTATATGTACTTGTTGTATAACAATTTGCACAACTGTATTACTTTGATTTTAGACATAATTTTGAGGAGGACTCACATCGTCATGATACTTAATAGATCTCTCAGAATTGTGTCCGAAGAAGTCGGATAAAATAATTGTCAAATAATCGGATAAAACAACCTTATAAGGTAACATCCGGTCGACCACTTGGGATGAAGGGACAGTTAATTCGGAGGTGTTTGACACCCTTCAAAAAAAAAAAAAAACATGAATGAATTGAATCTGTGACTGTTCAAACTTCTTCCCGATATCACCGTGCTATATTCCCTGTCATAAAAAAAAAATTGAAATTTGTTCCCGTCCCCCATGGAAATAGAATATGTTGAATCGATGGGTCCGAATCTGAGCTGCTGCGGTGCATTGCATTAGTAGACCCAGTGCGCCGGGGAATGGGATCCATCAGATTCCCACCTCCCCACCACAAACCCCGCCCCAGGCTGACCCGGAGAAAGGGTCGGCAGGCCCTCCTGCTGAGGAGCCACCCCCCACACTCCTACTACCTATTAATCCCATCAGTAATTGCTGCCACTTCGTAACTAACTACGGTTTCTTCTCCCCACAGTTTTGGGACCGGTAGTAGGGTTAGACCCCAATACAGTGCTGTGTGTGTGTAGGAGAGAGGTGGTGGTGGTGGGGAGAAACGGCCGAGAGCGTGTCGGGCAGCAGCACCCTCACCTACCAGCGCGGCCATGGCGGCACGCCCCACACGCCACCTCTCCCTACCCCCGTATCAGCTACCACAATAGCCAAGAGAAGGCGGAGCTCCTCCTCCTCCATCCCCGCCCTTCCTGGATCTCCGAACTCCCCTCTCTGCGCTCTGCTCTGTGTAGCTCCTGCCCCCTTCGTCCTCGCCAGCTCAGCTCTGCTCTCTGACCTCTGACCTCTCTCTCTCTCTCTCTCTCTACGCTGCGTCTGGAAGCAGGTAGGAGGCCTTCTCCAGCCTCTTCGGTCCCCTCCGCCTGTGTCTTCATCTCTGCAGGTGCCGTCGACCGCGATCTGATCTCTCCGCTTCCGCCGAGGCCGCCCCGACGCCTTATGAATCAACCCGACGGGCAGCATTGCTCCGCAGATCTGGTGTCTCAGATGAAGCACTCGCTTCGGCTCCGCTCCGGCGTCGTCGCCCTCTTCCTTGTCGCCGTGGGAACCATACTCTGCTGCCGCACCGCCGTCCGCCGCGCCGACCTCGCCGGGCGCCCCCTGCAGCTCCTCGACGAGGCGGAGACGGCCGCGGCGGCGGCGTCTTCTTCTCCTCCTCCTCTGAACGCCAGTCTAATGCGGCTGGCCTCCGTGGACCCCGGGGATGAACTGCTGAGGAGGGAGCTCGAGCAGCTGGTGGAGGGCAGCTTCACCGGGAGGGACCCCCTGTACAGGTCCTTCGCATCGTGGCGCCGGTTCCATCACCACAGCGAGCACGAGGAGCTCCACCCCGAGCGGCGGATGCAGTCCAAATCCGTGCTGCGGGACATCCCAGGCCGGCTCCTCCGTTCCCCCCGGGACTACCGAGTGTTCCCCGAGCTTCGGCGGGTCGCCCGCGACTGGCTGCGCCGGGGGCGCTTCCACCCGGACGTCATGTCTCAGCTGGTGGACCTCGTCAAGCGGCCCCTCGACCTGCACAACGCCGCCCTCCGCAGCGGCGAGGATCCCTCCTCCTCCACCGCCGGGGCCGGGCGGTACGGATCCTGTGCCGTGGTTGGGAACAGCGGCATCCTGCTGAACAGCGAACACGGCCACCTGATCGATGGGCACGACCTGGTCATCCGCCTAAACAACGCCCGCACCCGGGGGTTCGAGCGCAACGTCGGCTCCAGGACCAGCCTCGCTTTCATCAACAGCAACATCCTTCACCTCTGCGCCCGGCGGGAGACCTGCTTCTGCCACCCCTACGGCGAGCACGTCCCCATCATTATGTACATCTGCCAGGCGGCGCACTTCCTCGACTTCACCGTCTGCAACGCCTCCCACAAGGCCCCCCTCCTGGTCACGGACCCGCGCTTCGACCGCCTCTGCGCCAGGATCGTCAAGTACTACTCGCTGAAGCGGTTCGCGGAGGGGACGGGGAAGCCGCCGGAGGAGTGGGACAATGCGCACGACGCCAAGATGTTCCACTATTCGTCGGGGATGCAGGCGGTGGTGGCGGCGCTGGGAATCTGCGACCGGGTGAGCGTCTTCGGCTTCGGCAAGTCGCCGGAGGCGAAGCACCATTACCACACCAACCAGAAGGCGGAGCTGAGCCTACACGACTACGATGCTGAATACGCCTTCTACCGCGACCTGGCCGAGAGGCCGCAGGTAATACCCGTCCTCATGGAGTCTGGATTCAGGGTTCCTCCGGTGGTCATGTATCAGTAGGAAACCTAGCTCTTCGGATTCCCACCCCCACCCTTTCCTCTTACTCACAATTCCCAACACTACCCAACTCAGAAAAAGAGCATAAAAGAAAAACCACCAATCAAAAAAGGAGAGAAAACAGAGGAGAATTTTGAATCCTGCATCTAATCAAAAGATTGAAAACATAGAACAAGAAAAGCTGTGAATGTAAATTTGAAAAGGCCTGGCTTGAAAATTTTTCCGCTCAAATTCTTTGTAAAATGATACCATGATCGATTCCTTTTGTTTGTAAATTACTTCTGTGCTGGCAACTGGGATCCTTGTCACGGTTTCTTTTCAACTTTTTGTGTTGCAACTTTGCCAATCAGCTACATTGGAAGAGCAAACCCATTGCTGTAGATTGTACCGCCGTTGGGTACAAAGGAATGAAGTGTGATGATTCCCCTAGGAGAAGAGAATTGGAATCACATGTGGTCGATTTGAGCCCCTAGCGGCAGCGGCTCAGCACAATTAGACAACCCTTGACGACCGACGGGCGGATCGGACAATCGATTTGAGTATGTAGCTAATCATAAGGCATCGATTGTTACCGATTTTTAAAAAGTGAAAATCGATAAAATCGATAATCAGTGTACCTTGTAGCCGGCGCGAAGCTTTTGGGGCCCGCATCTCATGGCGTGGGCGACGATGTGTGCAAAAGTAAAATAAAAAAATAAAAAAATTCAGAAAACGCGACTCTTCTCTCAATCTCTCTCCTATTTTTTAAAAAATTTTCGGAAGCGGGTGAATCCGCTTCCCTGCCAGGGAGGTTCCCTCTATCTCTCTTTTAATTGAGAAAAGCGTTGCACACGTAAACCAAAGCCAAGAGATGTATATTTGAAAATGCCATACATCTTGTCAAAGATTTGAAGTTTCAAAATTTTTTCTACCTCCGTTCCAAACCTTGCCTAAGGACACTAGTTGATTAAATATTCCCACTAATCGATTAAAGGTGCCAATCAATTGATTAAGTGTTCCACTCATCGATTAAGAGAACCATCTAATTGATTAAGTGTTTCCGATTGCCTTTCCCAATTGATCGTGATGAGCTTTTGCGGTTGGCTCATCTCGGTCTGACCCGTTCCCATCGTTACAATGGACCAACACAGCAAACCAACTCGTGGCTACCCAAAGGGGCGAACTGAACACAAGCCAAGCCAAGGTGGTTGCCATGCACTCAGATAATTGTTGCACCCACATCTGCGCAAGGAGTCATGACAAAAAACCCGCACCATGACAACTACGCGGAGCAGAAGGTTAACGTACAACCAACACACGAGCCAATGGAAATGCAGCAATTTTTCTTGCAAATTTCAAAGCAGTAATAACACAATAAGATTCAACTCTAGCGACAGTTCCAAAAACTATCCACCTCCCTCCAACTTAAATATATAACAATATAGTCACAGGTAAATGACAGAACTAGCGAGACCTTTTGACATTAATTTTCAACTCTCTCTCTCTCTCAAAATTCTCATTACTTCTCTTCAAAATCAACCTCTGACTTAACCATCTAGAGGTGGACTCTCGAAGCCTCGAAACTCCACCTCGAGATTGACTTCTTTTAAGTTCAAAATGTCAATAGTTCGATAACAATGACTTTATTTTCTGTCCTTCAATCATCCATCTGAATACTTAATTTCGGATTTTGAGATCAAACCGGACCGATTTCACCAACATGGCTGTACACTTCAGGCATCAATATCTCTACTAGACATCTCCAACTATTTCCTTTGATATTTTTTCTTTCAGGATGCTGCTATGCATTTCTCAATGACCTGACAAACGCCCATGATATAAGAGAATGGGAATCACACGGTTGTACACTTCAGGAATCCATTCCTCTAGTAGGCATCTCCATCTATTTCCTTTGATACGTGTCTTTCAGGATGTTCCTATACACTTAACCAATCACCTGACCAATGCCAATGATATATACTCTGCCATGGAACTCATTGAGCTGGGAATCGACACCAGAACCCACATTGTTTCCATGGAACATAAGTCCCTACAGATTGCCCACATTGGTAATGCCCTCCATTTTTCTTTGAGGAGCCTGCAGAAACCCCATTTTCTGCCCATATGTTGCCCCAACTTGAAGACTTGTATCGGACATAGGAATCTGTCACCGGATTATCTTTCTCGTTGAAGACAATGATTAGGTTGTGTTTGTCCTGGCCTCACCTCCCATTTTGCTCTAATGTGACCCGAGGCAGTTTTGATGAAGGTGTTTTGGTTTAATCTAAAGACACGAATAAAATACCCTGGACAATATTGTTTGGCAGGATTGGGCCGTGTCTCTAATTGAAAATATTCTGGGGGATTTTATAGACTTTTGCCCAATTAATTTGAGAGAAAAAAATGATAGGTTTAGGAAGTCATTTATATAGTTTTCAAAATTAAACGTGTTCAGTTGGGAAAAGTGTCAGGATGTGTGATTTTTTTGAGAAATTTATCAACTAATACGATTATTGGGTCAGTTTACTGGTTGGGTCATCATAAATAGTATCAGAACTATACCCCAGTCGAAACTGCATAAACTAAGTGTCACATAAAATAAAATGATATATTATGAGAATCATCTCTTGAACCCATAATGGGACAAAATATTACATAATGAGAGTTTCCTCTTGAACATGTGGGGGTCACATCTAAATCATGTTTATCTGATATTTAATTGTGTCATATGAGAACAGTGACGAAGACGTCGTTTATATAAGATGGATAAATTATAACACTCTATATAATAATATGTTAAATAAATTAAATCAGTAAATTACTAACAACTCGAAGTAGTCATTTTCGAAATTCGAGTAGAAAAAAAACTCCGAAATTAATCGCACTCAATTCGAAAATGTTTCAAAATATGTGACATTTTTAATAAGTCTACCAACTAACACATTATTAGTTTACTAATTGAGTCGTCACAACTTTTATCTCATATTTGAATCCATGTGAATCTAACGAGTAAAAAGCGAAGGGATAGTGCCAAAAGAGATCATTACGTCATAAGAATAGGGGGTTAGTGCCAAAGAGATAATTGGGTCATAATAGTATGTAACCATTTGATGATGTTGGAAATTTCAACGTATTCGTTAAGAGGTATTATCTTCGTATTATCTTCGTTTAGAATTTTGTCCTTTTTTTGAAAGAAAAAAAAAGAGCTTTGAAGAAAAAGAATATATCTGATTTATAAATATATTTATGGATAAATTAATTAGGAATTTCTATCAGATTTTTGACTTATTTGTTAGTCCCTAACAGAACTGTAACTCATTACAGTTAGTGTTATCGTATGTTACAGTATACGTTAAGCTCTGTTACAGTAAGGACCTCTCTGTTACAGTTAGAGATTTTTAATTAAATTATTTTTACTATATCTAATATGAGATTAAATTATATCAATACACCCTCCATGTTCTGTTGGATTTGGATGGTTCTGAAACCGATCAGATTTCCTCCAAAGTTTACGACAAAAGGTGGTACTCCATCTTAGTTCTTGGTTGGATTCTGATACGTGTTGTGTCAATCTATACCGAGTATACTCAGAGCCATAAGCTGCCGAAATTTGAACAATATTTGTCCTGAAACGTCCTTCTTGGTGGTTCTATGATAGAACCCTTGTCCCAAAAACAAAAAAGGTTCTCTAGTAGAACAGGAACTCGTACCACTGCGCTACTTTAGGATGATGTCGTGCATGGTATCTGAACATGGACAGCTTAAGACGATTTCCTCTCGAAACTTTTTGTAGTGATACCTTGTTGCGCATCACTATTTGAGCAGTAAATCTCAGATGCAACGTGAGGAGCAGACGAGAGAATTCTTGGTTTTGTTAATTCCGGCAGCAGACAAATTATCTGGGCATGCCATGCGAAGTTCACCACGCGGAGGCAATGGTGGGAAAAAGGAAAGAAAAGTTGGGGTGTAACGTCGTATATTTTTCGGACCCTTGTAGATCTTGTGTTCAGCGCTTGTGAGGCCAATGTGTGGCCAATGTGACTTGTGTTCGGTGTGTGCGTGTGTTTTTGGGGCTTACTGGGCCAACAGTTTGGGCCCGTAGCACCCTAGATTATCTGTCTGTGAACGCGACAGAGAGGGTCGTCGCATTCTTAAGGCGACAGTCCTGCTCGTCACATTCTGGCTGCCGTCAGGGAACGGCGATCGTCTGCATGTGCGCCGCGTGTCCAGCACTTGGTGACTGACAGACGTTAGCATTGGGAAGGCGACGGCTAGATCCGTCGTGACAAGTCGCGACGGAATGGTCTGTCGCGTTATCAACTACTAGTAGGCTTTAAACCCGGCTGGCCAGAACAGAGCTGGGTATGCTCTGTTCGGCCAGGGGGGAGGTGCTGCGCAGGTTCCCTGGGGATTTTCGGTGTGGGAGCTTGTGGAATGGTGTGTTCTCGCCGCGGGAAGCTCGCGTGAAGCGGAAGAAACGCCGAAGGATCGTTGTACTGCGTGTTCTTCGCGGAGGTAGGGTGACTCCTCCTGTTTTCCGGGCTGTGGATTGCGTAGGAGAGTGGTTTAATCAGTTATTCACTTATCTAACAGTAGATACCATGTCTAGGGATTCACAAAAGTATGAAAATTGAGAATTAAGGGTGATTTGCATAGCATAGAGTGGTAATCCGTGGAGAGGATCCCAGACTAGGGTTCCTCCTGTGATGGCGACAGAACCTCCTGTCGCGATTTGATTGCGACAGGTCGACCCGTCACGTTCAGGTGGGGAACGCGACATGTTGGTGCGTCGCGTTCATGTGATGAACGCACCATATCGGGCCGTCGCGTTCTGAATGCGACACAGGCCCATGTCGCGACCACAGTCGAGTGGTCTGAATGTGCATGACTTATGTGACGTAATTATCCGATTGTTATTATTCGATGTATTTTGTAATATCGTGTGGTGCATTAGCACCCATAGCGCTCTGGGAGCGCATGTTTACAAGGCTAGCATGTTGGTTACGTAGCTAGCAGGTGATTTACATGTTGGCGTGGTATGCACGCGAGTTGTACTGTGTTCACATGTTGTGGACAATCGGTACTCGTGAATATCATCGGATTTCACGTAGTTTGTGCGGTGCGCACGTGGTTTTGTATGCGTGGCAGGTAGTACGACGCCTACCGTGGTTACCTCTCTAGTTGGGTGCCCCAGGTTCTCTGTGAGCCAGACTGTTAGTTTGGGGCTTGTCCCGGTACTTGTGTTGTACCGTCGAGGTCTGTGTCGTCTGTCTTGGACACCCTCACTCCTTTGTTTGAGTTGTACATCCGGCTGAGGGAAAGACGACAGTGGGACAGTGACTCTTGAGTTTGTTTTTAGTCACTTGTAGCGCGCTCTTAGTTGGGGGTACAGACACCGGTAGTCGACATTGGTCCCCAGCTAGTCCTTTTCAGTGCCTCACTCTAGAGCGCTCCTGCCAGGGACCCTAGAGGTGCCAGGCATGGGCCTGCGGTTGTGTACCCGCAGGAGTGGTGTTTAGTTGGTCTCCATAGTTGTTTGACTTTTCCACGTGGAGCGGCCGCTGGACCTTTTGTCCGTGGTTGCGAGACTAAGAGGTAGATCTGTGTTTGTTTGTCCGAGTCAGTTACTGGTGTCGCGAACCAGTCTACGTGGCTCGAGTGTGGCGGTCTCTACTTTAGCTCGTACACGTGATTGAGTTTTGCCGTTTATTTATTTACTTTGTTTAATATAGTCGGCAAGTGGTAAGTATATTTATTGCTTTAATAACCTGCGTGGTTGTACTATAAATTGCTAGTATAGTTTACCGCATCCGTACTTGTGTATGGTTTGCTCGAGTTGGGGGAGTTTCCTACTGAGCCAGTGACTAGTGAGGCTCACCCCTACTCCCCACAGGCGAGGGCGAGGAGGAGGTTTCGTTACCGTGTTCCAGTTCAGGGCCGCGCCGCAGCGGTGTTGGGCCAGCGCCTCCAGCAGTGTAGCTTCCGTAGCAGTGTAGTTTCTTTCCTCAGTTGTACCAGTTTACCTCGGGATATGCCCCAGGCTCCTGTACTTTCTTGTACTTTTGTTAAAATTTAACTATGTAAATCTTGTACATTATATATGAAATGGTGAATCATATATAAGATCAAGTGTGTTTCTTTCTGTGTTCACGGACTCGTGTGTGGTGTCCTTTGCGAGGCTACGGCCCAATCGCGGGAGGCGGACTCGGATTAAGTTCGTTAATGGTTTAACGGGTTTGAACGAGGCGTTCCGTCACATAAGGTTTTTAGGTTATGTTTGGTAACGGGATGGATCGGGAATAGAATGAGAATATTTTTAAAAATTTAAGTTTAATCACAAATGGAAACCCTGTACTGTACTACGTTCTCAGCAAAGCGTAAGTCGCGTATGTCATACAGGTACAGGAAATAATCTCTCTTCAAGAATGGACTTTGAGATGCCACTGGATAAACTGCATGTATTCTTCACAAGAGTTTACCCTTCTAAAGGTCAAGAACCCATCAAGATCCCTCATGTAAAAAGCTCTCTTTTTTTTGTTTTCACGTCCAATGTGTCCCTGACTGGTGCGAAGCAAAAGTTCGTCATCTTGCATTCCCAACCCATGTAAAAACATGGCTGAGCTCAAAGTGGGGTCTCTCTCAAACCCCACAGTTTATTATCTTCTAAGTCCTCCAAATAGAAATGCCTATTGTCAGACTTTGCCACAAAAGCCCCGCAATGAGGAGACAACCACCACCTGCTATATATAATGTGGGAAGGCATGGGTTTATTTTTTAGAAAATTAGCCTATAACAATATCTTTAGATATTTCCCACGGACTTGTTATTCTCGAGATTTGAATATACAACGTTACCTTGAAGTACATGGAGGGCTAATCACTAGGCTACTCCTCTTGAGTACACGGCGAGAAGGCATGCAATTAGGGAACCATTTACTTTGACATAGACTATTGTAAAATGCCTATAGATATTATATTTGTTGACAAATGAAATTGATGTGGCACAGCGGGTTTGGAGGGCGAAGAAACCAGAAAACTGGGAGGGGTGAAGCGAGGAGAAGGAAGAAGGAGAAGGGGTTGGGCTTCCACCCTGGGGAATCCACCCCGCCGAAGGAGAAGACAAAGGCTGCGCACCAAAATTATCTTCAAATCTTCATTAATTCTTAAAAACAGGTTATTACACATTATTTATAGTGAGGGAACCCTAATGGTCCTCACTAATACATCCAAATACTGAAATACTATCAAGCCTAAAAAATAGGTCTAAATTCGGACCCAAAATATACAGAAAATAAAAAGAGCTCTAATGGGCCTCATATGGGCATTATTATATCAACTAAATGCTCAAACTCATAAAAGAAACATGCTAGTGGCATGACGGCAAGTCGCCAAGCCAAATGGACGTCGTCGTCGCTGCTCCTTGCCTCCGTCTGGGTAAACTTGGACCTGGTTGGCCCGATCCCAGGTTCGGATGTCCCCACCAATTCTCCCCTAATTTGAGAAAACTCGTCCTCGAGTTTTGAAATAGGGCAATATCCAAGAGGAGATGAGGTAAGAAGCAAACACAAAACACATCTTGAAAACATGTAGGTCCATCAAGCAAAGATCCACATCTCGAGTTGAGAAATGTGTCTTAGTTTCACTCCATATATGATCAAAGTCATCTAGACTAATGTTAGCTTGTATATCCTTCGGTTGTTCAACCACAACTCCAATTATCTCTTCCATTGTCAACTAATTCTCCTTAATGAAGTCATCTTGTGCTCCAAACATCTCAGACTCAAGTTGTTGATAATACTCATCTATCAATGATTCATCTGCTTCGTAGGATACTTCAACTAGTAGGTTTTCCGACTCCTTAATAATCGAGGAGTTAGCCTCATAGACAATCTCCTCTTGTTTGGCCAACTCGTCATATAATCGTTGAAGAAGATTATCTATTCTCACGAAACGTTGATCACATTCGCGCCAAAGGTTGGTAGGTGCTTCAGACAATCCACAATCCATCGTCCCAAAACATAGCAAGACTTGCAGACCGGTCGATAAATTGATTGTGCAAACCTGGGTGGCAGAGCGGACTCTGTGGGGCTGCCGCGTAGCTAGAGCACGCTGTAAACATCTGAGCAAGTGATGACGCAAACGGAGTGGAAATCGGAGCACAAATGAAGCTCTTGTGCTTGGCGGTGCGATAATAGCTCTGGTGCACCGCCTGTGGACTATGACTGACCGGGTTGGTCAAATCGGGTCAACTCGGTTTATGGACAGCTTAAAAGGGCTCGGGCCCGTCCTCTTCCTTGTTCCACCTCCTCCTAGCCCTCGTACAGAGAGAGCATGATAGGGAAGAAGGCGGTGGCCAGGGCCAAGCACTGGCGATGCAGCGCTGGCGCAGGCGAGGTAGTGCGGTGCTGGCGCAGGGCTGTGAAGGGTGCAAGCAAAGGCGGGCGGTGGCGCTGGAAGAAGGCGACGCGGGGAGGCCAGGCGGCTGGCTGACGTGGCGCAGGCACCAGGGAAGGCACCGGCGCTGGCGCAAGCAGGCTCGGTGCGGACGCAGGGCTGTGCGGAGGCTAGCAAAGGCGAGCCAGGTGCAGCGAGTCGGCATTGGGCGCGGTGCTGACGGGGGCGCCTACGCAGGAGCGCGAGGCGGCCTGGGCGCGTTCATGGGGCCGGTGCGGACAGGGCGGGCACAGGGCGACGCGGCGCGAGAGAAGGTAGGGCAGGGGGCGCGGCGGCAGGGTGCGGGCTAGCGGCGCGGGATCGTGGGGAGCAGGGCCACAGCGGTTGTGGGCGTTGGGGCGCCGGGTCGCAAAGCACAGGGATGCGGGGGTGGGGGCGAACTCGCACTGGTAGGCGGCCGCGTGCCCGCGCGAGAGGGCGTGGGTGGGGCGCGCAGGCGGACGCAGAGGCGGTCTGGCGCGGGTGGATGGCCTGCGCGGCAGGCGCGGGCCTGGCGTGGACGCGGCGATGGCGCGTGCAAGCGAGGCAAAGGCCGGCGCTGCAAGCGGGGTCGTGGGGGAAACGGTTCGCGTAGAGGAAGAAGAAGAAGGCCCTGCCCGGGACGGGAGTTTGCTCTGATACCAAACTGATGCGGCACAGCGGGCTTGGAGGGCGAAGAAACCAGAAAACCGGGAGGGGTGAAGCGAGGAGAAGGAAGAAGGAGAAGGGGTTGGGCTTCCACCCTGGGAAATCCACCCCGCCGAAGGAGAAGACAAAGGTTGCGCACCAAAATTGTCTTCAAATCTTCATTAATTCCTAAAAATAGGTTATTACACATTATTTATAGTGAGGGAACCCTAATGGACCTCACTAATACACCCAAAGACTGAAATACCCTCAAGCCTAAAAAATAGGTCCAAAATCGGACCCAAAAATGTACAGAAAATAAAAAGAGCTCTAATGGGCCTCATATGGGCCTTATTACATCTACTAAATGCTCAAACTCATAAAAGAAACGTTAGTGGCCTGACGGCAAGTTGCCAAGCCAAATGGACGCTGTCGTCGCTGCTCCTTGCCTCCGTCTGGGTAAGCTTGGACCTAGTTGGCCCGATCCCAGGCTCGGATGTCCCCACCAGAAATACAATGCTTCACAATGTTTTGGATTGTTTTATATTAAACCAAAGGACTATTAGGCATTTCACTCCCAAAAGAGAAGAACACACCTTAGTAGGTGAAGAGGAGAATATGACCGCAGCCTATCAGAGTCTACTTTCGCATGACAAGATTGTCGAGGAGGAAGAAGGTGGCTAGGGTCCACCAAAGTCCAATTCCTTATGTCAGATATATTAAGGAGAGAGAATGTGACCATAGCCCATTAAAAATCCAATAGCTCAGATCGCAATGCCCTTATCAATTGACCCAAAGACACAAATTATCTTTCAACCACATCCGCCAACCCACAAAGCAATCTCCCAACCACTGAAGGGTTGAGTTCTTGGGGCCCTAGAGATAGTCATAGTTGTGGCAAAATCCATCCCTGAAACCCCAAAATATGATGATATATACGAAACAAGGCACATCCCTGTGGCTCTGGAGCATGGTGAAAGTGACAAGGCATGCCCTGTGCCTAACATGCATGGTCAGAAGTCGTGTTGGCCCATATCTATGACCACTCCACTGGCACCGAAGGCTCCAACCTCTCCCAAAGATACGTCACATGGGACATGAAGTAGGTGGTTGAGTTTAACAGGAACCCTAGAATGATGGTTATAAGAGGATTGATGGAGACCACTGGGAGGATCTTTTGGGTAGGCTCTCTTGAACTCCTACACCCAAGCACTCAACTCTTGACTGGTCTCCTGATTGCCCTCGTTCTCCCGTCTCTCTTTGTCTTAAGTATAAGAAGATCATCCCCTTAGACAACAACTAGTCCCCTTGATTGTTTGTTCCCTGTAGTAGGTCCTTTGTGACATCTCATTGATTAGATCTCAAAAGTGCGTAGATTGGATGGTGAAGCAAACTCAATAGTTTTATGGCCTCTACACTTCTTGGCATCATCTATGGGTGTTCGGACAACCCTAGCTTATTCCAAGCTCTTCAGCTCGGAAAGTCTGCGTAGTACCTAAAAACCCTAGTTACTCCGACGAATTCTGATTCGATAAAATTGGTGCGAAAAGAAAGAGAGTTGAAAAGGAGGAACATTTCTTTTGTCATTCATAAACAAAACTTTGTACGTAGCCCAGAAGGACAAGTTATATACCAAAAATCAAAAATACATGTCTTAAGGAGCTTGGTCAGGGGGGCTAGCGTCCTCGACGTTGGAAGGCATCCGCCCTACTCGGAAGCTTGCTAAGCGGATCCCATCTAGACGAGGGTCCCATGTCCGGCGGCGGCACTCTGAAAGCACGTCGTCAAAGGCTTCCTAGGTATATTCCACCATGGCGTGGTATCGGCCTCGGCGGTCACCAACCTCGAGGCCGATCTCGTAGCAAGACGCGCCGTACTGTTCCAAGTTTTCTTGGAACTCCGGACCAGGCTTGTACTCGATGACACCCTGAGCCTCTGCCTTGTGAAGCATCGCGGCGATGACAACCTTCTCAGCGCCGGCAATGCAAAGCTTCAACTCATACGCCTTCAACATAGCTCGGAGGTGGTCGATCTCCTTTTTCTGCTCGGCTACGCGACGACGGCTCTGCTCTTCTCACTCTGCCAAAGCCGTGACCTTGGCATCCCAGAGAATTTGCTGAAACTGCGCCCGCGCAGCCAGCTTCGGAAGTACCTCCATCGACCACATGATGCCGCAGGCGATCTCATCGGCGTTGACGACGACACTCTCCCCTCCCGAAGAAAGCGCCACACTTCCGGCCGCAGAGACCTCTTCTGCTTCCGAGCTCCCGCCCCCCTGCGGTGCCATCGGAGCACCTTCAGCTGCTCGGCAGTGTGGCAGGGGGGCAAGGCCAGGGAGGAGGGATCTACCTGAAGATGCTACAGAGTCGCCTCTAATCAAGCTTTTGAAGGCATGGACGAAGCCTTCGCCACAAACACCTTCGTCAAGGGGGCACGATCCTCGTTCTCCGCCCTCACGTTGGCTGTCCCGACGGCCTGCTCGGGAGAAACCATAGGCTCTTCAACCACCTCTTCTGCGACCACACTTGCCACTGCAGCCTCTGGGACTTCTGAGTCTTCGGCATCCCCCGTAGACGCCCCTCATGGGGTCATCGCCTCGTCCTAGTCCATCGTCCGTCCGGTGAGAACCGCGGTTGTCTGCTCCGATGCAGACGCTGCCACCGCCACCGCCACCTCCGCGGTCGGCGTAAAAACTAGCGCTTCCTCCACGGACACTGCCGCCGCCCAGAGGATGAGTGTCGTGACCGGCGTCCCCTCCGCAGCCGCCGTCGTCTCCTCTCCCGCTGCTATCGCCCTGCTTCCACCAACAAACGCCAAGGGCTCCAAAGCCTCGCCGAGCTCCTCCACAAAGCCCCTATCATATTGGTCGTCAACGACGACCACGTCTCCCTCGTGGAGACCCATCTCCAAGAGCACCCCCTCCACGGACGGGGGCTCTGCCACGACCGACATTCGCGGCCTCTTCGGCTTGGCTGCCTTCACCAGCCTCTTCCTTTTCCAAAGCTGAAGTCGGGGCCAGCGTCATCGGTCTCCTCAACCTCCCTTCTCGGAGTCGTGACCTCTTTCCGCAGATTGATCTTTAGGACTTTCCGCCCTGAAGACTGCCCGACGACGGTCTGGATGCATTCCACCACCCTAGTTGGCACATCCTCACCAACATACGTCAAGTATAACTTGACAGGGATATGCTCGGTGTACCGAGCCTGGTCTTTCTGGTTCCGACTAGCGGCCTCCTCTGCGGCATCTATGGAGGACAAACGAGGTCAAAAATGATTCAACAAATCAAATGGAAGACGAGGACGAGAAGAAGAAGACTCACCCCAGGTGCGGCTTAGTTTGTGCTTGACAAACTTGTATTCGGTCAAAAGTAGCTCGACATGCTCCACGAGCACCTTCGATAACTCCATAGAGGCCTTGGCTTCATCTTGGATCAACAAGGGCGCAACATCTGCCTTCTTTAGCGGCTCGCACAACCGAGTAGGGAATCCCCACTCTGGAGAGCCACTCCCCTTCTTCTGATCGATGAAGAAGAGTCGTCCAGTCCACCCCTTATTGTTTGAGAGACGAGGGGAGAAGTGGACCAGCATCCTGTTCGCCCGATGCTTGGTATACATGATACCATATCTGGACTGCGACGATGATGCTAGGCTGAAATGGTTGCGGAATAGATCCGCCGATGCTTGGATCCCTCACTTCTTGCACATTGTGCAGAAGATGAAGATCGTCCTCCACGAGTTCAGCGTCAACTGGATCAGAGCAATCTTCCAGGCACTGAGCAGGTCCCTGGTAATCTCCAGCACTGGCAACTAGAACCCTGTTGCCTCCATAAGGTCCAAGGAAAGCACGAAGCATCCTGGCTTGTTCGTCAAATAGGTCTGATCCTCGCGCATCAGAACGATTTCGTACTCCTCCCCGATCCGAAATCGCTCGCGCAGGCCCTCAAACCTGCGGTACTTCATGGCCTTCATCTTCGCATGGTGATCTCCTGCTTGCCTCTGCGGCGGTGATGGCAACCTTTCCTTCCCTTTGCACCATTGGTGGTGGAACCGGCTATGAAGACGGCGAACGAACAGGAAGCAGAGAACGAGGGAACAAGTAGCAAGAATCAACAGGAGGAGTTCAAAGTAAGAAAGCGTGAAGTTCTCCCCTCCCCCTCTTCTCTTATAAGGAAAAAGAGGCGCGAGATTCAAAGGATGAAAATGTGGTTTGCCCACTCGAACGACCTGTTCAAGTGCCCTACTCGCGTCACATCTCCTCCGCCATCATGAAACGGGGATGTCTAGGAAGATCCAACGGCGTTGCCAATTTCCGTACACACCAACCCGACCAACATCACATTTAATGCGAAGGGAGCGATGCCGAACAGTCATCTCCGCTCTCAAGTGCTCACGGTCACATCCGAGCAAACTTAAGAGGGTGGGGGCAAGTGTGGAGGCCATTTCTGGCCTCCTAGGCTCATAAGCCCATCACGACCTAGTAAGGAGGCAGCACGAAGGCTTCCCCGCCACGTGTCCTCAGGGACAACCGAAGTCCCCGAACACGCCTTGATCGCCATGCTTCCAAGGGCACTACGGAGCTTAACTTCTGAGCAGGGTTAGATCATCGAACACCCGTTGTTCGGTGGGCAGCTACTGAACACAGGACAGCCTCACCGAGCAGGCCCACGATCTCCTATTTGGCCTCCATAAAGGGCAATCATGAGCAGCCGTCCTTGGACCCCACACCGCATTTAATGGTACGACGCGGCATGCCTCCCCATCGACGCAGTATCCCCGGTGCAGGGTCCCAAGGCCTTGGCACAGGTTCCCAAGGGATGGCTTGAACAGACATCCCCTTATCTCGGGAACCTGACTGTCACATCCTCCCTCTCCCCATTGGAGGAGGGCGCGTTAGGACTCTTCAGATCCCTTGCTTATATAAAGAGTAGGCAACCTCCCATGCAGAGGTACGGGCTATCATCCCACACAATCGCTCACGCGCGAGAACACATACCAAAAAAGAAACCCTCTCACTCCTACCCTTCTCCGGTCATCTCTGACTTAGGTATTGGAGAGTTCTCACAGTTCTTCAACCGAGTTCCTCTAACGTCTTTTCTGATTTTACAGACCCATCGTCTCCACCGGCGACCGTTTGCTCCCAATTCTCAAGTGGAGGTCTATTCAACCCATTACCGAGCAGAAACACCACCACAAACAACGAATTGGACTCAGACTATTTTTCGTGACTCTACGATTAAGTATAGTTGTATAGAGTACTCAAGAAGTGGGTCAATGATTAGCCTTTCATATACACCAACATTATAAAATTAAGGGTTTAAATCCCACAAGGAGCAAGTTTAAGAGGAATTTAACAAAAATGATATAATATATCAGTTTTCAAATAAAAAAAATATTATTGTATTGCAAAACACGAAGAGCTTGAACAAACGGGGAGACTGGATTTTGAACGGGAGATTCACTTCAATAGGCGGGCTCTCTCTGCGAATTTGCCTACGAATAACAATTGATTTGACACGTTAGGATTACATTATAGACCTAAGTTTCAAGCAATTATTAATCATATCTGCATTCCGTTTTGATATGATCAACCATAAATGGCTTGTGCATATTGCAGCCTTGCAGTTAAAACATGTGACATCTATGACACTAGAATAGGCAAATAGACATATATGATACTCTTTTTTTTTTTTGCAAGACCAAACCTAACGTGGTATATGATATCTTCTTTAACAAACAATACTTAATAGCATAACTAGACAATAACCTTGGCGGTTCTCAGAAAAAATCCTGTTCGTAGTAGAGACAAATTAGTAACATCATCATGTCGAAGTATTACCAGACAACAACGTTTTCTTTCATAACAAACAACTACTTTTTAGTTGTCACTGGACATCAAATATAGCAGTGTAAATGGGTCGGATTCGGGTCGGATCTTTGAAGATCCGATTCGAATCCGAATCCAGAAGATCCGGATTTGATCCGGATCCGAATTTAAGTATATTTTCGGATTCGGATTAAGATCCGAAATCAATTTTTGGATCCGGGTTGGATCCTCTCCTTCCACCCCGCGGTTCTGCCTGGATCTCGACACCCCCGGCGACGGTGAGGCTGGGCTGAGCCCGGAGAAGATGGGCGCCTTTTTTGAGCGGACCATGTATCTTCTCTTCGAGGAGAACCCTCAGAAGGGGGAGAGCGTGGTCCGACCTTTCCCCGCCATGTTGGGCGACGGCCGGACGGTGGACTTGTTCCGCCTCTACAGCACCGTCAGGGGGAAGGGCGGGTACCGGTCGGTAACGGCCGCGGGGTCATGGGGTTTGGTCGCGGGTGAGACGGGGCTGGACGCATCGCTGGGTTCTGCTCTCTAACTGATCTATGCTAAGTACTTGGGTGTTCTGGATCGGCGTTTGCGGGAGGCGTCGCGGAGGGAGGGGGGAGGGTCGGCGGGGCGTGCGGAGGATGGGGAATCGTTCTTCGGGAAAAGGGGCGAAGGTAACGGGGGATGGTTTCGTGGGGTCTTGAACCAGAAGGGTGGAGGCGGCGAGGGGACTCCTTCGAGCAAGAGGAGTGTGCGTGGGCATGGTTGAAAGGGTGTAGGCTAAAGGAGCAACTGTACAATGGACGTGAGGGCGACGATGTTGTAGTCATAGAAACTGTGGGGCTGGCGGGGGCGGACGCCGCGAACACGGGCGGGCGGAGGGCGGAGGGCGGCGTACTCCCAGCCGGGCATCTTCAGCTTCGGCGGCGCAGCGGCGGAGGAGGTCGGGGAGGAGAGGGGCAGCGTGACGGGGCACTGTTAGAGATGCGAAGGGACGGGAGGGAGGAGAGGCTGCGGAGTAAGGGGAGGAGGTAGGAGGAGGGGTTGAGGTAGGGGGCGTCCTCTCGGGGAGTGTCCCCTGGTTCACCATGATGGTCGTCCACAAGCGCTCCGCCCTCCTGCAGAAGGTGGACGACACCCTTGGTGTCTTCCACACCCACGCCCTCGCCGGCTTCCTCAGCGGCACCACCACCGGACTCTTCGCGGAGCCCACGCTGTCATCCTTGTTCCTCTCCGTCACCAACTCCAGGGGCGCCGTCTACGGCCACGCCGCCAGCGGTGCCCAGTTCATGAAGCAGGTGGCGGGGGCGGGATTCATCGTGGGGTGGAACGCCGTAGTCACGACAGCCATCTGCGTGCTGATAAGGGTGGTGATCCCGCTGCGCATGACGGAGGAGCAGCTGATGACGGGGGACGACGCCGTGCATGGGGAGGAGGAGACGGGGCTGGCGTGGTACGAAGGGGCGGGGTTGGGGAAGGCGGAGCAGAGAGAGCTGGGCTAGTGCGAGGAGGAGCAGGGGCTGAAGTTTCTTCGTCGCTTTTGCCTCGTCAGATCAGGACACCGGCGCCTCGATGTTTTGACCCGAATCAACTATTTTGGATCAGAAACGTGAGACCCGGATCAGGAGAAAAGGCTAATTTCGGGTCAAAAAATCTGATCCGAATCCAACTTAAAATTTGGACTCATACCGGGTTTCTAGATCTTGTGGATCCATTGACAGCCCTAATCAAATCCAGTCAGCCGGGAACCGAACCCACCCCACTCAGGGTGTCTAAATAGAGTGGAGATCTCATCAGTATATGAACTGAGAATTGATGTGTAATATCCAGATCTTCCGGATCGTAGTTTAACAGGTTTGGGGGCCAGTGTGTGGTCCATTAATTGAGTTTGTGTGTGCATGGGTGTTTGTTGTTGTGTGTAGCTGGGTGTGAGGCTGGAGGGTTGGAAAATCCCAGCCCAACAGACCTCTGGCGCGCTCGTTTTGAACGCGACGGCTCGATACATCGCGATTTAGTCTGCGTTTTGTTTGGGCTCCCAGCCCTGGCCAAACAGTGCAGGTTGCACTGTTCGGCTGCAGGGAGTTCTGGGGGAGGCTTTGCTGGCGATTGAGGGGTGTTGGTACGTCTTTCGACGTGCTTCCGGTGCAAGGAGGTGCTTCGGAGCGCGGGAAACGCCGAGACGATGTCGTTATTGCATTTTTCGTATCGGTAAGGGAACTTTCTCCTTGTTTTGTTTGTGTGGATTAGGTTAGAGGTGTTTCAATTGAAGAATTGCCTATATTTGGTAGTAAGCATGCTTAGGTTATTGTGTGGATGTTTTATTGCAGCTTTCACATCATGAATGGATGAGTTGTGTGATTTCCGGAATGAGAGAATAAGGTAGGGTTCTTCAGTCTGAAAGGCGACGGACCCAGACGTCGCATTTTGAACACGACGACTTGTTCGGTCGCGATTCAGGTTTTAATGCGACGAGTTGGTCCATCGCAATTCATGCTTTTAATGGTGTCCACTGTGTTGGTCGCGGTTTAGAATGTGGTCACCCGAGCTATTGGGTTCTGTGGCCAGTCTGTCTGTTTTTGTTGCACATTGCTTGTGCAGTATTGTCTAAGTTATGTTGAGCATGTAAATGGTGTGTTGACTCATATCGTGGTTGGAAATGTTAAGTTTCCTTGGATATGTGTGCATAGCAAGTTGGGTTATCTAACGCCTCCCATGGTTACCTCTCAAGTCGGATACCTCAGGTTCATTGTGAGCCAAGCACGTGGTGCTCGGGGTTTGTCCCGGTACGGTGTGTACTGTCAAGGTTTGTGTCGTCTTCTTGAACACCCTTACTCCTGAGTTTGAGTTGTACATCCGGTTGAGGAAAAAACGACAATGGGCAACGACATGTGTTTGTGGGTGTGCGGTCGCTTATAGCGCACTCGTGGTTGGGGGACGGACACCAGTAGACGTACTGGTCCCCAGCTAGTCCAGTTTTCTAGTGCCTCACTTTAGAGAGTTCGGGTCGGAGTCCCTAAAGGTGCCAGGCATGGTCTGCAGCTGTGTGATTTGCAGGAGTGGTGTTGGTTGGTCTCCATAGTTCTTGACTTTGTTGAGGTGGAGCGGCAACTAGACCTTTCATCCGTGGCTGCGAGACTAAGAGATAGTCTTATGTGGTTTGTCCGGGTCAATGACTGGTGTCGCGAATTAGTTTTCGTGGCTCGTGTGCGGCGTGCCCTTCTTTAGTTTGTACACGTGCACGTGATTTTCTTTTTATTTATTAAAGATTGTACCATGTACATATTTAGAACTGTTAATTTATTTATTGTTGTAGCACCATGCATAGGTAGTGATATTTGTTATTTGAATGTAAGTTTTGCTGTGGTATTCATAGATGATATATTGGTGTATTTAGCTTCAGAAGAAGAACACGCAACTCATTTGAGAATTACTTAGCAGACATTGAGGGATCACCAGTTATATGCTAAATTTAGTAAATGTGAGATTTGACTAAGTAAAATTCAATTTTTGAGACATGCGATTTTAGGTAAGGGTGTTGCAGTGGACCCAGCTAAGGTAGAAGCAGTTATGAAGTGGGAGGAACCAAAGACAGTGCCAAAAATCAGAAGTTTCCTTGGTTTGGCAAGTTATTATAGGCAGTTTATTCAAGATTTCTCGAAGATTACAGCACCTATGACGAGACTTACTAGGAAGGGAGTGCCTTTTGTGTGGTCATCCGATTGTAGGCGTAGTTTTATGGAATTGAAGAAGAGGCTCACTTCAACACCTATATTAGATATACCGTCAGGCCGAGGTGGTTTTGTGTTGTACACAGATACTTCCAGGAGAGGACTTGGGACAGTATTAATGCAGCATGGAAAAGTGGTGGCTTATGCATCCAGGCAATTGAAACGGCATGAAGAAAATTATTCAACACATGATTTAGAGCTGACAGCAGTAGTATTTGCATTGAAACTGTGGAGACACTACTTGTATGGTGAGAGATTTGAAAATTTCACAAATCACACAAGTTTAAAGTATATATTCTCACAGGAGGATTTAAATTTGAGGCAACATAGATGGATGGAGTATTTAAAAGACTACGATTTTAGTTTAGCATATCATCCGGGCAGGGCCAATGTTGTTGTAGATGCCTTTAGTAGAAAGGTAGTGATGAGTCACATGATGATAAGGAAATGGAAGTTGTATGAAGATGTAGCAGAGAACTCTTTATTTGTTCCAAGCAGTCAGCAGTGAGTGGTGTTAACCAGCAGCATAGTGGAACCATCCTTGTATTGGCAGATAATAGAAGATTAGAAAGTAGATGAAAACTTAGCTGAAATTGTGAAGATGGAAGATGTTATTATTGATGATGATTGTGTGGTTAGATTTAGAAACAAATTGTATGTCCCTATTGAAATAGGAGTGAAACAGAAAGTATTGGAAGAAGTATACCGATCCAAGTATACCATTCACCCGGGAAGCACAAAGATGTATCAAGACTGAAGAAGCATTCTGGTGGCCGAACATGAAGAAAGAAATAGCAAAATTCATAAGAAGGTGTTTAGTATGCCAACATGTTAAAATAGAGCATTAAAGGCCAGGAGGTTTATTGCAGCCATTACTCATTCCGCAGTGGAAGTGGGATGACATAGCTATGGATTTTGTAGTAGGTTTGCCCAGGATAGCGTCTAGTCACAATGGAATATGGGTTTTTGTTGACAGGTTGGCAAAGGTGTGCAGATTATTAGCCGTGAGTATGTCATGGGTGGTGGACAGATTAGCAAGATTATATGTGGATAGAATTATGTCGTTGCATGAACATGGATCCCAGGTTTACTTCAGGTTTCTAGAGAAGCTTGCAAAGAGTTGTTGGTACAGAATTGAGGTACAGTTCAGCATACCATACCCAGACAGATGGACAGATGGAAAGAACAATCCAGACCATTGAAGATATGCTATGACTTGTTGTTTAGTTTGGAGAGGTGGTTGGGAGCAGCATTTTGGCATCGTGGAATTTGTTTACAATAATAGTTATCACACAAGTATCGTAATGGCACCATATGAAGCTCTATATGGAAGACTTTGTATAACACCCTTGAATTGACATGAAGTAGGAGAGAGGCAAGTAATGGGACTGGAATTGGTGCAGCAATGTGCAGAGATGGTCAAGTTTATCAAAGAGAAGCTTCAAACAGCCCAAGGCAGACAAAAGAGTTATACAGATACACGACGCAAGCCACTATAGTTTGAAGTTGGTGATTATGTGTTCTTGAGAGTTTCTCCAACAAAGGGCGTATTGAGGTTCAGCAAGAAAGGTAAATTGAATCCAAGATATGTAGGTCCATTCCAGATTCTAGAAAGAATTGGTGAGACGACATATAGATTGGAGCTTCTAGCAAATTTTACAGATACTCATGATGTGTTCCATGTTTCCATGTTGAGAAGATACATCCGAGACCCTTCACATATTGTTAGCTATACTCGGGATGATTTGAAACCGAATATATCCATGCTTGAGTATCCAGTGTTAATTACAGGGTGGAGAACACAATGGCTGACAAGTAAAAATATTGAGTTAGTAAAAATCAGATGGGAAAACAAGCAGGGTGGATAAGATACTTGGGAATTGGCAGATGAGATGTACAAAACATATCCATACTTGATTGAGTAAGCTTTTCAATCTTTTAGGTGATAGTCTTACATGTGATAAAATGTTGATTGAGCTTACTTCTTGAATTTCAAGGATGAAATTTCTTTTAGGTGATAGTAATGTAATATCTTGATCTTCCAGATCGTAGTTTATCGAATTTGGGGGCCAGTGTATGGTCCATTAGTTGAGTTTGTGTGTGTGCATGGGTGTTTGTTGTTGTGTGTAGCAGGGTGTGAGGCTGGAGGGTTGGAAAATCCCAACCCAACATACCTCTGGCACGCTTGTTATAAACGTGACTAACACGGGCGTCGCGATTCTCCATGAACGCGACCACCCGCTACGTCGCGATTCAATCGCCGCTTTACGTGGGCGCGGCTGGATGCGCGCCGCGTGGCACATGCAAGGATGTCGGGGCTTAATTGCGACGACCAGGTACATCGCGTTTTGAACGCGATGGCCCGATACGTCGCGATTTAGCCTATGTTTTATTTGGGCTCCCAACCCTGGCCAAACAATGCAAGTTGCACTGTTCGGCTGCAGGGAGTTCTGGGGGAGGCTTTGTTGGCAATTGAGGGGTGTTGGTGCGTCTTTCGGCGTGCTTCTGGCGCAAGGAGGTGCTTCAGAGCACGGGAAACGTCGAGACGGTGTCGTTATTGCATTTTTTGTATCGGGAGGGGAACTTTCTCCTTGTTTTGTTTGTGTGGCTTGTGTGGATTAGGTTAGAGGTGTTTCAATTGAAGAATTGCCTATATTTGGAAGTAAGCATGCTTAGGTTATTGTGTGGATGTTTTATTGCAGCTTTTACATCATGAATGGATGAGTTGTGTGATTTTCGGAATGAGAGAATAGGGTAGGGTTCTTCAGTCTGAAAGGCGACGGACCCAGACATCGCGTTTTGAACGCGATGACTTGTCCGGTCGCGATTCAGGTTTTAAGGTGACGGGTTGGTCCGTCGTGATGGGTTGATCCGTCACGATTCATGCTTTTAATGGCGTCCACTGTGTTGGTCGCGGTTTAGAATGTGGCCACCCCAGCTGTTGGGTTCTATGGCCAGCTTGTCTGTTTTCTGTTGCACATTGCTTGTGCAATATTGTTTAAGATATGTCGAGCATGTAAATGGTGTGTTGGCTCATATCGTGATTGGAAATGTCGAGTTTGCTTGGGTATGCATATCAAGTTGGGTTATCTAACGCCTTCTGTGGTTACCTCTCAAGTCAGATACCCCAAGTTCATTGTGAGCCAAGCACATGGTGCTCATGGTTTATCTCGGTACGGTGTGTACCATCAAGATTTGTGTCGTCTTCCTGAACACCCTCACTTCTAAGTTTGAGTTGTACGTCCGACTGAGGGAAATACGATAATGGGCAGCGACTTGTGTTTGTGGGTGTGCGGTCACTTGTAGCGCGCTTGTGGTTGGGGGACGGACAGCAGCAGACGTACTGGTCCCCAGCTAGTTCGGTTTTCCAGTGCCTCACTTTAGGGAGCTTGGGCCGAAGTCTCTAAAGGTGCCAAGCATGGGCCTGCAGCCGTGTGGTTTGCAGGAGTGGTGTTGGTTGGTCTCCACAGTTCTTGATTTCGTTGAGGTGGAGCGGCAGTTGGACCTTTCGTCCATGGCTGCGAGACTGAGAGGTAGTCTTGTGTGGTTTGTTCGAGTCAGTGGCTAGTGTCGCGAGCCAGTTCTCGTAGCTCATGTGTGGCGTGCCCTTCTTTAGCTTGTACACGTGTATATGTTTTACCGTTTATTTATTAAAGATTGTACCATGTACATAATTAGAACATTTAATTTATTTACTATTGTAGCACCATGCTTAGGTAGTGATATTTGTTATTTGAATGCAAGCTTTATTTATCGTTCTTGCGACTTTAAGGGAGTTTTCTTACTGAGTCAGTGACTTGTGAGGCTCACCCCTTCTTCTTCCAAGTGAAGGAGAGCAGTTGGGTTCTCGTCTCTTTCTAATTCGAGACCGCACCGTAGCAGAGTCGGGCCTACGCCACCAACAGAGTAATTTTCTTCTTGTTGTGCCTTGGGGGTTTTATCCCAGACAGTTGTACTCTATACTTTGACTTTAGTTCAAAATTGGATATATACATTTCATGTGATATGTGTAAGATATGAAATCTCATGTTTGTTCAACATATTCTTTTATATTTCCACGGACATGTGTGTGTTGATATCCCTTGCGAGACTTCGGCCGTTTCGCGGGAGACAGAGTCGGGTGAAGCTCGTTATTGAGTTAACGGGTTTGAACGACGAGGACCGTCACATGATGATGATGACCAAACTGTCCCCATAATAAATAATTCATTTATTTATATATTAATTTTGATGATTAACAAAATAGTACTAATGGATTACTTGAGCCTTGAGAACAGGAAATAAAAGAAAAATGAAAGTTCAAGACAATCAGGTAAGTCTCATCTCATTCTGTTTAAGTCTTTGTATCGACTTCTTTGATAAGCAGAACGATTTCCTCTCTGACCGGAAATTTCAAAACAAATCGATATCGTAATGATTCTTTAAGACATCGCAACGATTTCTTTAGAACCCGTAACGACTTCACTGTCGTAACGATTTCTTTAGACCTCGTAACGATTTCTTTAGAACTCGCAACGACTCTCTAGCCGTAACGATTTCTTTAGACCTCGTAACGATTTCTTTACAACTCGCAACGACTCTCTAGCCGTAACGATTTCTTTAAATCTCGTAACGATTTCTTTAGAACTCGCAACGACTCTCTAGCCGTAACGATTTCTTTAAATCTCGTAACTATTTCTTTAGAACTCGCAACGACTCTCTAGTCATAACGATTTCTTTAGAACTCGCAACGACTTGATTACTGTAACGATTTCTTTAGAGTTCATAACGATTTCTTTACAGTTCGTAACGACTTGATTGCCATAACGATTCCTTTGGTTCTCGTAACGATTTCTTTGATTCTCATAACGATTTGCTTTGTGCAACGATTTGTTAAGACTTCTCGTAACGATTTATTTGAAACTCGTAACAACTTGATAGTCATAACGATTTCTTTACAGTTCATAACGACTCGATAGTTATAACGATTTCTTTACAGTTCATAACGACTCGATAGTCATAATGATTTCTTTACAATTCATAACGACTTGATAGTCTTAACGATTTCTTTACAGTTCATAACGACTCGATAGTCATAACGATTTCTTTACAATTCATAACGACTTGATAAGTGTCATATCGACTTGCTATAACTTATAACGACTTCATAAGTCATGAAGGCATCAGGATTGTTTATATCGAATTTCATGCTGTATCAGTATAATGCTTTTTAATAGCGTTGAAAAGTCAAAGTCATATCTTGTCTGTTGACTGCTACGCATTAAATGCTCTCTGATCGTATCTCCCATGCATGCAGACAATATCTTCCATTTTCATGCTACTCTGTCTACGTACTTTTTAAGACAGAAAGGAGCTTTGCTATATATCGCAATATCTGTTCCATCTGCAACTAACAATAGACGACAGTCCTAGCTGTCCACTATTTATTGTTGATATGCTCGCAGATATCTGACAAGATTCATCTGTACAACGTTGGACTTACAAGATATCAAGTTATCTCTTTGGCGTGTACTAAAGGGCAAAAGACTGAAGATAAGAAGCTTCGTTGCAGACCAGTCTAACGTACACCAGGATAAGAGACAACGGACACTTCAACGTTCAAATTTGAATCTGAAGCCTATATAAAAGACTCAAGTCGGAAAAGAAGATATGATCGATCTACAACGCTTGAAATTCAAAAGGAAAGAATTTCCATCTCTTCGAGTTTTTAGAAGATCGAAACAAGAGCATAGCTTCCACTCCAACCTTGTTCTTAGCTCTTAGCTCTCAGTGATCAAAGTAGATTTTATTTGTGAGAGCTTGTGTAGTCCTGGGAGAGAAAACCTTGTTAAATATCTTTCTCTCTCGGGCCTTGGTAGCTTCAGCTTGTAGCTGGTCAAGCTAGAGTAGCTGAACGCTGTTCCTACACCTTCTTTTCTGTTGTTGTGTTCCCTTCTGGACGAAGGAAGACCTGGTGGTATCCAGGGTGGGTGTTTCCCCTTCAGGTTGAAGGAAGACCAGTTGAGGCTGGGTGTAAGGATCCTTAAAGGGGGATTGTTCCCTTGGTAGTGAAATCTGAGGCATTGCTCAGGGACTGGACGTAGGTCTCCTGTGGAGAGGAGTTCCGAACCAGGATAAAAATCTTGTGTCTTGTGGATGTGCTTTGTGTGATTGTTGTTTTATTTGCTCTAACTCTAACCTCGTTATTAAGTTGTGTAATCCTTTCAGTTAACAGGTTTTTATCAGAGATCAATTTTTTAATAACCCATTCACCCCCCCCTCTGGGCTAGCTAGCTGGGCAACAAGTGGTATCAGAGCTAGTCTCTTCGACAAAGAAGAAGATCCAACGATCTGAAGAGTAAAGATCAATGGCAGCCCAAAGCAACTTCGAAGGTCAGTCAGTCAACAGGCCTCCCTTGTTCGATGGAGAAGATTACACCTATTGGAAGACGAGAATGGAGTACTTTCTACAAGGCCACGATTACACAATATGGTCCATTGTAGAAGAAGGTGATCTTCTAGTCACAAATGCTAAGGCTCAGTGGACAGATGACGACAGAAGAAGAATATCCCTAAACTACAAAGCCAAGAGCATCCTTTGCTGTGCCCTCAGCAAGAAAGAATTCAACAGAGTTTCAGCCTGCAAATCCGCAATGGAAATGTGGAAAAGCTCAGGATTACTTATGAAGGAACAGACAAAGTAAAGGAGACAAGAATCGATATTCTTGTAGCCCAATATGAAAGGTTCCAGATGCAGTCAAGTGAATCTATAACTCAGATGTTTAGCAGATTCACAGATATCACAAATGGATTAGCTGGATTAGGTAAAGTCTATGGTGTACCAGACATGGTCAGGAAGATACTCAGATCTCTGCCATCCTCATGGACTCCAAAAGTAACAGCCATTGAGGAAGCCAATGATCTGAAATTAATGTCATTGGAAAAACTAATAGGATCTCTCATGGCTCATGAGATAAATATGGAGAGATTAGGAGAATCCTCCAGCAGAAGGAAGCAATCAAATGCTCTCAAGGCAAATGATGAGATATCAGAAGAATTTTGGATGACAGTGAAGACAGCAAAGACAGTGATGATGAAGAAGCCATGCTGTCTCGAAGACTTCAGAAAATATTAGCAAAGAAGAAGAAGTATCAGTCCGAAGAAGATTTTTCAAGAAGAACAAAGACTTCAGAAAACCAGAAGTAAGGATCCGAAGAAAGGAGAAGTAATATGCTATGAATGCAAGAAGCCTGGACACATCAAGGCAGATTGTCCAATGCTCAAAAGAATGATCATAAAAAGGACAACTTCAGAAGATTCAAGAAGTACAAAAAGAAAGCAATGGCAGCTGCTTGGGAGAACAGCAGTGACTCAGATAGTGAGTCAAGCTCGAGCAGTGAAGGTGAAGAGGCAAACTTGGCTCTCATGGCCAATACCGAAGATAAGGTAACTTCTGACTCTTCTTTTGATTCATGCAATGATTCAGATTCTGATAACTTAGAAAGTGCCTTTAATGAACTCTATGAAAAATATAAAGAAGTATCTAAATTACTCAAAATTAGTAAGAAAAATTTAATCTGTTTAGAAATACAAACTCAGACTTAAAAACAGAAAATGAAGAACTTGAAAAACAAATAACTGAACACAAAAGAAGAAATGAATTATTATGTGAAGATTAAAAAGGAAAAACAAACAGATAACTCACCTAGAAAAACAAGAAGACTTAGGTGAACTTAAAATAGAGATAGAAAGACTAAATAAAGAAAATGATAAACTATCAAGTACACTAGAAAAATTACCAATGGTAAAAACTCTTTAATATTAAAAGGTGCTAGGAGATCCGCTAAAAAGAAAAATGGATTAGGATATACACCCCCAGACAATGAAGAAACCATAATATATCCTAAAACATATCCAACACCAAAATTTATACCCAACAAGATATAGCATACAAAGCTGATTTCAAATACATAGAAATGGTGACTAAGTTATCCTGCTGCAGTCACTGCAATAAGTTAGGACATATTAAAATTACATGCCCAACAGACATAAAAAATGGATATAAAAGGTAAAATTAATGATACTAACAATCAGGACCCAAAAGAATTTGGGTACCTAAAGCTTAATGTTTTCATTTCAGGTTAACCCTCGAGCATCCAAATGGTATTTGGATAGTGGGTGCTCAAGGCACATGTCAGGCAACAAGAAGATTTTTGTTGATCTCCAAGCTGAAGAAGGTACAGTCACCTATGGAGATAATGGAAAAGGCACTGTGATAGGAAGTGGGTCTGTGAACATCAAAGGAAAATCAGTATTGAAGACGTAACGCTGGTCAAAGGATTAAAGCACAATCTTATCAGCATCAGCCAGTTGTGTGACAAAGGCCATCACATTCAGTTCCAAGAATCAAAGTGCAGTATATTAAAGGATGGTGCAGTCATATTTGAAGCCTTCAGAGAAAGAAACTTGTATGTTCTCTATCTCGAGGAACTCAAGAATCAAGATGTTTGTTTGGCAGCCAGCAAAGATCAATCAACAGAGTTGTGGCACAGAAGATTGGGCCACTACAGCTTGGATGGTCTGAACAAGCTCAGAAAAAGGAAGCTAGTTGAAGGATTGCCAAAGGTCAATTCTAGCTTGGACAGTACTTGCAAACCGTGTGCAAAAGGAAAGCATACCAAGAGCTCTTTCAAGTCAAAGACCGCAGTAACCACCTCAAAGCCATTAGAACTACTTCATATGGATCTATTTGGGCCAATGAGGACCACCAGTCTAGGAGGAAAGAATTTTGGATATGTAATAGTTGATGATTACTCAAGATTCACTTGGGTATCCTTTCTAGAGCACAAAGATGACACATTTGAAAATTTTGTCAGCTTCAGTAAGAAAGTTCAGAAAGATCAGAAGTTCACAATTGTCTCTATCCGATCAGATCATGGTGGTGAGTTTCAGAATGAAAATTTACAAAGTTCTGTGATGATCAAGGAATTGAGCACAACTTCTCAGCCCCAAGGACACCTCAACAGAATGGAATTGCTGAGAGAAAAAACAGAACTCTTTTGGATATGGCAAGAACCATGTTATCAGAATATGATTTGCCAAGATACTTCTGGGCCGAAGCTATCAACACTGCATGTTATATCATTAATAGAGTGATGATCAGGCCGATTCTGAAGAAGACTGCTTATGAACTCTACAAAGGAAAGAAGCCAAAGATCAGTCATTTCAGAATATTTGGATGTCCTTGCTTCATCCACAACAATGGAAAAAGGGACATTGGTAAGTTGGATGCCAAATCAGATGAAGGCATCTTTATGGGGTACACTTCTAAACCCAAAGGTTATAGAGTTTTCAATAAACGTTCCTTATTATTGAACAATCTGTACATGTTATCTTTGATGAATCTAACTCTTCCTTGAAAAAGGAAGAAATTAGTGACATTGATGATGCAGATGACTTGTCTGAACAATTAAAGAATACCTCAATTAAGGACAAGGAAGATCCTCCTCTGGAAGAACTGCAGCAAACTGAAATTCAACATGAAAATCTTCCAAAAGAATGGAGACATCAGAAAGATCACCCTCCTGAAAACATTATTGGTGATCCATCTGTAGGGATAAGAACAAGAGGTAATGTAATTCCTTGTGATTATTAGCCTTTGTTTCTCAAATAGAGCCTAAGACAGTCAATGAAGTTTTATCTGATGAATCTTGGATATTAGCCATGCAAGATGAACTAAATCAGTTCAAGAGAAACAAGTATGGTCACTTGTTCCTAGACCATCCAATCATTCAGTATTGGCACCAAGTGGGTGTTCAGAAATAAACTGGATGAGTCCGGAATAATCTTAAGGAACAAGGCCAGATTGGTAGCTCAAGGCTACTCTCAAGAGGAAGGCATAGATTTCGATGAAACCTATGCACCTGTAGCTAGACTTGAGGCTATTAGGATTTTACTTGCTTATGCATCTGCATTTGATTTAAAACTATTTCAAATGGATGTCAAATCAGCCTTTTTAAATGATTATCAAGGAGGAAGTTTATGTTGAACAACCTCCAGGTTTTGATGACCCCGAATTTCCAAATCATGTATTTAAACTACATAAGGCTTTATATGGTTTAAAGCAAGCACCTAGAGCCTGGTATGAAAGGCTCAGTACTTTCTTATTAGATCATGGTTTCACTAGAGGTAAGTAGATAGTACATTATTTATAAAATCTAAGGCTAAACATATACTTCTTGTGCAAATATATGTAGATGATATTATTTTTGGATCTACTGATGAATCTGTGCAAGTACTTTGAAAAGCTTATGCAGGGAGAATCCGAAATGAGCTTGATGGGGGAGCTAAGCTACTTCCTTGGATTGCAAATCAAGCAAAGGAAGGATGGCACTCATATCTGTCAAGCCAAGTACACCAAAGAGCTGTTAAAGAAATTTGGGTTTGAAGATGCAAAGCCATTATCAACCCCAATGAGCACATCAACCAGAATGGACAGTGATCAAAAAGGTAAAAAGATAGATCAAAAGAATTATCGAGGTATGATAGGATCATTACTTTACTTAACTGCAAGTAGACCAGACATTTTGTTCAGTGTATGCATGTGTGCTAGATATCAGGCAGACCCTAGAGAGTCTCATTTAATTTCAGTAAAAAGAATATTTAGATATCTGGCTAGAACTCATGATTAGGTCTCTGGTATCCTAGATCTTGTGAAATAGAATTAGTAGGATATTCAGATGCTGATTATGCTGGATGCAAAGTAGATAGAAAAAGCACCAGTGGGTGTTGTCAGTTTCTTGCAGGATGTTTAATATCATGGTCTTCCAAGAAACAAAATTCAGTAGCCTTATCAACAGCTGAGGCAGAATATGTTGCTGCTGGAAGTTGTTGTACACAACTTCTTTGGATAAAGCAACAACTCGAGGATTTCGGAATTCACATCAAATCAATTCCACTGTGTGTGATAATACAAGTGCCATCAACCTCACCAAAAATCCAGTTCAGCACTCAAGGACTAAGCACATTGAGGTAAGATATCATTTTATTCGAGACCATGTAGCTAGTGGTAATTTAGAATTTTCTTTTATAGATACAAATGGTCAATTAGCAGATATCTTCACAAAAGCCCTACCTGAAAGAGATTTACATCTCTTAGAAGGGAATTAGGGATGTGCAATGTGTGAAAAGATTTCTGTAATATTATTGGCATAAAAAAATTTTCAGATAGAAATGAAATTTTCTCTCTTTAACAATGAGCAAAATTCAGTTTGTCTACATTCCTTGACCGCTATTGTGTTAAAAGTTGTTTGACCCGTCAAACGGTTTCGTCGCTTTCTGGCTTTACTGCCTTGTGGCGCTCCAGTTTTCGGTAAAGTAATATTAATTTATCCAAATCGTTCTGAGAACGACTTGTCTTCTACCTTTACCATTTTATCCTATTCATCTATTCACCCAAAACCGATGCCCTAACGATTTTGGGATCGACTCTCTGCAACTTTCGAAGCTTTCTCCTCTTCCCGCGAAGAATCCTTTCGAGAGCTTCCATCTCTTCCATCATTTCCCTTCACCAGAATCTCCTTCTCCTCTACCTATGGCCGCTTCGATGATCTCCGGAAGCGTAGGGGGCTACAGTGCTGAGTATTTGTCCCCAAAGGAGCAAGAGAGGTTTACGTTTGTGAAGTCGAAGATTTACGGAAATAAGGCAGTGGATGTTCAGAATCTAGAGAAGAGTGGCATGTCCAGTCTAGTCGAAGCCTTGAGAAGAATGCAGTGGATGAATGTTGTTACTTTCAGAGGTAAGCTACCCGGACCTTGTGAAAGCTTTTTCATTTGTTTGAAGTCAGAGGCAGATGGGTCCCTTGTCTCCACAGTGAAGGGCACCCAGATCAAGATAGATTATGATCTATTGCATGAGTTGTTTGGAGTAAAGACATCAGGGTTTAGTGGTGTGGACTCAGTAAATGACGAAGCTAAGGGTCTTGGCATTATTGGTCCAGGGTTTAAGCTGAAGGATGGAAATTGGATATAAATCAGATGTCAGCTTTCAATCGGTTGCTCCACTTTATTGTCTGCCAAATCATAGTTCCTCGTAGTGCTACTTTTCATCCTGCACTAGGGCAGACTCAGACTTGATGTTCTGGGTAATCCAGAACAAGGAGATAAATAGCCGCAGTTATGATTGAGAGAATGAAATTTGCCAGTACTCAAATCTGGGAAACAAAGAGCAAGCTAAATGTTTCCTTGCCTTATGCTCATCTACTCACAACATTTTCAAGCATTCGGAGTAGATGTGTCTGGAGCTGTAGTAGAGAAGATGGGCCAGTCTATAAGGTCCAGAAATTTGAAGAAAAGTGGTTTTTCAGTACAAGATGGAATTTGGTCAAAGTCCTCTGTGGCCGAAGGAGAAGCAATTATTGGAGATATCCAGAAGTTCAAGAAGAGGCAGCAGAAGAAGCCAGCAGCAGTTGGTCAAGCAGCAGCAGCAGCAGCAGCAGCAGCAGTTGTTCAAGCAGCAGCAGCAACCAGTTGTGACCAGCCAGGCAGAAGGTTCAGTCTCACCTGTTGTGGAGATTATCTCTCATTCTCCAGAAATTCAGATGGAAGAAGGTGCAGCTGTGTGGCAGACTCTTTGCCCACCACCTTAGTCGCCTCTATTTTAAGAGAGGTATTGGATTCAATTCCCTCCACCTCAGCTACTTCTAAAGAAGGTGGACGTGTTGAAGAAGAAGTTATGGCACCAGGCCATACAGAATTCAGTCTGAAACAATTGCTAGTGTTGAGATACAAGCAGGTACTCAACAAGAAGTGGTCATGGAAGAAGCTCCTAGCCAAGGGGAGCAAAGTATCCTTGAACCTGAAGTGTCTAAATCCGTGGCAGAAGGCCACTTGGAGAAAGTTATTTTGGAAGAAGCTCCTGCTCAGGGGGAGCAAGAAAGTGTTGATCTCCGTGCTCCTATTCAGGGGGAGCAAGTGGGCATTGAGGAAATTCCACCTCCTGCCAGTGTTCCCATTAGTGAAGGCCCAAGTGCAAGCAATATCAATCTTGAGGAGCCTGTCATTCAGCAAGGGAAGCAAAAGAGAGTGGCTCACAAAAGGCCAAGGAAGAGTCACAGAAAAGTAAATCTGAAGTCTGTTATGGCATTGCTGAAAGCTCAGGGAGAAGTCTTGTCATCAGTTCAGACCAATGTTCAGGGAATTATTTCTAATCAAGCTTCAACCTCCTCCGATCTATCCTCAATTCGAAATGCAATGAGGTGGTTCAATAAAGAGATGTCTGATATGAAGCAATTGCTGGCTAATCTTTCAAAGTCTAGTGGTGTCCCTCCTGCACCCACTCAGAGCAGTCCAGCTGCAGTTCCTAGGCCATCAGGGCCTCCAGCAGAAGTCTCTCGGCCAACAGGGCCACCAGTTCAAGCATCAGGGCCACCAGGGCCATCAGGGCAAGCTTCAGGGTCAGCAGGACCCTCTTCAGTTGTCAGAGAAGTCAAAGGGAAAGAGCCCATGGCAGCTACTTCGGCCCCTGACACTTCAAATCTTGCAACTCCAGTTTTGTCATCACCTACCTCTCCTTCTACAGCCCCTCCTGCACCACCAACCATAAAACACCATGTGCCTCGCACTCAACCATCTCTCTCTCTCACTACATCTCAACCCTCTTTCTCTCCTACTCCCTCTCACACCTCAGGTCCATCATCATTTGCACCCTCATCACCTCTCTCTCAACCCACTCAAGTTCACCCTCCTTCTTCCTTCAATCCCAAACACCTTTTCTATCCTCCTACTCCTCCTTCCTCTGTTACTTTTATTCCAGAAAAACCTCCTCTACTTGGTGTCTTTGACACAAACTTGCCAGATGACTTTGAAAGAAATACCCTTTCCACCATCCTCTTCACTGCTACTCATATCCACAGGACTGATCCTCCCAGTCCTGCCAAGAAAAAGAGGAAACAATCATCCTCTGCTACCATCTCCTCCTCTTTGGTACTCTCTCACCCTTGAACCTCACAAAAGATTCCTTTATAAGGAATATCTTCAAAAGTGCATCATTTCCACCATTTATGGCATTCCCTTCCTCAACCTTTCTGAGCACATAAATGTTGTTCTTCCTCTTACCCAGTTATCCCATTCTCAAAAATCCAAAATCTTTGAGGGGACTGAGTTCAAGACTGAAGATCAGTGGGCAAATGTCAAGGGCAACAAAGCTCAATACAACAAGTTCTTGACTGCCAGGGCCGAATCCATTACCCATGGAGCTCGTCTCTCACTCTCTCTGAGTGGTTCATTCTCAAGCATAAGAATTTGTGGGGTCCTTTCATCTTGAAAGAGATCCGCATTGCCAGAAGCTTCCAGCAGTACAGTGACTTCTGTTTTTTGAACAAACTGCCAGAAGTTCAGTTCTCTCAATTCCACTCAGCTATAGTAATGTTAAGATCCGAACGTCCAGTGAATATTCCCCTCACAGTAAATTTCTGATCTCCGGGATGACACCTCTGTTCTCCTGCCAAAGCTGCACTCCCTTGTGTTTGATTCAGATGCAGGGTCCCATGCATTTGACATGTTTGCCAAGCAGATGGTAGAATGTCAGCCAAGCAGAGCAGACTGCCCTCCTTCCTGCGGTTTATCTTCAGAGAATACCACTCTGGCCGCATCTCTCTCAGGTTTTGGCTCCACTCATTTCTGAGTGTGAAAGACTTACTCCCTCCGTATGGGCCATCATCTACAAGGAAACCAACCTTCAGTTAGAGGCCGTCAACAGTCCTTGTTTCATCAAGATAAGCCCTCTCTCTCCGCCGAAGCCTTCATGGATCTCAACTCCATAAATCCTATTCAAGAGATCTATGTTCAGTGGGCAGCTAGATATACAGCTTTCTATACTTGAAGCAGGATCTAAAAGATCAGAATCTTCTATCCAATCTCCTTGGATAGATTTCTCCATCGGGCCAGTTTCGAAAAAAGCACTTACTTCAGATTCATTCTAGACCCCGATCAGTATGCAGAATTCTTGGATCAGCAAGAGACCTTGTATATTCAAAGGGCCACCCCATCCATGGGTCCCAATTTCTCAGTTGCTCCTGGGGTTTTCCAACAGATATTTGAAGACCTTGAGATCAAGGCATGGGCTGTCATCTCACAGCATGCCTCCTTGTTATCTCCCATGTTCTATATTTCTCCAAATTAATACAATGATCTCTCTCTTCTTTGTCTCACAGCTTATCTTTTTGCTTATTGACAAAATGGGGGAGAAAACTAAAGTTAATCTGAAAAACAAAACATGTTTAAATTTTTGTATGATGTTTAGTATATTTTGTCATCATCAAAAAGGGGGAGATTGATGACCAAACTGTCCCCATAATAAATAATTCATTTATTTATATATTAATTTTGATGATTAACAAAATAGTACTAATGGATTACTTGAGCCTTGAGAACAAGAAATAAAAGAAAAATGAAAGTTCAAGACAATCAGGTAAGTCTCATCTCATTCTGTTTAAGTCTTTGTATCGACTTCTTTGATAAGCAGAATGATTTCCTCTCTGACGGAAATTTCAAAACAAATCGATATCGTAACGATTCTTTAAGACATCGCAACGATTTCTTTAGAACTCGTAACGACTTGACTGTCGTAACGATTTCTTAGAACTCGACGACTCTCTAGCCGTAACGATTTCTTTAGACCTCGTAAGATTCTTTAGAACTCGCAACGACTCTCTAGCCGTAACGATTTCTTTAGACCTCGTAACGATTTCTTTAGAACTCGCAACGACTCTCTAGCCGTAACGATTTCTTTAAATCTCGTAACGATTTCTTTAGAACTCGCAACGACCTCTAGTCATAACGATTTCTTTAGAACTCGCAACGACTTGATTACTGTAACGATTTCTTTAGAGTTCATAACGATTTCTTTACAGTTCGTAACGACTTGATTGCCATAACGATTCCTTTGGTTCTCGTAACGATTTCTTTGATTCTCATAACGATTTGCTTTGTGCAACGATTTGTTAAGACTTCTCGTAACGATTTATTTGAAACTCGTAACAACTTGATAGTCATAACGATTTCTTTAAGTTGACTCGATAGTCATAACGATTTCTTTACAGTTCATAAGACGATTAGTCATAACGACTTTACAATCATAACGACTTGATAGTCATAACGATTTCTTTACAGTTCATAACGACTCGATGTCATAAAGATTTCTTTACAGTTCATAACGACTCGATAAGTGTCATATCGACTTGCTATAACTTATAACGACTTCATAAGTCATGAAGGCATCAGGATGTTTATATCGAATTTCATGCTGTATCAGTATAATGCTAAGTCAAAGTCATATCTTGTCTGTTGACTGCTACGCATTAAATGCTCTCTGATCGTATCTCCCATGCATGCATACAATATCTTCCATTTTCATGCTACTCTGTCTACGTACTTTTTAGACAGAAAGGAGCTTTGCTATATATCGCAATATCTGTTCCATCTGCAACTAACAATAGACGACAGTCCTAGCTGTCCACTATTTATTGTTGATATGCTCGCAGATATCTGACAAGATTCATCTGTACAACGTTGGACTTACAAGATATCAAGTTATCTCTTTGGCGTGTACTAAAGGGCAAAAGACTGAAGATAAGAAGCTTCGTTGCAGACCAGTCTAACGTACACCAGGATAAGAGACAACGGACACTTCAAGTTCAAATTTGAATCTGAAGCCTATATAAAAGACTCAAGTCGGAAAAGAAGATATGATCGATCTACAACGCTTGAAATTCAAAAGGAAAGAATTTCATCTCTTCGAGTTTTTAGAAGATCGAAACAAGAGCATAGCTTCCACTCCACCTTGTTCTTAGCTCTTAGCTCTCAGTGATCAAAGTAGATTTTATTTGTGAGAGCTTGTGTAGTCCTGGGAGAGAAAACCTTGTTAAATATCTTTCTCTCTCAGGCCTTGGTAGCTTCAGCTTGTAGCTGGTCAAGCTAGAGTCTGAAGCCTGTTCCTACACCTTCTTTTCTGTTGTTGTGTTCCCTTCTGGACGAAGGAAGACCTGGTGGTATCCAGGGTGGGTGTTTCCCCTTCAGGTTGAAGGAAGACCAGTTGAGGCTGGGTGTAAGGATCCTTAAAGGGGGATTGTTCCCTTGGTAGTGAAATCCTGAGGCATTGCTCAGGGACTGGACGTAGGTCTCCTGTGGAGAGGAGTTCCGAACCAGGATAAAAATCTTTGTGTCTTGTGGATGTGCTTTGTGTGATTGTTGTTTTATTTGCTCTAACTCTAACCTCGTTATTAAGTTGTGTAATCCTTTCAGTTAACAGGTTTTTATCAGAGATCGATTTTTTAATAACCCATTCACCCCCCCCCCTCGGGCTAGCTAGCTGGGCAACAGATGAGACTCCATTAATATTAGAGAATTTTTTTATGGAAAAATTCTTGTATAGAGTCTACTCAATATATATATTGAGAGGATCTCATCTCGTCCAAACATCTATATATTTTTCATCGGTCTGTATGCAGCGGGTATCAATGACTGTATTCATGTTCGTATTCTAGCAAATCATCATCAATATGAAGGCTTCAAATTCTTATTTAAAGCCTTTTTTTAATAAGAAATATATCTAAATATGTGTAAACTATTCGTCATGAGTAAGGGAAAACATTACTATTAATTTTCTCAAAATAATAACAAAACTGCACTTATGTTCCTTAATCGGATCCAACATGTACGACTAATCATGCAGAAGAAAAGACATAATTATCATTCTCATATGCATGCCTTTAACCAATTTTTTATCATCCCGCCAACATGTTGTCGTAAGGAAATTAGACAATAAGTTTGACCTATATAGAATTAGGGTTGTCAATTGGTCGGACTCGGGTTGAACTTATACGAGTCCGGTGCAGATCCGACTCAACAATATGTAAGTCCAAGTTTGGCCCAAGTCCGAATAATGTCGAATAGGGCTGGACCGGGTCCAATATTTTTACAAAATTGTAGAATCCGACTAAGGCCCAGCCTGAATATTTAAATAAAAATTAAATTAATAATAAAATAATATACTTAATAATATAAAATTTAAAATCTCACTCAATTAAGTAGAATTTTGATGTTACTTATTTAATTTGTTTGAAAAGAGAGTTTTTAACTTTTAAATAAGTAAAATAACATAATTTTAACTAAGTAAAATTTAAGATTTGAAAAAAAAAAAAAAAAAAAAGAACGGGTCGGGCCGGGCCAACCCATTGGGTTGAACTCAAAGCCCGAGTCTAGCCCATGGGCCTAGTCGGGCTAGACTTTTAGACCCTACTAAAAACTCATGAGCCGAAAAGAGTCTTGCGACCTGACCTAAAATAAGGCCAAGCCCGCGGACCTATCGGGCCAGCTCAGCCCATTGATAGCCCTATATAGAATACACGCTTAAGCTCTATAACACCAACCCGAAGAGAGTCTTGAAAGATAAAACTTCAAAAAAAAAAAAAACCGACACGTGGGTAGCTCCCAAACAAAAGCATTGAAAAGTGCGGATGATCGAGAACATCTCAATCACACACGATCGTAGCCCAAAGACCCTCAACTTGAAGAGCTCACCCCCAAGCAAATCCATACCTAAGAAGAGTGAGGCTCGGGCCATCCCCTTACCTATTGTGATGTCAGCAAACTTCCATGGAAAGGCCAACAAGGAAAATAAGGATAAAGAAAAGATATGTCCTCATCATTGCTCCGTCGTGTGGGAATAGGGCGTCATGTCTTAGGAAGACTTTCCCCCAACAAAAGGTATTATAACCTCGCTGTACAATGAGCATGGTCCCTCTGAAGGTCATCGACATCACGTCGCACCTACCACCTCCACGTTTTGCCCATACATGCCACCACTTCCAACGTCGACCAATGTGAAAGTGGACGCCTATTAAACCTCTAGTAAGATTTGTTGAATCACTCTTATATTTTATTTCTTTATTTTGATGATAAAAAAATTCATGTTTATCATAAATTTCATAAATATATTTAATAATATTTTTCTCTCAATTATCATGAAAATATTTATTGTAATAAAAATTTACTCTTGAACTAGTCAAAAGTCAAAGTTAGACTTCGACCAGTGAAGATTTGTAATGAGTTCGATTGGTGAAGATAATAAACATCAGGTTAAGTGGACGTGTTTCCTGTTCCGATTACTAAAGAAAGTGTCTATCAATTGATGACCAAATTTCATATCGATTATTGTTTCCTTCATATTAGTGTTTAAACATTCCGATTGATAAACAAATGACCAAATTCCTTTTGATCGGTCTTTAAACATTTTGATTGATGAACAAATAGTCAGATTCATTCCGATTGGTGAATACTTAAGTTATATTATTCCGATTGGTGTTATAAATAGTATATTTTATCGATTGGTGACCAAATAGCTTTAATATCATTTCGATTGATGTTGTTTACATATCGATTAGTGTTTATATGATTTCAAACACATCGACTGGTGAACAAAATATCTTTCACTTATATTGTGCATCGATTACTAATGACTTACTCTTGTTTGCATTGATCAATGAACAAAATGTCTTTGGCACTCAATGAAAATTCAAATATCCTTTCAATCTTTAAGTTATTTATGTTGTGTACTTTCTATTTTATCACAGTAGGTAAGAAAAGTATCAGCAAAAGATGAGGACTCAAATGACTACCTCTTTCCTGTAAGAAAAAAAGGTACTTACCTAGTATAGTTGACTGTCAACAGAAAATATGGATTAAAGGCAAAAGAGGTATGGTTTGACTGACATGTTATGTATATCTCTCTTACTATCCTCTTCTTGCATTAAATGCTTGCAGACACTCAGACACTTGCTACCTAAGACCTTGGAAACATCCATAAGAAAACTCTCTTATGTTCCAAGCATCTGTTAGACTCAAAGAGAGAAGAAGAAAAAGAAGAAGAAGAAAGCAGAAGATGACGAAGAAATAGAAGCAACAGATCCAAGGAGCTTCAACGTCTATCTTTCAACAGTTCTCTTCTATAGTTGTTCTATAAAGAGTCGAAAATTTTGAAGAGAAGGGCAGAGAACATACACACGACAAAGCATCAAGAACATGTTCAAGTGTTCTACATTCAAGCCTTCACTTCTTCCCTCTCTCTGTGTGACATTATAAATATGAGAAAGAGTTGTAGCTTGAGAGATTGAGCCTCATTTCCATAATTTGTAGCTCTCAAGTTGCTGTTAGAGATCAAGGAAACCAAGTTCTTTTCTGCAGAACTTTATCTCAACAATCGGCTCCCTCTTCTCTAAAGAAGAGCAAGGGTATTCTTCTTTCTATGTAAAGAGAGGACTAGCAGAAGCATTGGGTGGAGTTGTGTCCGATTGAAAGACTGTACGCAGTGTTCCCCTTATGTTAAAGGAAGAATCACACTGGAGTTTGTTCTAATGAGTTTACTTCTGAATATGTAAAAGAAGTGGGTTGCCTTCTTACTTGAGAAAGAGAAGAAGACTAGCAAGGGCTAGATGTTATTTATTCTTAGGGGCATTGTACCCCAATTAGTGAAATCATAAGATTTACCTAGAGACTAGATGTAGAACTTCCATTTAGAAGGGACGAATCAAGATAAATATTTGTATTCATTGTATATGATTGTTTTCGCTCATTTAACTTTTATTGCACACAATTTTATTCACTAAAAAAAAATTCAAGCGGTTAATTATGTTTTCAGATTTCTATATCTACCTACCCCCACCCTTTTTCTAGGTGTTTAGTATTTACTACCGTGGGCAAACAAGACCTTCGATAATGGAAGCAAGCAATCTTAAACTTCTATTTTTCTCTATTCTTGGTGGAGGATGATCTTGAGCCACCTCCCCCCTTCATCTACTCTTGTTCACATCAGTGACTTATAGGGTGTTTGGAAGTAATTTTTTTTAAAAAAATTATTTCTATCTAAAAACTAATGATGTCTCCATTTTTAACTAAAATGTTAAAATTGTAAAAAAAAAATAGTTTTATCTGTTTGGCAAGAAGTGTTTTTTTTTTTTAATTTGTTTGAGGGCCTTGTGGGGTGGGGGAGGAGGGGACGGTGCAGTGGGCGATGGGGGGGGGGGGGGGGGGAGGGCGCGGGGAGGGAGGGGTCGGTGGCATCAGAGAGAGAAGAGAGAAGGGAGGGCGGTGACAGGGAGGGAGTGTGACCGGGGGTGGGGGGTGAGGAAGGGGCGACAGAGGGGGATTCAGAGGGGTGGAAAGGAGGAGGAGGAGGAGGAGGGTGGTGCGGGGGAGGAGGGCGCGGTACCAGCGTGGTGCAGGGGGCAATGGGGGGGCGGGAGGAGGAGGAGGAGGGCGCGAGGAGGGAGGGGGCGGTGGCAGTAGAGAGAGAAGAGAGAAGAGAGAAGGGAGGGCGACCGACGCAGGGAGGGAGGGAGGGCGGTGGCAGTAGAGAGAGAAGAGAGAAGAGAGAAGGGAGGGCGATGGTAGGGATGGAGGGTGACCGGGGATGGGGGGGAGGAAGGGGCGACAGAGGGGGATCTAGGCGAGAGGAGGGGGGGCAAAGGGGGGGGGGCGGTCCCGAAGAGAGGGGTGCGATCCAGAGAAGGGAGGAGGGGGCAGACATCGTGCGTGAGAGTTTTAAAAAAGAAATTGGTGAAGCGTTGTTTTTTTCTGGAGAGAGTTTTAGACAAGTGAAATTCCTTCCCTAAAAAAAATTTTATCCAACGAAACATGTGTTAGTAAACATCTTCTCTTTTTAAAAATTTTAGAGAAAAAAAAATAAAAAATTAGAACCAAATATCCTATTAAACATCGAAAGATGTTCCTCTAGGGCAAATCCCCTAAGCCCCCTTGATGCGTGATCTCCTCTGTGTAGATTTCACTCCGATGATTTGGTGACATCATCGCTATCGAATGTCAAACTCGCAATCGGCTCCCTTCAAATATCATAAATTTACGATAGCCAAGAAAATGTGCGCGCCCCATTTTTTCACTTACAGAAAACATTACGTTGGTAGGGCTTTTATTTTGTTCTCATGCTCTTAACCAGAAAGCTAATCGTACCTTGTCTTAGGTCATAAATTATTTTTTTACTTTATTGCAGGCAACTGAGAAGGTGTGGTATCCGAAGATTAAATTCTTCTTGCAGTTCATCCAATCTCGGATAGTTCAGTAGCAGACCCAAAAAATAAACGCCGTTTTGTTAAAATTTATTTAGGCATATCTTTTAATCTTCTTTATACAATGCGAGGGTTTTTTTTTTGCTCGTCCTTATTCTCCCATGGTGCAGCAGCTGCTACTTGTGCAAGGGAGAGTAAATAGAATTGCGGACAGTGTTAGGATGTTTAAAATGTTTGCTTCCCAAAAGGCACCCATGGGGGAGGAGATCCGGAGTGGAAGAAAAAGAACATCAGGAAGGGAAGGGCCGTGCCAATAAATTGCGACCCTCCGAAGGAGCAACTTTTGGCTTCTGACCAGGAACGCTTCCTAACAGGGGAGAACTCCATGATTAGCCTGCTCCCTGCCAAAGGGGACGCCTGTTCAGAGCCATCATTGTATGGTGGCTCCATCATCCATCTATGTGTGTGTGTGTATGAGAGAGAGAGAGAGAGTGCGTGTTTCAGATCAGATAGCTGTAAAATAAACCTACGAAGAGTACGCTGCACTGTACAAGGCATCGTATCCACCATCAAATGTTCCAAGATCTGCCTCAGGAAGAGTACACTGGCTTGTAGCCATCTTGCAGCCAGGGCAACGGGAAGATGGCGAGAGCAATCCATGCCCTGCCAAACGCCGATCTTTGAATAGAAAACTCAAAGAACCCTAATTTCCCCACTCATGAACCATGATGGATGGGCATGTGGCCATTTTTAAGTGGATGTGATCCTCGGAGTGTACACCCCCCCCCCCCGGCAACCCTTGTAAGGTCTTCACTTCTCCTCCCATCTGATCTTCATGAAAGCCTCCTAACGGTAGGTGATGCAAAGACTTCGAATCCACAGCGCCTCCTACTTCAAAGCTCCAGAACATCTTGTCAACTTAAGTGGGAGAGGAAGAAAGGATAGAAATAGAGATCAGATGCTGAGATCTCTCCCTACTCCTTTTTCCATTTTCGTTTATCACAGCCCATGCTCTGGATATGCTCCTGCGAAGTCTCATACCCACCCAAAAAAGACCACAAATGTTGTATGTCCATTTTGCCAGAAGAGTCTGTGAAATCCCTCTGCGACTTGAAAGCCGAGATACAGAAGGAATGGAAACTCTCTGTTATCCTCAATTAACCTGAATCCTCTGCAGCCTTTGGCACTTAAAAGAAAGAGGGGAGGGTCTAGAAGGGGAAAGGTGGCAGAGAGGAAGAGGGGCCGAAGGCTGCTTGTCTTCAGAGTGGTGGCGTTTTGAGAGGAGTGATGTGGAGGTAACTTAGTCAAATCGGGATCGGGTGCACTTGAATGTTCTTCTGCTTTTGCAGCATACCCATGCAAATTAGGAGTACGCATCACGAGGATCCCTAAAACCCTGACCCCCTAATGAGGGGATCCAAATGGCCTGCCGCAGACATTTACTGCACAACCGGCTGGCAAACTATACCAAGTGCAGGACATAGACTTCTTTCTCCTTTCTATGCCCTCAGAGAGAGAGAGAGAGAGAGAGAGAGGGCAGTTATTATTTGTGACATAGACTTCTTTCTCCTTTCTATGCCCTCGTAGAGAGAGAGAGAGAGAGAGAGAGGGAGAGGGCAGTTATTATTTGTTATCATTATCAGGCATAAATATTAGCAGCTGGTGCATCATTCTTTCTCAGGCCCCAAACCAGCGTTGCCATTTATTAACTTTGAACGGAACCCCGCAAGGTTCATCGAGTCTATCATTTATACACTCTGCTTACCCCCGTCAATGTGCCGCTCATATAGTTTAACTACTCACGATACCCTCATGAAGTCTAATGTTTTTTTGAAAAAAAAAGCCTGAGATCGATATGAGATTCGTTTGTTGCTCTTCTCTTTCCGTCTGGAAAACAATCGATTTTTCATTGGTAAGATGAACAAGATCTAAATAGGGACATCTGTGTAATGGATGGAAGCAAGAGAAGCCAAAGGTGGCTCTTTTTTATCTCACTTCATAGGTGAAGAATGTCCCATAAATCTGCAATATGTGAAGAAAATTACAATTCAGCGGCACAAATGGAAAGGGATGATTTTACCAATCTGGGATCTCTTCCTGCCCCCCTCAACCCCACTAAAAAAAAATTCGAAACACAAAAAACTTGACTTACACACCGTTTGCAAATAAAGGCAACAGCTCTTTGTTAGTCAGAGGAGCCGAGTTACTGATCGCTTAAGAGGACTTCTAAAAGGACGTCCACTTCAAGTTGGCCCAAATTCGAGTAAAGTAATTTGGTTATTGAGCAAGGACATTTAAAGATTTCACTCAGTTCTGGGCTAAGAGGAAAACATCATTTTAGACATTCTCCAAGATAAGCAGCCAATCTACTCCCGTTAGCCTAGAACAACAAGCTTCTCAACGTAAGAAGAGGAGAAAGAAATGCTAGCCATATTTCAAACCTTTTTTTAACTACCAAAAAGATATTTGCTAATTTCTCACAGTTATGACAAAAAGCTTCTCCTCCAGCGAGCCCCACGAGCCGCCCCAGATCGAATCTATCTTCCTTACCCATATCTCCACAAAATCCAAACATGTAAAAGACACTGCCGAACAACTAGCAGGAGTTCACGAAGGGCATGTGCCCCCCACCCTGGCAAGCTACGGATACAGGAGAAAAGAGCCTACAATATCCTCCTTTTCAAAAACCACCATGATGATGGCAACAAGGAGCACACATCACACCGCATCAGGAACCCTTTCCCACAACGAGGTCCACGACACATGAGATGGACGACACGAGGTGAGGCCTGTGTGGAGGAGAACCACGCCCACTCTATTCCTTCTCCCTGCTGTAACTTGCAAGCTATGAGAACAAAAACGAGAAGAGTCCACGAACGATATATCCACCTTCCCACAAGTGGCACCCGTAACGGTTAGGAGATGGAAAGCAATAGCTTCGAATGAACTCACAGCCGACTCAAACCCGTTGCTACTGCCACCAAAACGACCCAGTTGGGCGAATTCCACGTCGGCATCCACTTATTACCTCCTCTCCCACCCCAAAATCTCCCACACATAACCAGAGTGTCATGATGGCTCGTTTGTGGGTTACTATGCAGGAACCTTAGTCAAGTCTTATGAAGACTATTAAATTAGTTTCGAGATAAATGAACATTAATGTTATTTACATTAATATCACGAGGCGAGGCGAACGACTCGCTCATACATGGCTTGGAGCAAAACAAAACGCCATCGATGGGCGGGTGATGATGGGCCGACCCCAAGGCCATCATTGCGAATCTTGGGCCGACCAAGCCATCATGACTTGTAAGCCGTCAAATGTCCATAATACCCTTGGGGATCCCTCCTCACGTGAGGCCGTCGCCTCTTCCCTTCCCTGGCCAACTCCTTTCCCTCGCTTCATGTAGCATAAAATCCTCGCTCCCTACCGGCCGCCCTCTCCCTCCTTTCGTTTGCGCACGCATGATTGTTATGGCAGGTTGTGTGTGTTCGTGTGAGAGAACGTGAGAGATCACTCACACGGGGAGGAGAGAGAGAGAGAATGTTCCCTGCCATGCACCCTCCTCTTCCTTACCTTTTACATCTCCATGCCCCCGACTTCCCCCTATAAATTTGGCCCTCCACCACTTTGCACCAGCATTGCTTCACGCAGTTCACTCCTCTCACTTCTTCTTGCTCGACTCTCATCTTTCCTCCCCTGATTTCTACCAGTCTTTTCCCAAAAGCCAGCCCGCCCAAAAAGGTAATTGTTTTGGAGGAGAGAGCTCCCACCCCAACTCCTAGTTCTTCTTCCCTGCCTCTTCTATGTTTGCACCTATGTTTACTTTGGAGTTTGGACATCAGTAAAAGGGAGGGTGTTGGAAGTCTTTAGTACTTGCCCATTCTTTTCTCCTTTCAAAAGGTGGGCCTCCTCCAGTTCGTGTTTCCTTGTTTCCTTTAGGTGAAGTAGCTCAGGATAGGACATCCTCCGTGAGACAGTACTTGTTGTCTCCCCTTTAGATGCTGTGTCTTTGAAACCGTGAAGAAACCAAACCAGGATGATGATGTATGTGGCTGCGGGAACCTCCCATCTGCGTCCCAGTTGATTTGATTTCTCCGCTTCTAAATGAGCATACGAATCTCTCTTTACAGTCCTTCTCTTCTTTAATCGTCTTGGGCAAGTTACCCTGTGTCTCCTTGGTCCCAGAAAGTATAACACATCGTTGGAAGGGAAGTTCCTGAAAGGGTTTATTCTTCATCTTTTTATCTTTCCTGGGCGCCTCGGGTTTCTGAACTACCAGGTTTATTTTATCTGCAGTACATTCCTCTTGTCATGCAGTTTCTTCTCCCCTACATAATGATATTTTAACACCTCCATAGTACTACTGCAGATGACATGCTTCCTCTTGTAAATCCGATTCCTTGTGCATTGTCTGTTCTTTCACAGGCATCTCCTTACTTCACGGAAAGGAGAAATGGAAAGGCTCAACTCGAAGCTGTACCTGCAGAACTACTGCATCATGAAGGAGAACGAGAGGCTGAGGAAGAAGGCCGCGCTTCTCAACCAGGAGAACCAGGCTCTCCTCTCCGAGCTCCAGCAGAGAATGGCCAAGACTAACCAGGAGCAAAGCCAGGGCCAGAACTCCAGCCCCAACAACTCCAGCCGGAACCCTCCGACGATCCCTGACCTCAACAGCCCTCCCACCGGCATCGACAAGCTGTGATCTCACAACCAAGGAAGGATTCTGTTTTGTTATGTGGTCAGCCTTCTTTCTTGCGGGAGATTTCTTTCTTCTCTTTTTTTGTTGGGGGGTGGGGGGGTTGTAATTACGGGAAACTGAAGACGATCGAGAAGAAAGCTATGTAGGAGTAGGCTCAACTTGCGTGGCAACATCTTGTTAGTTCGAAATGTCCGTTTCTTTTCATAGTGATCACAACATCTTTGTTCTGAAGAATGGAAGCTACAAGAGTGTTTTTTTATGGTGTTTAGTTCCAGTGTTTGTCTCTGGTTTCAAGTTAAACCATAAGATAAGAAAGATCTATAATTTAGCATATTAGCAACAGGAAAACTAATAATCTACCTTCAACTTCTTGTCGATGCTGGAGAATGACTGGAAGAAGGCCTTAAAGTGTTTGTAGGCAATGTCCACGTCCTCCTTCCCACATATCTCACGCACACTGCACGGAGTAATTAGGATAATATCAAACTCTGATGTCACCAAGTCCAAAAAGTCATGCATGACCACGCGCCTTTATCTAAACGGAGGAAACATTTTAACATAAAGAACGAGAAGGTTTCGTCCCTACACGTCATATTATGGGTTTGCAGTCAAGCAGGGAAGGAAACAAAAAGGTTGCTTCTTCCGTAGCTCGGAGCCAGAGGAGACTACAGCCTACAGGAGCCCGCGGACCCATCAAAATTCTGTAGCCTACCACCAACACAATCCCGCTGATGGATCTGAAAGGTCCTCTTGGATTCCATCACCCCCCACTGTGTGACTCAGATATCATGTGTAAACTTCTATGGAGCCAAATGCGGGGTTAAAAGGCGCGACGTCATAAGATGGCGCTGTCAGATCATTATACAATGAGACGTCATGTCTTCAATTGCCACCCACAACCTGAATTCCCCAAGATTTGCCTCGTTTCTTTATGTCCCTCTGAACTGGTCATTTTTTCACTTAAAACACCGATAGCCCCACCGAAAGCATCATCACGACAGTGAAGCCGTCGGGTCCATCCGTACGGACCTGTTTGACCTGTAGATATCTGAGGCACCACGCCAGCACACACATGACACATCCTCCCTACGTCAACAAGTTATGGCTTCTCCACGTCCGTCATCGATTGTTCAAACTGGCGGTCCGCCAGTCCGAGCGGCAATTATTAGATTTTGGATCCAGGAATGATGTCCATGATAAATGAGCCCGTGACAATTTAATCTCTCTGCCCTTCTAGTATACAGGGGTATCCCGCTAATGAAGTCTTCGGCCTTTGAGCTTATTAAAGACGATAAAACTCCGTAGAGATAATTCTCGCCAGCTGACAGACGATCCGTGGGTCCACCATAAGTTCCATAATCAGAAAGCCCAAGGGGTTTGTTTAAATGTTCTCTTACGTAAGGTTTATTTCTTCAGCCAAAGATTACACATGACTTGGTCAGGGGAATATAAATTAAGATGTAAAATGACGAAATAACTTAGTTGCCGGATAGAAAGGAACCTGTGCATCGAAAGCTGTGCAATGCCGCAATCCACTGTTCGAATGCCGACACCCGAGGCAAGTATGGGGCCGATCGTAGATCCGCATCCCATGTCATTCCTTACAACGAATTCCTATATCAATTAAACGATTCAGTTTATTAGTAAAACAACTCAATATCTTCGTCTGGGTTCCAACAAGAAAAAGTACACTACAATTTAACTGCAAAGAACAGGTAGAAGTATGTTGGACGGCACTTCTAGAAGTTTTCATTACTGAAGACATATACGAGATAATCTCTGGTAAAAGCTGGAGTACACAACAGAGCTTCCCAACTTCCCACCTAGCACCCTCTCCGAAACATTCAACACCAGTGAAGAAGGTAAACACCAGAAGCATTATAATCAAATGTTGTCATCATGGAGGTGTATTCCATGTATCCAGGGTAGGATTTTTCTGAATGTGGTACCCAGAGTAGATTGATGCTCAAGACAATCAAAAAGAGGAAATTATACTGGGTCAAAACAGCAAATATAACTGGTTACAGTAATGAGGAATTTCCAAGTTCAAACTTCTAACAATCCCTGATTCCTTTTGGTTGCAAATATATTAGGAGTACACAACACTACGAGACCTATTAGCAGGATAATGAAAACTCTTCATAGCGTTGAGCTTTATTAGGATATGACCATAATTCTCCAATGACCTTCACGTGGATTATCTCTGTTTAGCATCCCTTGCACGGTATTGCCTACATGAAGAATTGAATACTTGTAGGCATCAAAGATCATCAACTGAGGGAACACAATACATTAGGGAGGATTTGCTTGATGATCCACCTGATTCATGAATTCTCAAACCTGGGGGTGCGCTAGTACCTGAAATTCATTCCATTTTATGTGTAATTCTCAGATCTGCTGATCCAATAAGCTATCATAAACCACAGTTCAACTTCCCTTCCATGCATCTAAAAGGATGAGATCACTGGATCTGTGAATCAGGATAATGCATATATTTAAGATATTCATTAAGTGCCAGAGTATTCAGCTCGTAAGTGTAGAAGATGCATTTTGACTATGAGTTTGCTTCAACTTTTGCAGACACCTTGTGATTTCATTGGTCTTGTTAAGTTGATGAAAGACAGGTGCGAGGAAAAATAAAATGCATGGGTGATCCCCATTGGGAACAATAGATATCAACATTCGGAGCACAGACAGGTAGACAAGGCTTCTTGCACAGACAGGTAGATAAGTCTTCTTAGGGCAGCAAATAAGCCAAGCCAAACACTTTCTGTCTTTGCTCAGACTCAATTCAGACACCAAAGTTGAGCTCAAACTGTCAAGTAATTAGGTGCACTGTTCAGACTTGGTCCACTTCCATTTATGCAGAGTTCAAGCCAGCGAGCCCAACATAAACAAGTTTTTAACTTGCCCAGTAGCATGAAAGGCCCAAAAGTTTTAACCTAAAATCCTGTCTCCATTATTATCAGGACCATATCTTATAGACAACCCACTCAACAACAGCCCAAATCCAAAAGCTTCAATTTGGTAAAAACAATAACTTGCAGTTTAAAACATCCAATATTCCTCCTTGGGTAAGCTAGGTGGCAGGAGCCGGAGAGGAGCACATTCATCTTGTAGCAGCTTCCAACTTGCCCACTGTCTGAAATTTCAAATGTGGGATGGGTTGAACTTCTTACACCAAATGCTGAACTCATGCTGTGTGGAGCCAGTCCAACAGTCCCAGCAAATTACGTTTAAAAATGGACTGAATGTGTTTAACTTATTTACAAACTAAATCAGGTTAATAATTTTAAACAAAACAAGAATTACTAATCAGCTGATCATGAGCCTAAATGAGTCAAGTACATGAGTGCTCAAACTCAGGCCACATACACACTAAGCTTAAAGGTGGTTCAAACTTGTCTTCTTTACTTAATAAATAAGTCAATTTTGAGTAACAGTTGGGCTGAATTAGTAGCATATTTCTGGTTTGTGTTGTGTTTTATGCCACCTCATCACCATTGCGAAATGTTAAACTATCACAGTTTAAATTCCTCTAACACAATATTGAATTTTAGGCATTAAATAAAGGGAGAAATATGCCAAGCAACCATGACATTTTATCATATGGATTTCAAATGAGTACCTGTGTAGGAAGATTGTGAATATTTGCTACTTCCTTGAAGAGAAAGGCTGTTATTGAATTAGTAGCATATCGCTGGTTTGCATTGTGTTTTATAACGAGACCCTTTTGCAATTCTGGCCTATGGTGGTCTTCATGTTTATCTGGAAAATTTGGGTGTGCACCATGCGCCATGTCAGCAGATACTGTGGACAAGGGAAAGAACATTTCTTCAGAATTTTGCAATTCATTACTACATAAGCTCGAGCAGCATATAAAGAATTAAACCAAAGAACCCAAGATGAATTATTACAATTGAAAGCAATTGGATCTCATGCCAATTTAAATATGTTGGATAAATAATATATTTATGAGCAGATTAGATACCTAATAGACTGTTAATCTTAAGACATACATAAGTCAGGAATAAAAAATATCAACCAAGTCTTTAAGGGAAGAGCATATTTGAAATTTTGTTCAGATTGCAGACTTCATAGCCATATCCTGATGACCTTAAACAGTTAATTGAAATTGATTAAAGCTTGTTCCAAATTTAAGTAAAAACAAGATATTGTTCTGCCAGTAAGCTCTTAGACAATATAATAGTCTACAGTAGAACCAATGTTATGAGGGGGATCCCTAAAATGAGTGTCAAGTCCTCTCTGCGTCAGTAACAGGGATGCCATCCAACTAAACTATCATGTAAGATTCAGATTGATAGTTCATAAATGGTTTCAAGTTGTAAACCTAAAATGGGGCTCTTTTCTAGGCCTACCTGTGTGACTGTTGTGGTATCACCCAAACCCAATACACCTGTCATGTATAGCTGACAGCCCCTAACATGGCCACCATACACTAGCAACTTATCTTTCATCTCGCCATGTTGTAACATTTTCCTGATTTGATGTGCACCATAATGTCAAACCAAAGGAAATATACATTGACTTTATGTTTTAGCTATCCAAAAAACAGGATGTGTTATTTGCTACCACATTGTCTCTAATTAATCTGCTAGCCCAAAGATGACTGTGGTTTAGGACATTTGGATATCTGTCAAATAGCAGGATGCAAGAAAGCAAGAGAGAGGATATCATTCTCTAAAAATGTACAAACAAAAAAAACTCAGATTCAGTCCAAGTGAAAGCCCTAAAAGGCCAATGGTGAATAATAAGAGATTCATGAAGCATTCAGCACTTTGCTTACAAGTGCAGCATTAAACAACAAAAACCAGGCAACCAGCTGCATAATTTGAGAAGCTGCAGAAAGACCAGAAAGAGAGCTAAAATGTTGGCATTCAATTCAAATATTCACCAGAAGATTTAGCACAAGTGACCACAATATTGTGATGCGGGACAGAAAAGAAGGGGTGGAGAAGGAAGGTGAGAAGCCGGAATCCACCGGGGAGGGAAGAGAGGAAAACCGGAATCCACCGGGAGAAAGAAGAAGAGCGGCTGCTGCAAAACTGTTCTTGATTTATCATTCCCCTTCAAAAGAGAGACTACAAGATTATTTATAGGAGTTAGACTAACCCTAACCCTACTTTGATTCTTTTTTTGACTAAAATACCCTTAGACCTAAAAATAAGGCAAAATTCGCACCCGAAAATGACCAGAAAATAGAAAATGCACTATTGGGCCTCATTTGGGCCTTATTCTTACAATCAAATACTCAAATAACTAAAGTAAATACATCAATAATGTGGGAACTCTTCGCCAAGCCATAAAGATGTCGTTATCGCCGAATTTACATTGTCCATAGTCCCACTTCCGCATCATTCTCCCCCTCTTTGAAAAAATTCGTCCTCGAATTTTGAAGTGTCGAAGTAGGAGGAAAACGAACACCAGAGTGCACATGTAAAACTCCACGCAAACACTCATATCAAGGACGTATAGACGAATCACAGAATGTCAGCCACATCAGATCGACTAAGGGTTGCTTCCACTCGATCACATCAATAGTCTGATAAATTGGTAGCACATCAACTAGAGCAGGCCCATCAACTGGAGTAAGTACAGGTAGAGGAGCTGCAAATATATCAGAAGATATACGACCCAACCCGGATCGCACAAACAATGTCTGATCCCACACATCAACTACGAGTAGTGGGTCCTCCTCGAACAATGAGTCCTCAAACAAATCAAATCCAGCATCTGCAATCAATCTTTGGTCTCATCTAAAGCTAATGATGCTTTCGTCATAGTTGAAAATGTTGAGCATGTCTTTTTAAGCTTTTGCAGTGCAATATAATATGAATCAAACACTCGAAAAGGCTTGTTGTAACCTTCTAAATGTATAAAACAAAATCTTGCTTAGTGATCAACCACAATTTGACGGTCGTCCATCCAAACTCGACCCAAAGATATTCCTGATTCATTGGGTATAATTGTACACCAAGCATCATCATAATACCGGTAGGATTTCGATGTCTTGTTGCATTTGAAGTGATGAAAGAACGGTATGTATACTTGATCTCCAGAAAATTTTAATATAATCTGAATTGGATAGAGAATCAACAATAGATTGAGAAATAGAATTACCCCAAGAGCTTCTTGTAAGTGTTATCGTAGTCTGTAAATATTCGGGTAACTCGACCTTAAATGAGATACTCATGTTGAAGGCGACTAATAGACGTCACTGAATTGCATCTGATCTTCAATGATGCTTGTCCACAAGTAAAGCGACTTGAGATGTCTTACACGAGCCGAGAATGCCAGGGTTGTTCGTGAAGCGTGAGCGTCTTCAAGCTGCTAGATCCCGTGTGTAACACGAGCGCCCTGCCTGAGTGCGGGCGACGTGGAGGCGAAACTCGCTGGCGACGATGCCTGCTGGGGTTGTTCTCGCCCCGAGTTGGCGATTGGAAGGGGCCTACGCGTACGCGGAGGCCGCTGTCGACGGTCGTGTGGCAGCATGGGCGACGAAGCCCGCTGCGCGGGGCGAGATGCGTGCACACGCGACAGGGGAATGGGAGCAGGATGTCGTGGTCTCGGACAACGTGGCGCGAGGCGGCGGCTCACACGGCGCGGTCGACGAGGCGGGCTGTACGGTTGTGCCGTGCGTGAGGAGCGGGGGCGGGCGAGGCCACTAGCGCAGGCGACGACCGAGGGCGCGCGGGCCGTGAGCACTGGGGCACGCAGCGCGTACGTCCCTCACAGTCGGGGGTCGGGGCCTGGTCGCGAGGGTGCCATGGCCCAGAGAAACCGCGGCAGAGGCGGAGGGCTCGCGACTGTCGTGGAGGGCCGGTCACAGGCGGAGGCGACGGCGGCACGACGTTGACGCCAGTGCAGGCTCGCGATTGGCGTACGACCGGGATGGCCACCTCGCGCAATGGCATGGGGGAAAGTGCGCAAAAGAAAGGGTACGTGGGCAGGGCAGAGGCAGCGCGGGAGAAGGAGAACGCGGCGCAGATGAGGGGTCACGAAAGTAGGGCGGTGGCGCGGCGCTGGAGAAGGCCGAGGCTAACGCAAGGAGGGGTGAACGCGGACTGGGCGGTTACAGGCGCGTGGCGACAGCAACACAGACCGACGCGGGGGCGATTGGCCTACGCGGACGTAGGCGCAGGGCCGCTGGTGCTGGCGCAGGTGAAGGTGGGCGCGGACAGGGCGTGCGAAGCTTGACGCTGGTAGGTGCGTCCGTCGTGAACAGGCTTCTACCAGAGGAAGAAGAAACTGAAGGAAGAGGGCTGCTGGATCTCGGCTCCGTGGAAGGAATCGAAACCGACTCTGATACCAAACTGATGCGGGACAGTAGAGAGGGGAAGGAGGAGGAATAGAAGGCCGGAATCCACCAGGGAGGGAAGAGAGGAAAACCGGAATCCACCGGGAGGAGAAGAAGAGCGGCTGCTGCAAAACTGTTCTTGATTCATCATTCCCCTTCAAAAGAGAGACTACAAGATTATTTATAGGAGTTAGACTAACCCTAACCCTACTTTGATTCTTTTTTTGACTAAAATACCCATAGACCTAAAAATAGGGCAAAATTCGCACTCGAAAATGACCAGAAAATAGAAAATGTACTATTGGGCCTCCTTTGGGCCTTATTATTACAATCAAATACTCAAATAACTAAAGTAAATACATCAATAATGTGGGAACTCTTCGCCAAGCCATAAAGATGTCGTTATCGCCGAATTTACGCTGTCCGTAGTCCCACTTCCGCATCATATTGACTCTATGTTTCCTCCTTTCTTTTATTGGTAAGAGGTTATCACAATCATATACATTGTCTTTGTAAGAATAGCCCTCCATTGGAAAGGGACAAATACTTACATCTTGAATCACATTGACAAGTAAAATCAAAATATAGGAAAATATACTTGGAGGTCAAAAGACTGTACCGAGGAATGATTCACGAATTGCACGTTCAAAAATGTTCTCACTTCTTTGTCCCTTAGATAGGCAATCAACTATCCGTCGCATGGCCTGAAACATTGTAGGTGCACCTGCTCCCTGGACTGAATCAGATCCCACCTGCAGGATGGGGTGTCAAATACAAATCATAAAACTTTTGGACAAGGATAAAGCATCAAAGCTGAAAAATAGATACGAACATTGCCTGTTGTGTTTAGTGTGATATATTCCACACCACAAGCAAACATAATTGCCAAAATGAATAATTTAAGTTTTCATTAAAAACCATAAGCTTATTATAATTTTGTGTTCATCCCTGATCTCCCAAAATTTCTCCGAGATACTCCAAGATCTCTTCTCCTTTGAAACCAATGAGAACAAGGAAAGAATTGGAACAACATTCCTTGCTGATATGAGTGCCTTCTATTCCATCTATTTATTTCTTTCTACAAGTTGTCATCTAAATCATAATATATTACAAGTATATCAAAATTCTGGAAAGTAGAAAAATGGGATCAGTTGGACTGTCTGTTGTGGATCATAGCAATTACAATCAAAATCAGAAGGTAGGAATCAATAAACTGCACATACAGATATATACTATAACATTACAAGGTAGGTTCAAAAGAGAGAAAAATGAATTTCCTGCAGGAAACCTGATCCAAACTGCCCGACCCTGATTAGATTGGATGTTTTCTTGATGGATCATCAGATTACTATTATCAAAAACTTTTGCATAGCTGCATTAAATGCATATGCAGGCATATCAAGGTTAAAGAAGACAAAGAATTCACATGTAACAGTTGCCAGGAGGACTTTTCACCTCTTCATTATCGAACAAAGCAACCATTCTTATAGAATGTTCATTTGCCAAGTCTGTATCTGAACTACATGAGTCCATAAGTGCTCTAATAGCACAATAACTTGATGCAAGATTGTCTAGCCTTCCCGAGAAGATAAACTCATTGTTTCCACCTCCAAGGCAGCTAGGCTGAGTGTCGCATATATTTAATTCAAGACTCACAATTTCATCTTCACTACAGCCAAGCTCCTCAGACAGTACCTGACAAGCATAAAATATGGAAGTAAGGAAACAGGCTTTCACCTCTCAACAGTTTGTTCTCCTACTGTTGGAAAACTAACCAAAAAAACTCTTTGATAATAGAAAATTATCCTGGTTTACCTAAAATGTTATTCAATTCAGTGCTTACTTGCAACTTAACTAAGTAGGAAACATAGATGCAGAGGAAGCAAAGGGGAATACCTGCAAAAGCAGTGGATGATGTGCATTTTTGGGGGTGATTGATAGAATACTCTTCTCTTCAGTCTTCTTGGTTCTCTCGTCTGGTTTAGTTGCAAGAAATGGAATAAGGTGATTCTCTAAATTGGGTTTAAACCCTTCTGTGTTTACTGTCCTGAATGATATGTTAAAAAAAAAACATTTACTAATTTCCATATTTCAAATGGTATTATTAAGACTATAAATAAAATAAAACATATTTTCATGGAATAAAGCTGCTCTAGAATAATATCATACTAACTTGATAAAACTTGCCAGTCATCACCTCCCAGTACAAAATGTAAATGCAGATCCTCAGCACACTAGTCCTAAACTTTTGTATGGCATACTAGGTATCTAAAGGATGGTATTGAAATATATTAAAACGGGGGAAAGATTTATTCTTTTGACTGGTAATCCATGCACAAGATAAATTATAGAGTTCCAAGGACTCAGTAAGCTATTCAGAGAAGTGAGTTTTAATATGGTCTCCCTGTACTTTGCATGGAAAATCATCATGTATTAGTTTATCCCCATAAAACAGGAAGAAGGGCTTGATGTCACTGATGGTTATTTCACTTTTACTGGTGCAGAAGGAACTTTTAATATTAAGTCCAAGAATAAGCATGCACAAAAAATAAGAAAAAAGCATAGAACATTTTAAGTGACTGACTCTGAACTTTCAGCAACTTTAGTATGTAGTTAAGTCATATTCTTTTCCTAAAGTAGACTCGTTGATTCATATTCAAAGAAAGAGGGAAAAAGGACATTTGGCTTGAATTTCAACCACACATCTCCTACTTGGGCATACCTAAGGGACTCATTGATTCCCACACTTTCAATCAATACATTAACTAAGGATTATAAGAAGAAAAGCATCCTATGGAGAGAAAGCTAGGGATTATCCTTAAGATTAGGCACTTAATTTTGATATTCAGAAATAAATGCAATATATTTCACCCAGAGAAGAAACTGAGAAACTAAGCAGCAACCGGTCAAGGTGAATGGCCAGTGTTGGTACTCGTAACAATGGTCTCTTTACTTTAACAAGCTTATGCATGAAATCACCATCACCAGTCTTCAGTATCACCCTCCCAGCAACACTTAAATCTCTATCAAACCATGTATACCACAGGCCACCTCCATATGTTTGTACATTCACCATAAGGTATCCAGATTTTGTTGATGCGGACAGGGGTTTAAGTTTTAGACATGGACTATCTGTATGTGCTCCAATGATATGAAACCCACTTCCAGGACTATACCTGCCAAAGAGACGGAGAAAATCAAAATCAATGTTATATCAGTTTTTTTCTGATGAAGAATCACAGAAATATCCAAGGAGCACGCACCAAAAACATGTGGAGTTTAAAGTGGCATGCATTGTCAGAAGTTTCACAGGAAAACTGTTTAGAATTATGGAGAAACCAAGACACCTCTAATCATCATCATCATAGTCTTATCCCATTATTTGGGGTCAGCTACATGAATCCTTTTCTGCCAAAGATTTCTATCAAGTGCTATATTTGTGTTTAAACCCAAGACCAAGACACCTCTAAGTTGATTGAAAACAATGAACAAGATATTATATTAACAAAGAACTTTAAATATCCTGATTTTAAAGTGCTCAAAACATGCAAAAATTTTGTAATACCTAAGAACACCGAAGCATTTGTATAAATGGAAGACGTGCTATGATATCTCTTAACAGAAGCTCAGAGCACATTGCCTTATTATCCATAACATCAAGAAACAATAATTAGTTACTAACTAAAAAATTCCAAGGTGAAAATCACAGATTTCTGTGTAGAAGAAGTTAACTTACAAATGAGTATAAGGATGTAGGTTAAGTTTGTGGAAAATGCAATATAATATTACACGCTATTTCAATTTGTAAAACTTCAATTAACTTAAATAGTAGTTTAAATGCCATTCCGAGAAAGAAGGAACACTACTTCAGGGAGAATGTGGTCCATCATGACTTAGGACCTCCAGATCAGATGTTCAAGTTCATATTGGTTTTGACATCTTTAGAAAACAGAGAATTATGAATTCCTTGTTTATCAGACTACTGATCTCTTTTATGAAAAAGAATCTTGACTCACTTCTGTCCAACAGCAAATGCAACCAAGCATGACATGTTCCGAGTGAAGAAGTAGCGCCCACCAGGTTTTACGTCCCACTCCTCATTTTCGTTGAGGAGATGGAATCCAGATGCCAATAATTGTCTCTTTGCTTCAGCTGTATATGAACATGAAGGAAAATTTTCGTAAAACAAACTCAATTCTCTGATCCCCCATGGGGAAGGGGGAAAAAAGGAAAAAAAGAGGACCAAAAATTGAATCGCCTGTACAACTCTATTATACAACATTCTTGGAAAATTCGATTCACCAGATAACTCATGTAGGCAAGTTAGCATTCAATTCACGCCTGATTGAATTCATGTGAAAGGAAGAGCATTACAACGAATTCAAAACAGAGTCAGAACTTAAATGGAAATGAGAATTACGAAGACATTGATATTTAACCAATCTCAATAACAGATGAAAGTCACGAGTAAGCAATGATAAGTAATAGCATCTGGATGTCGCACTTTAATAAGTAACATGAATGATTGATTACTATCAAACATGAAAAACCAGCAGCGCTTGGAGAAGAAACTCACAAAACGAGATGAACAGTTACTGAGAAGTACCAGTGGCGTGGAACTGTGTCCAGGACTCATTAAGGTAGTCGAGAAGATCCCCCACAATAGACTGCGAACTCCCGGCCTTTGCCTCCTGCGCAAGCGAACAAAGCAAGACGAGATCAGAATGATCACCACCAACGACACAAGAAACCGCTGAAAAAACTCAGCAATGCGCGGGATTGGACCATCGGCTTCTGCAAACCGTCCCACCGTACCTGTTGAGCCCGATCGGAGGAACTGGAACACAAGAGACGCGGCGCGGGCGACCTCCCTCCGCGGCCACACCTACGCAAGGAGAGGCGATGGGAGAAGCCGCTCGGGGTGGAGAGGCACTTCAAAAACACCGACGGTGTGACGGCGACGGCGGCCGCGGCGGCCGGGTGGTGAGAGAACAGCTGCGCGCGGCGGGCCATCGAAGCCATCCCGCAGCAGATCCTTCACACCAACGGCCTCTCTCTCCCTAGAGGCTAGAGCTGTCTCTCGCTTTCCGATTTCCGAAGTGTGGAGGAAGAGATAACAAGAAGTATTGATACTTGCTGCACCCATCTCATTGTCTAAAACTTACGATGGCTCAGATATTTTAAATTCTAGTTCATTTGGAGGAATACACAAAACAAATGATCCATGAGAAGAAACTTGTTAAATGATAATTTGTATGTGGTTTATGCACCCCTGCCAAGTGTGTATGACTAAGAATATGTTGCGTGAACATAGGTTATATATGCATGTGGATTCCTTTTTTAGCAGCTATATATTATTTCAAACTATTTGAAGATTTTTCGGGAAAAATAATTTGGAATTAAGTGACATAAAATAAAAATATATTATTATGTTCCTCTCTGTCTCAATCTTTAAGATTATGAACAGGATATTTGGATTGTCTAAGAATTTATTGAGTTGCGTCCTTTTTGTATATATGAATTGTCTATATTGTAGAGCCTAAATGACTAGTGTGGAGGGGAAATCCATGTGGCCCGTTAAGGATCCAACCATTCGGTCCATCAGCTCACAAGGGTCAAGATAGACTCCCACTTGGCCATGGCCTATGGGTGCGGCCCGCACAGGAAGAGCCCAAGGGGCTGGCCTATTAACGGCTCCCTAGGATGTACCAACCCTAATAAGTCCTCGGCCCCACAGATCAAAACGTGACATCCCTCTGCATGACGCATGGCGGCCCATTCCCACCATTCGACGCGTCCCTGCCACACCACAGCATAGCCTAACGGCTAACAGCCCCGAAAAATGCTTTGCAGTAGGCGCTGGGGGACTCCCTCTCTCAAAACCCATGGCATCTAGAACTAGTAATGGCACCCCTCAATAGGAGATTTGCAGATCCTCTTAGCAGGCTTGGAGAGGAAGGAAGCAACACCCTTCACCTGGGAAGAAGGGCAAGCAACTTGTCTCATGAGATCCTCTCTGTAATATCCTCAAATTTTAAATATCATGATTTACTTAGTAATTTTTATTTATGTATATCAATTAGTCTTAAATTGAGATATTTAGAATTAAAAATATAATTAGGACACATTATCACATATTGGGTCGTGCGTACCCCGACAGGACGATGCCGGATTTTGATAACAGAATTTAATTTTCAGACCACCATAATTTTCAGAAAAATGTACCGATATCAGAAATGTAAATATCTGGAATTGTTGACGTGCGGATTTCGAGATTAAGCCGACGCAACTATTTTCCGAGTGATTTTTCACTAGATGAAAAATAAATTCTAAAAATTAAACTAAAATCACCATAATTTGTAAAACCATTACATTAACCTATGGTTGAAGTTTTAACATAAATGAACATCATATAAATATGTTTACATGAGGATCTTTGGACCAGTTGAATTATGGGCTATTTACGGTGATGATTTTTAGGATTATCTCATGCTTGCGCAACATGGGCTACGTAAGCCCATGTCATTAGCAGTTAAAACCCTTACACATTGGTGACTGATGTGTAAGTGTATGAGAGGATGCATGAGCCATGTGTAATAGTAAAAACCAAATAGTTTTTACTGTTACAGTTGCACATGGGAGGTGTCAACATGCATGGGATGGTGGCTGGACTATAAAAGCAACCCCTCACCCTTTATATGCACCTTTCCACCCCTTAGTTCTTGCTTATCCCTACTCACCACAGCTCTTGTTCCTGTTTCCTTCTACCCCTTGCTGTTGGAGCTATTGCTGTGGGAGCTGCTAGAGCTGCTCTTGTTGTAGCTATGCTTGCAACCTTGCGTGGGAGACTGGCTATTGAGCTGCTGCTTCCATTGCTTCCATCGGAGGTGTTGTGAGCTGATTTAGGGGACTATTGTGTTGCACCCTTGGTTCCATTTCCTTTCATCAACTGTAGGTCATCGGAGTGGAAGCCTTACTCTTCAAGAAAGGTAGGATTCTATCCTCTCTTCGTACCTCAAATCTCTACTCTTGTTAGAAAGATTATAGCCTCGTGCATGTTGCCTTTGAGCTTGTCAATCAATTTTGGATTAGTGTGTACATCTCCTGCATACGAGGATGTAACTCCAGACTTTGTTTGACTCCCTAACTACCTTTGGAACTATGTGGTTACCAAGAAGAATCTTCATTCCCCTTTCAAGTCAAGTAGGTTCCACACTTCAAATCCATCCCAGTTTCCTATTTATATGCTCATAATTTCTTCATTCACAGAAATCATGTTTCCTATTTATCCCATGTCTTAAAAAGTTCTTCTTGTTTTGTTCTACTTTTGATTGGAAGTTTTCAAGGATAATCTTTGATTTGGTATCATCCTTAACTTGTATTCGGCAAGGCCATTAGAAGTATGAGGTTATCATTTATCTGTCATATTGTTCAAGTTTTAGTTGGTGTTCGAATCACCAGTCAGTTTTAACCATTTCTGAAAGAAGGTGTTGCGGCTGTCGACAGACAGAGTATATCTGTCGACAGGCACCCTTGTTCTAAAACCTAGAACTTCTGAAAAATCAGTAGCTGTCGACAGATAGCTCTCATCCGTCGATAGATGACCCTGACCTGTCGACAGATGACTCTTTCCTGTCGACAGGCACAGTCAAAATCCCAGAAACATAGTTCTGGAAACCAGTATCTATCGACAGCTACCTTCTGGCTGTCGACACATGCTGTCATGTTGTGTTTTCAACACCAATTCTTGTCCCATCCTTTGAAGACTCACTATACTATTGACTCTATGAGTTGTTTATCTCATTTTCTTGGACACTAAACTACTTTATTACCAAGATGATTTGGTTAATCATCAATCAAATTGTCTTTGAATTTCTATTCCTATCGTGCTCATGAAATATAACTTATGATCTGAAGACAGTGCTCTCTTCAAAGAGGGAATTAGGATCACATGTGGTAGCACCAATCACTTGTGATCAACTGTGGGCGACAGTTTGTAGGTAAATCCAAGTTAGTGGTCTGATGATGGTGGGTTATAAACCCCGTTCTTGTGCAATGAACAAGATTCAAGGTGCTGGAATCGCCTAGGCATTGAGGATATATTTACGTTATTTATTAACCTCTTGAGAGCAGTATGACGCCTGTCGAATTCGTTTCCAAATCAAGTTATGATCTGAATTTTTAAAGACATATATGACTCTTGTTCTGAAATTCGTTTAAGCCATTATGAAATCAAATTTGGCTATATGTTTCTGTTAAGTATGTAGTTCATGAGCAAATATGTGCTGATCCTTATATGCTTACTTTCACCTACTGAGTCCTCCAACTCATGTCTTTGTTTCCTCCACCCCCCTTTCAGATTGAAGGTGAGTGCAATCTCAGCTACAGATGATTCACAATTCCGCTGTTGATGAAGAAGACATGAAGAAGAGTAGCATAGTTTTAGTAGTTTTTTTTTAGAGATTTTGTTGTATTGTTAAAGGTCTAGAGAGAGAAAGCTTGACTTTATGTAATTAATGGGTGGTAGTACCTAGTTACTCTGTTAATGTATAGTACTTTCAAAGATGCCTTTGTGGAATGGATTGTCGGTCTTGTGCATTACACGGATTTGTTTGCCTATAACGAAATTTGTCAGCGTAATCTCTCTTCCGATCAAAAGTTATGTGATATGTATATGTGTATGCGATCGGAAGAGGGTGTTACAGAGGTGGTATCAGAGCAAGGTTATGGGTAATAGACATCTTTGTGACCATTTTCACAAAGGAAATAAATAAAACGTTTGTGTGTATTCTAGAATCTCTAAAGATCATTTTGTTCTTAAAATTCAAGTGGCTAGCATGAATTAATTGGATGTGTTTGATGGTATCCAGAAAATGGCAGACAAAGGGAAAGCTATCGACACATCCAATGGGGATAGACTTGAGGAAATTGAAGAAGGTTCTAGGGAGGAAGTCCCTAATATTCTATCGGCAAGCAACCCTCAAGAAGGAAGAGCTGGGACCCCTGATTTTGCTACTTTTATGCAGTCATTCCAGAGGTTAGTGCAGACTTTAATGAAGAATCAACAAGACATGAGTGGAGAACGAATTTCTGGAGTATCTCTATTAGAAAATTTAAGAAGATGGGATCTCCAGCCTTCAAAGGAAATTGTCAACCTGAGATTGTAGAAGAATGGGTTAGAGAGATGGAAAAGATATTCAAGGCCATTAGATGTGAAGAGGACGACAAGGTCACACTGGCAACTTATATACTTCAGGATAGAGCAGATGAGTGGTGGCAATCTGTATAAGGAATGTATTCAGAAACAGAGGGAATAACATTACTTGGGAAGAATTTTTAAGAGAATTGTATGAGAAATACACCCCACCGCACATCAAAGATAGGAAGGAAGTGGAATTCTTGCAGCTGGAGCCAAAAGATATGACTGTGGCGGAATATGAAACAAAATTTACTGAACTGGAAAAATATGCACCTCACATTTGTGACAATGAACTCAGAAGAGTAAAGAAGTTTGTGAGAGGTTTGAAACCCAATGTGAGGAGCAGGGTAGCTCCACTGGATCCTCAAAGCATGGCAGTGGCACTAAAGACTACGTTTATAGTGGAATCCGAATGTATAAAGTATATGAAAAATAAAGAAACTAATGGAGGTAAGAAGAAAAATCTGTATACCAAGGAAACGAAAGGTCAGAAGCAAAAGGTTGATCCGACCACTCAGTAGGGAGAACAGAAAAAGAGTTGGTCTGTGTGTGTGCAATGTGGAGGGAAACACCCAAGTGATGAATGTTGGAAAGTAGCAGGGAAATGTTTTAGATGTGGTCAGAAAGGATATTTGATTAGGGACTATCCACTCAAAACAGACCAGTCAAAAACACAAAAGCCACAACCCTACTTTCAGCAAGCCCCAAAACAACTGCCCAAAGGACTAGCTAGAGTCTTTGCCTTGACAAAGGAAGAAGCTCAAGACACCCACTATAGCTGAAAGTATTCTCCTGATTGAAAATATGTATGCTAGAGTGTTATTTGACCTTGGAGCAACTCACTCTTTTATTTCTCAGATGTTTGTTAATTCTATATCTCAAAAACCAGAGCAATTGGTAAGAAGTATGGTACTTGACTGTCCTACTGGTCAAATAGCTATTCTTACTTCTGTCATCCCTAAAATAAACCTGAAAATAGGAGGGTATGAACTTACAGCATATGTGTATGTACTGGATAACATGCAAGATTTTGATATAATATTAGGAATGGATTGGTTAGCAGAAAATCATGCATTATTAGATTGCCATAAGAAAGTTTTTACATTTAAAAGGCCATGATTAGAAGATTTTAGCTATAGATGTCCAAAGGTTAATGGAAACAAGAAGACTATATCAGCACTTAAAGCCATTAAATGGCTGAGAAACGGTTGTCAAGGTTATCTAGCAAGTGTAATGGCCATGTCAAATGAGCATAAACAGTTATCAATTCAAGATATTGATGTTGTAAAAGAATTTCCCGAAGTTTTTCCTGATGATTTATCTGGATTACCTCCAAGTAGAGAAATTGATTTTGCTATTAAACTTTTGCCTGAGACTTTACCTATATCTATAGCCCCTTATAGAATGGCACCAGCTGAGTTGACATAATTAAAGAAGCAATTGCAAGACTTATTAGACAATGGTTTTATTAGACCTAGTGTGTCACCATGGGGAGCTCCGGTGTTATTTGTTAGAAAGAAAGATGGATCCCTCAAATTATGTATTGATTATAGGAAGTTGAATCAGGTCACAATCAAAAACAAATATCCACTACCTAGAATTGATGACTTATTTGATCAACTTCGGTCTGCCACAATATTCTCTAACATAGATCTAAGGTCTGGGTACCATCAATTGAGAGTTAAAGAGGATGACATCCCCAAGATTGCATTTAGAACCAGATATGGACACTGAGTTTTTAGTACTGCCTTTTAGATTGACGAATGCACCTGCGGTATTTTATGGACTTAATGAATAGGGTATTCCAGCCATATTTGGACAACTTTGTGGTAGTATTTATAGATGATGGGTTGATATATTCATCTAATGAAGAAGAACACAAGGAACATTTGAGAATTGTACTACAAACCTTAAGGAATCATCAATTGTATGCTAAATTAAGTAAATGTGAGTTTTGGCTCAAAGAAGTGAACTTTTTGGGTTATGTGATTTCTGGAAAAGGTGTGGCAGTAGACCCAAGTAAAATTGAAGCAATTTTGAATTGGGAAAGACCCAATAATCCATCAGAAATCCGAAGTTTCTTGGGATTGGCTGGCTACTACAAAAGATTTATTGAAGGCTTTTCTTCTATAGCTACGTCTTTGACTCAGTTAACCAGAAAAGAAACACCTTTTGTGTGGAATGAGAAATGTGAGGCCAGTTTTCAGGAATTAAAAGGGAAGCTTACCACAGCTCCGGTTCTTACTTTACCTCAAGGTTCGGGAGGATTTATAGTGTATATGGATGCATCTCAAAGAGGAATTGGATGTGTGCTTATACAGCATGGAAAAGTGGTAGCATATGCTTCTAAACAACTAAAAGATCATGAAAGGAATTATCCAGCCCATGACTTGGAATTAGCAGCAATTATACATGCTTTGAAGATTTGGAGTCATTATTTATATGACAAACAATTTGAAGTTTATACTGACCATAAGACTTTAAAGTACATATTTTCTCAGAAGGAACTGAATCTAAGACAAAGGAGATTATTAGAAAATTTGAAGGATTATGATTTTACAGTAAATTACCATCCGGGTAAAGCTAACGTGGTAGCTGATGCTTTGAGTAGAAAGAAATCAAGAGCGCTACAATTACACCAACAGTGGAAAGAAATGATAGATCTGATTGATTACTCACCAAGGTATGGTGCAAAAAATTTGGTACTGCCACAATTGACAATAAGGTCAATATTACTAGAAAAAATTGGTGAAGCACAGAACCAAGATCAAAAATTAAAAGAGATGGTAAACAAACCAGGATACATCAGAGATAGACAAGGAATGATCAAGTTTCAAAACATATCAAAAAATGAAGAAATTAAAAGGGAATTATTGAAGGAAGGGCACAAATCTCAGTATTCGATCCATCTTGATAGCTCTAAAATGTATCAGAATCTGAAAAAGTAATTTTGGTGGCATGGAATGAAAAAGGACATAGCAGAATTTGTGAAAAGGTGTTTAACATGTCAGCAAATAAAAGCTGAGCACCAGAAGCCAGCAGGGCTTATGCAACTAATTGAAATTCCAGTGTGGAAATGGGAGAAGATAACTATAGACTTCGTAATGGGTTTGCCAAAGACAAGGAAGAAGCATGATGCTATTTGGGTAATTGTGGATAGACTAACTAAATTAGCTCATTTGTAGCAATTACAAAGACTCAATCATTGGAAGATTTGGCTCAATTATATATAAAAGAAATAGTGAGACCTCATGGAATTCCCTTGTCAATTATTTCAGATAGAGATCCAAGGTTCACTGCTAGATTTTGGAAAAGTTTACAAGCAGCCATGAGTACACAATTAAGATTTAGTTCAGCATATCATCCACAAACCGATGGCCAATCAGAAAGAACTATCAGAACACTAGAAGACATGCTGAGAGCCTACAGTTTGGATTGGCGTGGTAGCTGGGATGATTACCTACCCTTAATTGAGTTTGCATACAATAATAGTTACCATACGAGTATTGGGATGACACCAAATGAGGCATTATATGGTAGACCCTGTAGATCACCCCTCTGCTGGGCAGAAGTGGGAGAAAAGAGTCTCATTGGGCCAGAAATAATTCAGAACTGTTCATAGAAAATTAAATTAATCAGGAAGAGATTGCTAATAGCTCAAGACAGACAGAAAAAGTATGCTGATAAGAGAAGGAGACCACTAGAATTTAATGTAGGAGATCATGTATTTCTAAAGATCTCTCCAACCAAAGGTATTATGAGATTTGGTAAAAAAGGATAGCTCAGTCCAAGATATGTAGGGCCTTTTGAAATATTGCAGAGAATAGGAGAAGTAGCATATCAGTTAGCTCTACTGCCCTCTTGGTCACATATGATGATCAGTCTGTCCCCATGTAATTTTAATTAATTACATATATATTTTGGTGATTAACAAAACTAAACTAGTTTTTATCAATAATATCTAATGAATATTTCATAAGTCTTAAAGTACAGGAAAAATACCAAGGTCAAACAAGCCAATAAAGGTATGCATTACTTCTCTGAAGCTTTAATCTTTTCAACATGATATTTCTCTAAGTCCATATCGATTTCTGTTGAAATTCATAACGATTTCCTTATAAGACTGAAAAGTCATGTTGTTTCAAACAAGTCGATGCTGTAACGATTCTATAAGTCATCACAACGATTTCTTTAGAAAGCGTAACGACTTGCCTATCATAACGATTCTATAAGTCATCGCAACGATTTCTTTTGAAAGCGTAACGACTTGCCTGTCATAATGATTCTATAAGTCATCGCAACGATTTCTTTTGAAAGCGTAACGACTTGCCTGTCGTAACGATTTCATAAGTTACCGTAACGATTTCTTTAGAACTCGCAACGACGTGCTCGCCGTAACGATTTCATAAGTTACCATAACGATTTCTTTAGAACTCGCAACGACTTGCTCACCGTAACGATTTCATAAGTTACCGTAACGATTTCTTTAGAACTCGCAAGGACTTGCTCATTGTAACGATTTCATAAGTTACCGTAACAATTTCTTTAGAACTCACAATGACTTGCTCGCCGTAACGATTTCGTAAGTTATCATAACGATTTGTTTTGCACAAAGATTTCTTTAAGCTCTCACAACGATTTCTTTAAGCGCTCATAACGATTTGCTTTGCACAACGATTTCTTTAAGCACTCATAACGATTTCTTTAGAGCTCATAACGACTTGATAAGTGTTCATAACGATTTACTCTCTATAATGACTTGTTAGTATTCATAACGATTTCATAAGTCATATAGACAACGACTTTACAGTTTATATGAACTTGATTTTTATCTTATCTCCTGAAGCGTTGACTAGTCAAAGTCACGCATATATCTATCTGTCACTCCTGCATTTATGAGTTCTGAACGTATCTCTGCATGCATGCAGACAATATCGTCCATTATTATGCTTACTCTTTATACATCTTTTAAAACAAGCTATTTGGGATTGCTATTCTAGTGAATACTCACATCAACGTATACTGACAACAAGAGACAGTTTGAGTTGTCTACTGTTCTAGCATTTAATGTGTGCAGGGTCCTGAAGACTTTCTATCATACAACGTTGGACCTATAGACGTCAGAAGACCCTATCTCTTTGCGTGCTCAAATGGTTAAAAGATAGTTGAAGCTTCCAAATGTCAAACAGTCTAACGTCTATCAATCCAAGAGACAACGGTTACTTCAACGAAAGTATTTCAAATAGAAGATATAAATTCAAAGACAGAATGAAAAAGAATAGAAGGACCAACGAAGCAGAGAACAAGCATCTCGTATTCAAGCATTCAAATTTTTCGGCAAGAAGTCCAGAGCCAAGAACTTCATTCCACCTAGCTTTCACTCTTTGCTCTCCTCACTGTAGTGAAAATCTTGAGAGAGCTTGTGTAGTTCTGAGAGTGTGCTTTGCATTGATTCTTTGCTCTCAGTACTAGTCGCTTCAGATCGTGGCTTGATTAAAAAGCTTGATCTAGGGGCTTGATCTTATTCCATTCTCTTTGTAGTGTTTCCCTTCGGTTGTGAAGGAAGACCTGGTGGGATCCAGGGTGTTGTTGTTCCCTTCAGGTGTGAAGGAAGACCTGGTGGGATCCAGGGTGTGTTGTTCCCTCGGTTGTGAAGGAAGACCTGGTGGGATCTAGGGTGTTGTTGTTCCTTCGGTGTGAAGGAAGACCTGGTGGGATCTAGAGTGTTGTTGTTCCTTCGGTGTGAAGGAAGACCAGCCGAGCTGGGTGTTGTAGCGTCCTTAGGGGACTGTACCCTAGTTAGTAAAAACCTGAGTGGTTGCTCAGGGACTAGACGTAGGACTCCTAAGGAAAGGAGGTCCGAACCAGGATAATCCTTTGTGTCGTGTGATTGCTTTCTTTGTGTGTTTGATATTTCAACTAACGGTCACTAACCTCCTTCGAAGAACGTTTGTGTGAATGTTTTTAGTTATATGTATCTTCTAGATTATTTTTAAAAGACCCATTCACCCCCCCTCTGGGCTCGTCAACTGGGCAACAAGTGGTATCAGAGCGAGTCTCTTCGACAAAGAAAAAGGATCCAACGATCTGAAGAGTAAAGATCTATGGCAGTCCAAGGTAACATTGAAGGTCAGTCTGTCAACCGACCCCCTCTCTTCGATGGTGAAGACTATCCTTACTGGAAGAACAAAATGGAATACTTTCTACAAGGCCACGACTATCAAATTTGGTCCATAATAGAAGAAGGTGATCTGGTAGTCGCAAATGAGAAAGCGCAGTGGACAGATGATGACAGAAAGAAGATCTCCTTGAATTGCAAAGCAAAGAGCATCTTATGCTGTGCTCTAAGTAAGAAGGAGTTCAACAGAGTTTCAACCTGCAAATCCTCAATGGAAATGTGGGAAAAGCTCAGGATCACATATGAAGGCACAGACAAGGTAAAAGAAACAAGAATCGACATTCTTGTCACTCAGTATGAGAGATTTCAGATGCAATCAGGTGAATCCATAACTCAAATGTTCAGTCGGTTCACTGACATCACAAATGGACTAGCTGGTCTGAGAAAAACCTATGAGATTGGAGACATGGTGAGGAAAATACTTAGATCCTTACCATCCTCATGGACTCCAAAGGTCACAACAATAGAAGAAGCTAATGACCTGAAGAGAATGTCAGTAGAAAAGCTCATTGGGTCCCTCATGGCCCATGAGATCAATATGGAAAGGCTAGGAGAATCCTCTAGCAGAAAGAAGCACTCCAACGCCTTAAAAGCTGAAGAAGATTCACCAGAAGCAAGTTCAGATGAGAGTGAAAGTGATATGGACAGCGAGAATGAGGAAGCAATGCTATCTAAAAGATTTCAGCGGATTTGGCTAAGAAGAAGAAGTTCCAATCTGGTAGAAGGTACTTTAAAAGGATTAAGGACTTCAAGAAGCCAGATGGAAAAGAGATGAAGGAAGGAGAACCCATCTGCTATGAATGTAAGAAGCCAAGACACATTAAAGCTGAGTGTCCAAAATTCAAGAAGCCGGAGTTCAGGAAGAAAGACAGCTATAAGAAGTTCAGAAAGTACAAGAAGAAGGCGATGGCAGCAGCATGGGAAAACAGTAGCAACTCAGACAGTGAGTTAAACTCCTGCAGCGATGAAGAAGAACCCCATTTGGCTTTCATGACAAATATTGAAGATAAGGTAACTTCTGACTCCTCTTTTGATTCATGTAATGATTCTGATTCAGATAATTTAGAGGAAGCATTTAATGAACTATATAATAAATATAAAGAAGTAACTAAGCTATTAAAAGTAAGCAAGAAAAACATAATCTGTTTAGAAAACACTAACTCTGATCTAAAAATAGAAAATGAAGAGTTAGAAAAATAAATAACTAAACTTAAAAGAAGAAATGAATTATTATGTGAAGACTTAAAAGATAAAAATAAACAAACAACGGAATTAGTAAAACAGGAAAATGTAGATGAACTAAGAACTGAAATCAAGACTCTAACAGAAGAAAACATAAATTTATCTAATACGTTAGAAAAATTCACAAATGGTAAAAACTCCCTCATATTAAAAGGTGCTTGAAGATCAAGTAAGAAGAAAAATGGATTAGGATATACACCCCCAGATAATGAAAAAAACCATAGTGTATCCTAAAACATATCCAACACCAAAATTGTACCTGAACAAGATATAGCATACAAAGCTGATTTCAAATATATAGAAAAGGTAACGAAATTATCATGTTGTAGTCACTGCAACAAGTTAGGACATATCAGACATGCCCAACAAGACATAAGAAATGGATAATAAAAAGTAAAATCAATGATACTAACCAATCAGAACCCAAAAGAATTTAGGTACCTAAAGCTTGATGATTTCATTTCAGGTTAACCCTCGAACATCCAAATGGTACTTGGATAGTGGGTGCTCAAGGCACATGTCAGGAAACCAGAAATTATTTACTCATCTCCAAGCTGAAGAAGGAATAGTTACTTATGGAGATAATGGGAAAGGAACAGTAATTGGCAGCGGCTCTGTGAATAGTAAAGGAAGAACAGTTATAGAAGATGTGTTGCTTGTCAAAGGGTTGAAGCATAATCTTATTAGCATCAGCCAGCTGTGTGACAGAGGCCATCAGATCAAGTTTCAAGAATCAAAGTGCAGCATACTGAAGGATGGAGCAGTCATCTTTGAAACTAATAGAGAAAAGAATTTGTATGTGCTCTATCTTGAGGAACTCAAGGAACAAAACGTCTGTCTGGCAGCAAATAAGGATAAATCTACTTAATTATGGCACAGACGACTAGGTCATTGCAGCATAGATGGCATGAGAAAATTGCTGAAGAAGAATCTTGTGGAAGGTCTACCTAAAGTCAGTGCAAGAATGGATGGTGTCTGTAGACCTTGTGCTAAGGGAAAGCACACCAAAAGCTCCTTCAAGTCAAAGACAGTGGTGACCACCTCAAAACCCTTAGAGCTCCTTCATATGGATCTATTTGGGCCAATGAGGACTACCAATCTTGGAGGAAAGAACTTTGGATTTGTCATAGTCGATGATTACTCAAGATTCACATGGGTATCATTTCTAGAGCATAAAGATGACACATTTGATAACTTTGTCAATTTCAGTAAGAAAGTACAGAAGGATCAAAAGTTCAGCATTGTTTCTATCCGATCAGATCATGGTGGTGAATTTCAGAATGAAAAATTTGTTAAGTTCTGTGATGATCAGGGAATTAAGCATAATTTCTCAGCACCAAAGACACCACAGCAAAATGGAATTGTTGAGAGAAAGAATAGAACTCTATTGGATATGGCAAGAACAATGTTATTAGAATATGATCTGCCAAGGTATTTTTGGGCTGAAGCAGTTAACACAGCAAGCTACATTATCAACAGAGTAATGATCAGGCCAATCCTAAAGAAGACTGCATATGAACTGTTCAAAGGAAAGAAACCAAAGATCAGCCACTTCAGGACATTTGGATGTCCTTGCTTCATCCACAACAATGGAAAAAGAGACATTGGTAAGTTGGATGCCAAATCAGATGAAGGTATCTTCATGGGGTACACCTCTAAACCCAAAGGCTATAGAGTATTTAATAAACGCACTTTATTAATTGAACAGTCTGTACACATTATCTTTGATGAAACTAACCCTTCCTTGAGAAAGGAAGAAGATAGTGATAATGATGATGCAGATGAACTGTCCAAGAAACTAAAGAACACATCAATTGAGGACAAGATGATCCACCTCTGGAAGACTTGCAACAAAAGAAAATTACACATGAAAATCTTCCAAAGGAATGGAGACACAAGAAAGATCACCACCTGAGAATATATTGGTGATCCATCCGTAGGGGTAAGAACAAGAGGTAATGTTATTCCTTGTGATTACCTAGCTTTTGTTTCTCAAATAGAGCCTAGGACAGTCAATGAAGCTCTTACTGATGAATCTTGGATAATAGCCATGCAAGATGAATTAAATCAATTCAAGAGAAACCAAGTATGACCTTGTTCCTAGACCATCAGACCGTCCATCATTGGCACCAAATGGGTGTTCAGAAATAAACTGGATGAAACTGGTGTAATCTTAAGAAACAAGGTCAGATTGGTAGCTCAAGGCTATTCTCAAGAGGAAGGCATAGATTTCGATGAAACCTATGCACCTGTAGCTAGACTTGAGGCTATTAGAATATTACTTGCATATGCATCAGCTTTGAATTTAACATTATTTCAAATGGATGTTAATCCGCATTTTTAAATGGTTTTATAAAAGAGGAAGTTTATGTGGAACAACCCCGGGTTTTGATGACACAGAATTTCCTAATCATGTTTTCAAACTTCACAAGGCATTATATGGTTTAAAGCAAGCACCTAGAGCCTGGTATGAAAGGCTTAGTTCTTTTCTTTTAAACCATGGTTTCAGTAGAGGTCAAGTAGATAGTACTCTTTTCATAAAGTTAAAGGTCAAACACATTCTACTAGTTCAAATTTATGTAGATGATATTATTTTTGGTTCTACTGATGAATCCCTTTGCAAGTACTTTGAAAAGTTGATGCAGGAGAATTTGAAATGAGCATGATGGGAGAACTCAATTATTTCCTTGGACTACAAATCAAACAAGGAAAGGAAGGAACTCACATCTGTCAAGCAAAGTACACAAAAGAACTCTTGAAGAAATTGGGATTCGATAACACCAAACCACTGTCAACACCAATGAGTACATCAACAAGGATGGACAGTGATAAAGATGGTAAGAAAGTAGATCAAAAGATCTACAGAGGTATGATAGGTTCACTTCTTTATTTAACAGCTAGTAGACCTGATATTTTATTTAGTGTATGCATGTGTGCTAGGTATCAAGCGGATCCTAAAGAATCACATTTAATTTCTGTGAAAAGAATATTTAGATATCTAGGAAGAACTCATGACTTAGGTCTGTGGTATCCAAAATGTTGTGAAATTAACTTAGTAGGTTATTCTGATGCTGACTATGCTGGATGCAAATTAGATAGAAAAAGCACCAGTGTTGTTGTCAATTTCTTGCAGGATTTTGATATCTTGGTCTTCAAAGAAACAAAATTCAGTGGCACTATCTACAGCTGAAGCTGAGTACGTAGCTGCTGAAAGTTGCTGTACACAACTCTTATGGATAAAGCAACAACTTGAAGATTTCGGATTAAACATCAATCCATTCCACTATTGTGTGACAACACCAGTTCCATTAATCTCACCAAGAATCCAGTTCAACATTCAAGGACCAAGCATATTGAGGTTAGATCATTTTATTCGTGATCATGTAGCAAATGGTAATATTGAAATATCTTTTATTATACAAATGGTCAGTTAGCAGACATTTTCATAAAAGCCTTATCCGATGAGAGATTCACATCTCTTAGAAGGGAATTAGGCATGTGCAATTTGTGAAAAAGGTTTTGTTTAAAACTGGCACATTAAATTTCAGAATTAAGTAATTTTTTCCCTCCATGGCTTTAAGCAAAAGAAATTCAAATTATCCTTTGTAACCGCTCTCTCATTGAAGTCGGTTTGAATAGTCAAACTCTTTTGTCTTCTTCTGCCGCCTTTTGGCGCCTCACTTTTCACAACGCTTTAATTATTCATAAATCGATGAGAGAACGATTCGTAACCCATCGTCTACCTTTCCCCCTTTCGTCTGGTTGCTTGAGCCGATGCCCTAGCAATTTCGACATCGACTCTCTGCTAGATTTTGAAGCTTCTCTCCTCTTCCGGCGAAATTTCTTGAGGGATCTCTCTCCTCCTTCCTTCTCAACCCTCCAGAAAACCTCCACACTTGATTCCATGGCCGCATCCTCCGTTTCCGGGAGTTTGGGTGGCTACAGCGCCGAGTTCCTTACTCCTGAGCAGCAGGAGAGGTTCACGTTTGTGAAGACCAAAGTTTGTGGGAACAAGGCAGTGGACGTTGCTGATCTGGAAAAGAATGGTATGCGCAGTGTGGTTGAAGCTTTGATCAGGATGCAATGGATGGGAGTAACAACCTTCTCTGAGGTAAGTTATCCAGACTTGTGAAGGCCTTCTATGTATGCTTGAAGACTCAGAGAAGATGGGTCCCTGGTTTCATATGTCAAGGGAACCCAATTAAGATAGATAGTGAGCTATTGCATGAGTTGTTTGGAGTAACAACATCAGGGCATAGTGGGGTTCACTCCGTGAACGCCCAGGTCAAGGGTCTTGGCATTGTAGGGCCGGGATACAGATTAAGAGATGGTAAATTGGACATCAACCAGTGAATGCGTTCAACCGCCTCCTTCACTTCATAGTGTGTCAGATTTTGTTCCAAGAAGTGCCACCTTCTCCACCTGTACCAAGGCAGACTCAGACATGATGTTCTGGCCATACAGAACAAGGAAATCAACATGGCCGCAGTGATGATGGAAGAATGTCTTTTGCCAGAGATCAGATTTGGGACACAAAAAGCAAGCTCATGTTTCCTTGCCGTATGCACATCTGCTCACCAAAGTTTTCAAGCACTTTGGTATTGATCTGGCAGGAGCAGTAGTTAAGAAAATGGGCAATCAATTAGGTCCAGAAATCTCAGGAAAAGTGGTTTTTCAGTTATAGATGGTGTTTGGTCTAAGACCACAGTGGCCGAGGGAGAGGCCATCATAGGTGATATTCCTGATATTCCTGATGTTAGGAAGAAGAGCAGAACCAGCAGCAGAGCAGCTAGCAGCAGTCCAGTAGCAAGAACAGAGAATAGAGATTGAGCCAGCAGTACCTTCACTTCCAGCAGAATTAGCAGACAGCAGTTGAGGATGTAGGGTCACCCTTGTCCAAATAATTTCACAATCTCCAGAAGGTCCTGTCGAAGAAGCAGTGGAAGGTGCAGCAGATAATCTGCCCACCTCCATTATTGCCTCCATTCTCAGAGATGTAGTAGATTTAGTTCTCTCCACTCCAGTCACCTCAAAGACTGGTGGATTTGCAGAAGAAGTTGTGGCATCAGGCCACATTGAGGAATCAGTGGCAGCAATAGTTCAAGAGGAGCAGTCCAGTGCTCCATCAAGTGTTGTTTTGGAAGATGCTCCCATTCAGGGGGAGCAAGAATTCATGGAAAAAATGCTCCTGTTCAGGGGGAGCAATTCAGGGAGGTCAAGAAGAAGAAGCAGCTCACGATGATGAGCCAATGGGTGATGTACCTGTTGATGAAGACCTACCTCATGATCAGATGATGTCAGAGATGGGGAGACAGCAAGCTCCTCTGATTCTGATGATGATCAGCCTCCTCCAGATTAGAGGCTGGCAGAAAGGGAAAGAAGGAGTCCGAAGTCCCACTCTTATCAAATACTCCATTTGAAAGGCAGATGAGGTAAAAATTGTGATTAATTGAAGCCTGTATTGAGAGACTTGATGCCCAAGGACTATTCTATGTTCTCTTCAATCTGATGTATCCTCCATCTTCATGAGCCAAGCTTCAGCTTCAAAGGAAATTTCCAACATAAGAAATGCCATGAAGTGGTTTAACTAGGAGATGGGCACTATGAAAAATTTACTGGGAGACATTCTCAAGGTGGTTGGAGCTCAAATTCCTCCTCCTCCACCTCCTGCAGCCCAGGTTCCGGAGTCAGGGCCTTCAAGGCCATCAGTTCAAGAGGTAGGGCCAACAGGGCCAGAAGCAGCACCAGCAGAGGCAGCAGTAAATGTTGAAGGGCCATCTGGGCCAGCTGATCAGGTTAAAGGGCCTCCAGGGCTAGCTGAGCAAGGGTCAGGGCCATCAGGGCCATTGGAGAGTGAGTCTGTGCAAAAAGAGGCAGAAGAGTCTTTGGCACCCAAGCCCCCAGCTCCCTCTTCTCCCTCTCACACACACCTATTCCTCCAACTCCACCCTCAGCTCCTACAGCTCCTCCTACTCCACAAACATTCAAGAAGCCTCAATCCAGACCAATTTCCTCTCCCACTCCCATTCCTCCTCACTCCACCTCATCTCCTGCCTCCTCTACTACAATTCCTTCTCCTTCTCCTATCCTTGAGGCCCCTCCAGCATCCTCAGCTGGAGCCTCCTCCTCCTCCTCTGGTCCCTCCCTTGGACCAGTTGATGACCTCCCAACTACTTCACATTCTTTTCTTCATCCTACTCCTCCACCCTCTTTCATCACAATCATACCTGAAAAAGCCCAACTTAATTCTCCCTTTATGGAAAAGATAAAGGATGAGTTTGAGGAAGGGATCCTCAGGTCTGTGTTGAAGGTTGGTGAACATGTCCATAGGGCAGACTCTTCCAGTCCTGCCCCAAGAAGAGGAAATTACTTCTACTTCCTCCTTTCCTCTGAACCCAAATACCCACCTTTGTGGTTTTCTCTCACAGTGGACAACAAACATCAACCACTGTACAGAGAATATCTCTCAAAGGTTGTTCTTGGCAACTATCATTAACCTTCCCTTTCTTGATCTCACAGATCACTTGCACACCATTCTTCCCCTACACTTCTCTTACAAAATTCGAAAAATCCAAATTTTCTCTCTTGCCCACTCCAAATCAGAAGACCAATGGGCAAAGGTCACAAGGATCTCTTCAAGATTTATTCTTGCCAAATCTGCTAGATTCCCTCCAAGGGACCACTCCCTGACCTTATCAAATGGTTCAGGTTGTATCATAGAGAACTTTGGGCACCCTTCATTCAAAAGGAAATCAAATGATCAGAGATTTCTTGCTATTCAACAATTTCAGATATGTCCATAGACTTCCAGAGGTTCAGCTTAGCCAATTCAAAAAGGCCATTTCAGCTCTAACTCCGGATATCTCACATACTTCAGATGTTCAGGTAGATTTTGCTACCCTCCAAGTGCCTGAAGAGATAGCCCTTCCTCAAATCCATTTTCTAGTTATGGAGTCCTCTGTAGGATCCATCATCTTTGAGCGTTTTGCCAGAGTAATGGGCAGAATTAGAGTACAGAAAGGCTGCCTGGTTGCTTTTCCTAGATTCCTATTTAGGGAATATCACCAGGGGCATGTAGTGCTGAAGTTCTAGCCCCCATTCTGTCTGAATGTGAAAGGCTGACATCCTCAGAATGGTCCAAGTTCTACCCTTTGTCAGCTCAGCAGTTGTTTGCGCTCAATGAAGCTCAGGCCAGGGAAGGCAAACCAGTTATATCTCCAGCTACTTTCTTGGATATGAATCTATACATCTTGTTAATGACCCTTTCAAAGTCTGGGAGGAAGATACAAAGTATATGTAGCTCTTCATAAAGCTCTCAGAGATAATCACAATCACTATCCTGTGTCCATGGATCAGTTTCTTACCTGTGCCAGCTTTGGGACTCGTCGTTTCCTAAAGATGACTATGGATAAGGATGCTTATGCTGATCTTCTCTACAAACACCTAGATCTTCATCTCAAAAGATGGTTCCTCCATGGGACCAACCTATTCTTTGCCTTTTGGAGTTTTTAAAACTCATTTTGAAGAGCAGGAAGCACAGGCATGGGAAACCATCTCCCATTTTGCCTCTCTTTTGTCTCCTGCCTTCTATTTACCTGTACCTCCGCAAAGTTAATGAAATCTCCTTCTTTATGTACTCCTATTTTTCTTTCTCTCTCTTTCTTTGTCTCAGATTGTCTTTTTGCTCAATGACAAAAAGGGGAGAAAATTAGCATGTCTAAATACTTCCAAAATTTTAAGGGAGAAAATTAGCATTCTGAAATCATTCCAATATTTTAAGGGGAGAAATTAGCATGTTTGAAATCACTCCAAATTTTTTTTTAGGAACTTAGCATGTCATATCGTCATGATTTCAGTTTTTTATCCATGCTTATTGTTCAGTTTTGTCATCACAAAAAGGGGGAGATTGATGATCAGTCTGTCCCCATGTAATTTTAATTAATTACATATGTATTTTTTGGTGATTAACAAACTAAACTAGTTTTTATCAATAATCTAATGAATATTTCATAAGTCTTAAAGTACAGGAAAATACCAAGGTCAAACAAGCCAATAAAGGTATACATTACTTCTCTAAGCTTTAATCTTTTCAACATGATATTTCTCTAAGTCCATATCGATTTCTGTTGAAATTCATAACGATTTCCTTATAAGACTAAAAAGTCATGTTGTTTCAAACAAGTCGATGTGCTGTAACGATTCTATAAGTCATCACAACGATTTCTTTAGAAAGAGTAACGTTGCCTGTCATAACGATTCTATAATTCTCACAAAAAGTTAAAAAAAACAACGATTCTTTAGGAACGTAACGACTTGCCTGTATAACGATTCTATAATTCCGCAACGATTTCTTTGAAAGCGTAACGACTTGCCTGTCATAACGATTCTATAAGTCATCACAACGATTTCTTTTGAAAGCGTAACGACTTACCTCGTAACGATTTCATAAGTTACCGTAACGATTTCTTAGAACTCGCAACGACTTGCTCGCCGTAACGATTTCATAAGTTACCATATGATTTCTTTAGAACTCGCAACGACTTGCTCGCCATAACGATTTCATAAGTTACCGTAACGATTTCTTTAGAACTCGCTACGACTTGCTCAACGTAACGATTTCTAAGGTACCATAACGATTTCTTTAGACTCACAACGACTTGCTTGCCGTAACGATTTCGTAAGTTATCATAACGATTTGCTTTGCCCAAAGATTTCTTTAAGCGCTCACAACGATTTCTTTAAGCGCTCATAACGATTTGCTTTGCACAATGATTTCTTTAAGCACTCATAACGATTTCTTTAGAGCTCATAACGACTTGATAAGTGTTCTCATAATGATTTACTCTCTATAATGACTTGTTAGTATTCATAACGATTTCATAAGTCATATAGACAACGACTTTACAGTTTATATGAACTTGATTTTTATCTTATCTCCAAAGCGTTGACTAGTCAAAGTCACGCATATATCTATCTGTCACTCCTGCATTTATCAGTTCTGAACGTATCTCTACATGCATGCAGACAATATCGTCCATTATTGTGCTTACTCTTATACATCTTTTAAAACAAGCTATTTGGGATTGCTATTCTAGTGAATACTCACATCAACGTATACTGACAACAAGAGACAGTTTGAGTTGTCTACTGTTCTAGCATTTAATGTGTGCAGGTCCTGAAGACTTTCTATCATACAACGTTGAACCTATAGACGTCAGAAGACCCTATCTCTTTTGCGTGCTCAAATGGTTAAAAAATAGTTGAAGCTTCTCAAATGTCAACAGTCTAACGTCTATCAATCCAAGACACAACAGTTACTTCAACGATAGTATTTCAAATAGAAGATATAAATTCAAAGACAGAATGAAAAAAATAGAAAGACCAACGAAGCGAGAACAAGCATCTCGTATTCAAGCATTCAAATTTTTCGCCAAGAAGTCCAGAGCCAAGAACTTCATTCCACCTAGCTTTCGCTCTTTGCTCTCCTCACTGTAGTGAAAATCTTGAGAGAGCTTGTGTAGTTCTGAGAGTGTGCTTAGCATTGATTCTTTGCTCTCAGTACTAGTCGCTTCAGATCGTGGCTTGTTAAAAAGCTTGATCTAGGGCTTGATCTTATTCCATTCTCTTTGTAGTGTTTCCCTTCGGTTGTGAAGGAAGACCTGGTGGTATCCAGGTGCCTTTTCCCTCGGTTGTGAAGGAAGACCTGGTCGGATCCAGGCGTTGTTGTTCCCTTCGTTGTGAAGGAAGACCTGGTGGGATCCACGTAGTTGTTGTTCCCTTCGGTTGTGAGGAAGACCTGGTGAGATCCAGGGTGTTGTTGTTCCCTTCAGGTGTGAAGGAAGACCAGTCGGGCTGGGTGTTGTAGCGTCCTTAGGGGACTGTACCCTAGTTAGTAAAACCTGAGTGGTTGCTCAGGACTGGACGTAGGACTCCTAAGGAAAGAGGTCCGAACCAGATAATCCTTTGTGTCGTGTGATTGCTTTCTTTGTGTGTTTGATATTTCAACTAACGGTCACATAACCTCCTTCGAAGAACATTTATGTGAATGTTTTTAGTTTTTAGGTATCTTCTAGATTATTTTTAAAAGACCCATTCACCCCTCCCTCTGGGCTCGTCAACTGGGCAACAACACATTCCAATAATGTTTCACATATCTATGTTAAGAAGTCATAATGGATCCTTCATATATAATCAGTTATAAGATGTCGAGGTAACAGTCAATTTAACCGTACAGGAGGAACCTGTGAAGATTTGGACGGAAGGAACGAGTTCTCGATAACCAAGCATTTTCTATGGTAAAAATTTTATTGAGAATGCCACTCATGGAAAGGAAACATGGAGTTGGGCAGGAATGAAAAAAGTATCCACAATTATTCGGTAAGTAGATTTTGCCAATTTCGAGGTGACAAATTTTTTTTAACAGGGGGAGAAATGTAATATCCTCAAAATTTAAAAACATCTGATTTACTTGTAATTTTGTTTATGCATATCAATAGTCTTAATTGAGATATTTAGAATTAAATGTAATTAGGACCTTATCCATTACGGTGATGATTCTTGTAAAACCATTAAACATTAGGCATTTAAAAATAAATTCTAAAAATTAAAATAAAATCTTTAAGATGGAAAATAAATTCTAAAATTAAAAATAAAATCACCATAATTTGTAAAATCATTACTATAGCCTATGTTGAAGTTTTAACATAAATGGACATCATATGAATATATTACATGAGGATTTTGGGCCCACTGAATATGGCTATTTACGGTGAGATTTTTTAGGATTTCTCATGCTGCGCACATGGGCTACGTAAGCCCATGTCATTAGCGTTAAACCCCTTACACATTGGTACTGATGTGTAAGTATGTGAGAGGATGCATGAGCCATGTGTAATAGTAAAAACCAAATGGTTTTTACTGTTACACCTGCGCATGGGAAGTGTCAACATGCATGGGATGGTGGCTAGGCATAAAAGCAACCCATCACCCTTTATACGCACCTTTCCACCCCTGTTTCTTGCTTATCCCCGCTCACCACAGCTCTTGTTCTGTTTCCTTTTGCCCTTGCTGCTGGAGTTTGTTGCTGTGGGAGCTGCCGGAGCTGCTGCTCTTATTGTAGCTGTGCTTGCAACTCACGTGGGAGACTGGGCTTTTTGAGTTGCTGCTTCCATTGCTTCCATCGGAGGTGTTGTGAGCTGATTCAAGGGACTATTGTGTTGCACCCTTGGTTCCATTTCCTTCATCAACTGTAGCCATCGGAGTGGAAGCATTACTCTTCAAGAAAGGTAGGATTCTCCTCTCTTCGTACCTCGAATCCTACTCTTGTTAGAAAGATTATGCTTCGCACATGTTGCCTTTGAGCTTGTCAATCAATTTTGATTAGTATGTACATCTCCTGTATACATGGATGTAACTCCAGACTTTGTTTGACTCTGTAACTACCTACCTTTGGAACTATGTGGTTACCAAAAGAATCTCATTCCCCTTTCAAGTCAAGTAGGTTTCACACTTCAAATCCATCCCAGTTTCCTATTCATATGCTCATAATTTCTTCATTCACAGAAATCATGTTTCTTGTTTATCCCATCTTGAAGAGTTCTTCTTATTTTGTTCTACTTTTGATTAGAATTCTTCAAGGATAATATTTGATTTGGCCATCCTTATTGTATTCGGAAGGCCATTAGAAGTATGAGGTTATCCTTTATCTGTCATATTGTTCAGTTTTTAGTTGGGGTTCGAATCACCATTGGTTTTAACCATTTCTGAAAGGTGTTGCGGCTGTCGACAGACAGAGTATATCTGTCGATAGGCACCCTTGTTCCAGAACCCAGAGCTTCTGAAAAATCAGTAGCTGTCGACAAATAGCTCTCATCTGTTGACAGATTTCCTTGAACTGTTGACAGATGACTCTTGCCTATCGACAGGCACAGTCCAAATCCCAGAAACATGATTCTGGAAACTAGTACCTGTCGACAACTACCTTCTGGATGTCGACACATGCTGTCCTGTGGTTTTTAGCACCAATTCTTGTCCCATCCGTTGAAGACTCACTATACTATTGACCCTATGATTTGTTTACCTCATTTTCTTGGACTCTAAATTACTTTATTACCAAGATGATTTGGTTAATCATCAATCAAACTGTCTTTGAATTTCTATTCCTATTGTGCTCATGAAATATAACTTATGATCTGAAGACAGTGCTCTCTTCAAAGAGAGAATTAGGATCACTTGTGGTAGCATCAGTCATTTGTGATCAGCTGTGGGCGATAATTTGTAGGTAAATCCAAGTCAGCGGTCTGATGATGGTGGGTAATAAACCCCGTTCTTGCGCAATGAACAAGATCCAAGGTGCTGAATCACCTAGTCATTGAGGATGTATTTACATTATTATTAACCTCTTGAGAGCAGTATGATGCCTGTCGAATTCGTTTCCAAATCAAGTATGATCTGAATTTTTAAAGACATAATATGACTCTTGTTCTGAAATTCATTTGAGCCGTATGAAATCAATTTGGCTATATGTTCCTGTTAAGTATGTAGTTCATGAGCAATATGTGCTGATCCATATACTGCTTACTTTCACCTACTGAGTCCTCCGACTCATGCCTTTGTTTTCTCCACTCCCATTTCAGATTGAAGTGAGTGCAATCTCATCTACAGATGATTCACAATTCCGCTGTTGATGAAGAAGACATGAAGAGGAATAGCATAGTTTTAGTAGTTTTTTTAGAGATTTTGTTATGTTAAAGGTCTAGAGAGAGAAAGCTTGACTTTATGTAATTAATGGGTGGTAGTACCTAGTTACTCTATTAATGTATAGTACTTTCAAAGATGCCTTTGTGGAATGGATTTTCGATCTTGTTCATTATACGGATTTGTCTGCCCATAATGAAATTTGTCAGTGTAATCTCTCTTCCGATCAACAGTTATGTGATATGTATATGTGTGTGCGGTCGGAAGAGGGTGTTACACTCCCACTCTCCTACAACTCTTCCACACAGTTGGGGGTAGGGAGGGGGCACACTTGATAATCTTAGAACAACACCATTATCCCCTAAGCTTGAACGGTTTCTTCACACCATCGGGTGATAGGAGATAAATACCTAGGGACCTTCTAGAAAATGCTTAAAAGAAACACTTCGACCCCGACACTGGTGGGCAGACGATAGGAGAACCTACCAAGGCTAGAAGCTCTTTCCTACTCTTCTTTCTTCTCTTCCTCATATTCCAATCAGTTCTTTAACTTAAATGTCAGATGGTTTCCCTCAGGACCACTCTTAGGTTCCCTGACTACTCCCCTTGCCTTGCAGGTGCTAGTCAACATCTTCCCTCAAAAAATAAATTTAAGAGCTTGTCGGCAATCAAGAATCTGTCAACCATTTTTCCAACTGCTACACTCTTTAGCACCGTCTATGGGAAATATAGCAAGAATTCATGGCTCCAAAGGGGAACTATCACAATATGGGGTGCCATCTACTGGGAATCATTGAGAAGGCATCTAATGCATAGCGAAAGTGTGTTTAAAACCAAAACAATTCCCAAACCAAAACAATTCCCAAATAGATCGAGATGATGTCGGGGCATGAAATCTCATGCAATCCATTTGAGGGTGAGAAATTCTCACTTAGGGGAGTTTGTAGATCCCATGATGTGTAGAATCTAACCTATTGGATGGAAGAAGCTCTCGTTAACTCCTCTCTAGCGGTATCCACATGGTGGCGATTGGCGACTCCTCCTCATTGAGGTGTCTCTCCACCACATCAACGTGCTCCTCCTCTTACACCTCCAAGTTACAACAGCAGCAGCCGAGCAGTAGCAGGAGCACTAGCAACAGTTGGAGCAAAGAGGGTTTTACCCTCTTACGCTCCTCTCTCTCACAAGAGAGGGCCAAAGGAGGAGAGGAAAACAAGGAGGGAGTTTAGAGAGCTCCAAAACCCCTAGCCCATGGGGTTTTTTGGACCCCTCTCCCTCAAATAAAGGGGTTTCACCCACCCATGCATAGAGAGGCATGCATGCCATGTTGTGTATGGCAAAATCGGACATTGGGTCATACCTATGTTGAAGTCAATACAGTTGTCGTCAAGACCATCTTGACGACACTAAATTTGACGTTAACATATATTGATGGTAGTCCAACTTGCCGTCAACATGAACATCAACATTAGTCAATCTCTCTATCAATATTAACGGCAGACTATCTCACTGTCAACCCTTGTGTTAATAGTTGTCGATTATGCCGTCAACATGAGTTAATGACAGTTCATCTCGTTGTCAACATGACTTCAACTAGCAGCTAAGATCCAATCAAAGTTGAAGTGCTAACGACGGCTAATATCATCGTCAGAAACTATTCCCGACGACAGTCGATACTGTTGTTTACCACACTTCAACTGCACGACTATGCGGGTGAGAGAAGTCATATTTGATAACTCTTATCCAATCCTCTATTATCCTCATATCATCCACTTTATGTGTATGTACCCTCTAGGCCCAATACCAAGCTCCTCGTGAGTTGCACCTGTCAAAACCCCTTCTGACACAAAACTCTTTCTAACTTAGTGAATTATTATCTTCATAATAATTCACCCAACTCATTGACTATGGACGTACTAGGCCACTACGCCATAGTCCCCAGACAGTACAGGGGGATCTAATCCATTAGACATTTTTGCCTTCAGTTACCGTGTACCTATAGTCCCTCAAACATTTAATATCCTAGAAACCGTATATTAGGTATGGTATAATCAGGCCTATACGGAATCCATCTGATCTTCACTTTTATCGGATTCTCCCGGAGAACTCCTTCTCTTTCAATACAATTGACCCTAGCTAGGGATTTTTCTAAGCAAGAACACAAGGGATATTCCTCTCATGATACCTAGAGTGGATGATCTTTTATTGACACACAATTATCTTCGTAAGGTTGGCTACCATTCCCAATAATCGGTTGTACTAGATTTTAAACTTTCAGATCTATAAGCCCGATGTCAAAGAATGGAGTTCTCAAACAAGGCATCCTTGTCGTCTCAAGTTTAAGGACCAGTCACATAACTGGGACCACAGAATCATTATTTGACAATCAGGTATTATCAACCATACAACATTCCTAAAGTGGATTATTCAATGAACTCATTCTCCAAAAGCACTTGCATTATATCTCTAGGTCTCCACACAAAAAACTATAAGACCAGCTACCTCCATCATATGGACAGGTATACACCACACTGATCTATCCAGTATTTTGATGTCCTTCTAGAGTAACCTATGACTTGGAATATTTAAGATCTATGGATACACACAATATATAAACATCATCCTATGCATGTAATATAGAGTGAGAAAGTGTCATTAATATCATTACCAAAAGTGATTAGTACAAGATTACAAGTGCGATCACTAATGTGAGTTGACTTGTAGGGCACTCATAACTAGTAGCATTGTGGTAGCGGGGCAAACTCCCAAGTGCCTTCATGCAATAGTTTGGCCAACGATGGCCAATCTCCTCTAACACAGCCTTCTTTGACCCTCCCTGTCAAGGAGCTAGCCACAAGGCATAATCAACTGCAGGCGCTGGCTGATCCCACACTCGGTCAAAGCACAATGAGTACAATGTACAATTAAATAATAAAGTGCAGTGTACTACCACTATGAACACTAGAAGTACCACGAGTGACGCTGCTACACACAGTAGCCAAGAATGTAACACCCTCTCCCGACCGCACACACATATACATAACTTTTGATCGGAAAAGGGATTACGCTGACAAATTTTGTTATGGGCAGACAAATCTGCGTAATGCACAATCTAGCAAACCATTCCACAAAGACGTCTTTGAACGTATTACACAGCAGCAAAGTACAACATATTAATATCCATCATTTACACAAGACAAGCTTCCTCTCTCTAGACTTTCAATAATACAACAAAACCTCTACAAAACTACTAAACTATGCTATTCTTCTATATTTCTTCTTCAACAGCAGCGGAATTGTGAATCATCTGTAGCTAAGATTGTACTCACCTTCAATCTGAAAGGGGGTGAAGGAAACAAAGGCATGAGTCGGAGGACTCAGTAGGTAAAAGTAAGCGTATATGGATCAAAACAACATTTGCTCATGAGTTTCATACTTAACAGGAACATATAGCTCAATTTGATTTCATAACGAGCTCAAACAAAATTCAAAACAAGAGTCATACATGTCTTTCAAATTTCATATCATAACTTGATTTGGAAATGAATTCGACAGGCATCATACTGCTCTCAAGAGGTTACTAAATAACGTAAATACATCTTCAACGCCTAGGCGATTCCAGCACCTTGGATCTTGTTCATTGCGCAAGAACGGGGTTTATTACCCACCATTATCAGTCCATTGACTTGTATTTACCTACAAACTATCACCCACAGCTGATCACAAGTGATTGGTGCTACCACAAGTGATCCTAATCTCTCTTTAAAGAGAACACTGTCTTCAGATCATAAGTTACATTTCATGAGCACAATAGGGATAGAAATTCAAGGATAGTTTGATTGAAGATTAATCAAATCATCTTGATAATAAAGTAGTTTAGAGTCCAAAAAATGAGATAACAACTTGTGGGGTCAATAATATAGTGAGTCTTCAGGGGATGGGACAAGAATAGGTGCTGAAAACATAACAGGGCAGCATCTGTCGACAGCTCGAAGGTAGCTGTCGACAGTTACTGGTTTCCAGAACCATGTTTTTGGAATTTGAACAATGCCTGTCGACAGGCAAAAGTCATCTGTCGACAGGTCAGGGTCATCTGTCGACAGATAAGAGCTATCTATCGACAACTACTGATTTTTCAGAAGTTTTGGGTTCTGGGAGCTTGAGGCCTGTTGACAGATGATTTCCATCTGTCGACAACCGCAAATCCAGCTTCCAAAAATAGATCTACACTACTCTAAAGACTCTTTTAAAGATTCCTATGAATCCAAATATGTTTACCACATCAAGAGAGTCTTGTTTACATTTTTAAACATTACTAACATGAAGGAAAAGAGGTATAGACAATAAGAGTCCAAGCTTTGCATGTGAATGGCATGTAACGGGAACTTGTAGGAAAAGACTTTGTAGGAACATATCTACTCCTTCAAGCAATTCTTTCTCAAAGCTAAACAAAATTCACTCTAAGAACAAAATCTAAAACCTTTGCTGATCACTGATTAAGGACATATCAAGGCAAGGTTATCCTCACGGATTTCAAACCGAATATGAAAGCAAAAAAGTGAGAGTTCTACTGAACATGGGTCAATCAGAAAACTTGGGCTTTCACGAATGAAGAAGCTGTAAGCATAACCTTAAGAGATTGGAATGAAACACAGGAAGGAACCTACCATTCTTTAAGATTTATGACTCCTTTCTTGTTCTAGTGAGTATATCTTTTACTCCACAAGGAACACACAACGTTGACAGAGTAATAATCACAGCAAGAGAGATATAAGACAGGGATGACAACTTTTAGTAGCTATAGTCTCTTCCTGACAACGACAGTAGGAGAGGCAACAACAACAAGAGTGGGTGCATGTACAGTTGTTGGAAAGGTGTGAGCGAAGGCAGGGGGTTTGTTTTTATAACCCAGCATGCTTCCCATGCACGTTGACGCCTTCATGCCCAAGTGTAACAATAAAAATCATTTGGTTTTTACTGTTGACACGTTAAGCATGCTCTTCTCATAGCTTAACACCTAAGGGACTTACGTGTGAGACTCCCACTTAAGTGAGGTGGCTGTCCCAGCTCCTCACACGTAAGCTAAATAAATCCCCAGAAATCCACCTCCGTAAATAGCCCATAATTCAGCTGGCCCAAAGATCCTGTCACGTCCTAGCAAAACTACATTTACCGAACTTGACAGATAATATACATGACTGGTAATACATATTTCGTTCATATCAAGTAGGTTTGCGGAATTATTACATGATGTCCTCATCATAGTCTGAATGAGGATCCAATAAAAGTACTTGTAAACTTATTACATTCTCATTTATAACTATAAAGAAAGCAAGGATAACACACGACACTGCTTGATATAGGTGGTCCTCTCAGCACACAATTCCCCCTTAAGCAGCTCCTCCATCTTGTTCACCTGAAATATTGAATTGAATGAGCTAACTAGCCCAGTAGGATTCAACATTCTAAAAGGATTCAAATAGATAAATATTCAAGATAAACAAGTAAGGATCACTAGCAGGATGTGTTCCAAGAACGGAAGCACAAGTTTATTCGATATCATGTATTCAACAAGTATAAAGTTGGAAATAGAATCAATAACTCAGGATGATTTTAGAATTCCAAATCAGATACAATATCACACACTCAAGCATGATATGATGACCAATCAATCACGAGTTGATGCATGCCAACATCCACGACGTCCTTATCGCCCCCGCGCGGCCACTGACGAATTCAGGTGCTCTCCCCAGGACTGAACCAGCCCTTATTTGCCAGGCATTTTTCTCGAATGAGTTCCAAGACTCACAGTGTCATCATCACACACCTTACCTTTGTAATGAATCAAGAAATACAAAGGTTTTACTCATAATCACTCAGAGTTTATATACAAGACAAGGAACTTGTTTTCGACATTGATTCTCTCGAAATGACACTCTCACGAAGACAATTAAGTTCAGAACTTGTAGTAAAACCCAAGTGACAAAAGTTAACTTGACTGGTTTAAATGGTTGTTTTGGTAGTAAAATACATAATCTAAAGGTATACTAACAAGTAGAACAAAAGAGTATGATTTTCATGAAAGAACGGGGTCAAAACAAGGCTAGAAACAAGTTTGGTCATGATCTTCGCGACAGGCCTTGATCTGCTGTCGACAGGGCTGCTCTGCCAGAGCTGAGATTTCAGCTCTGTGTGTATCTGTCGACAGCCAGCATGGGTCTGTCGACAGGTACACTCAGGCTGAAAGTTCTGGGTTCTGGCCAGGGGTTCCTGTCGACAGGCAGACCTTCGTCTGTCGACAGGGGCTATATAAACTGCATAAAAACCATTCCATTTTGACCTCCAATGGATCTATAAAGTTACTCTAATGTTCCTAACATGATTTGGACCCTATACAAGGTGGTTCAAATATAAAACTCATGGTAACATGATTTGAACTGAAGATCATGGACTTAATTTACAAGGGTGTTCTAGCTAAAAGTGAACTCAAAGAGGATAATTGGAAGTACTACTTCTTAGAACTCTTTTCTCCTCATCTTTCTATGTGAGTCTTATATGAATTGAACCAACTAATGAGTCTTTTTCAAACCTCAACACATTAGTTAGCTAAAGAAGAAAATCATTGAGGTTCTATCTAATCTATACAATAGAAGCAACACTCTAATTTGTGTTGAATGGTTTGAAGACAACAAGATGTAGATACTTATGACTTGTGGATCAGCTAAAACATGATGACATGTTGATTTCCTATCATGAACATGATTTCTAAACCTTGGTAACATAGGATCAATATCAAGTTTCCAGATTTCACAAATGTCTGGATTTTCACATTGGACTTAGATTTCTTCATGCCACCACCCAGAGAATCCAAGGGAGGTGGTAGAAGAAATTGAAAGATCAAGAGGAGAATCCTACCTTGTTGAAGTGAGAGTGAGATCCTTGGCTTCAGAAATCCACAGAAATATAAGGAAGCAAAGCACACTTGCACGAAGAAGAAGTTCCACAGCAATCCACCCCAAGGAGATGAACCAGAACAACCGTTGAAGCTTCCTCAAAGAGAATTGATAGCTCAATTCACTAGAATGGCAGTGGAATGGAGAAACTTCTGATGTAGCACACACACACCAGTTAGAAGAGAGAAAAGGGTGTGTACGATGGTGATGGAGGGTTTTTATAGAACCAAACCGGTTACATGCACATGAACACGTAGGGGGGGTAGGTGTTAAGGTAAGAATCCTTTTTCCTCACTTGGACACCTAGCCCATGCAAGATGAGAGAGTTCACATGATAACTGAGGTGTTACCATGTTTCCTCAAGTGTTCTCATCTAAAGCCTCCACGTACCCCTTATACAATTAACCCAGAAAAGCCATTCGTAAATCCTAAGTAATTCAGCTGGTCCACTAAGGTTGATGTAAACATACTCAAATGATATCCATTAATCATGAAATTTTAACCATACATTAATATGATGGTTTTACTAATGTGATGATTTTTAATAAATTTTTAGATTTTATTTTGCAATAGGTGAAAAATCACCCGAAAATGGTCGCGTCGATTGTACGTTGAAATCCGTACGTCGAAAATTCATGAAATTACATATTAATTTCTCCACATTTTTCTTGGATTTATGATGTTTTCGGATTTTTATTTTGACGTCGATTCCAGAATCGCCTTGTGGAGGCACGCATTTTGAGGTGCGACACTGGGATAATGTTCATTACCACTAATTAAGTCTATCATCCAATTATCACAATTTATTACACCTCTAATGTATTTTAATCAAATTACTTCTATTTTTCTTAATCTTTTAAATTTCTGGGGCGTTACAACTCTTCCCTACTAAAAAAAATTTGGTCCTCCAAATTTAATAACATAAAGATCATTATACTAACTTGGAAATAATTCTGGATATCTCGTCTTAATGGTATCTTCTAGTTCCCATGGGCCTCCTCTTGTCCTCTCGCCTGCTCCATTGGATCTTTTAATAAGGAACTTCCTTATTTCGAAGTTGTTTGATTTTTCGATCAAGAATCTGCACCGGTCTTTCCTCATATGCCAGATTTTCTTGTATCCCCAGATTTTGGTATCAATAATATGTTCCGGATCATACACATTCCTCACATTGACACATGAAAAACATCATGTACGTTAGATAATTGGGGTGGAAGTGCCAGTTGGTACGTCATTTCCCCAACTCTTTTTAGTATTTCAAACGGTCCAATATATCTTGGACTCAATTTTCCCTTAATACCAATCTTTTAATTCCTCCCGGGGTGATACTTTAAGAAACACATGTCTCATCCCTGCTTGGAATTCTAGCTCCCTTCTTCTTTGATCAGCATAGCTTTTCTGTCGATCTTGAGCAGCTTTCATCCGATCTCGTACCAACTTAATAATTTCTGTTGTTTCTTGAATCATTTCGGGTCCAAGAATATGTGATTCCTTCAGTTCCACCCAACACATGGTGATATACATTGCCTGCCATACAAGGCTTCAATGGTGCCATTTGAATAGTTGACTGGTAGCTATTATTGTAAGCAAACTCCATTATTGCTAAATGAGTATTCCAGTCGTTTCCAAACTCTAATATGCAAGCACGACACATATCTTCAATGATCTGATTTACTCGTTCTGTCTGTCCGTCGGTTTGAGGATGAAAAGCAGTACTAAACTTTAACTTAGTCCCCAATGCGTCTTGTAATTCTCTCCAAAAATGTGAGGTAAATCTTGCATCTCTGTCAGAAATTATGTCTTTTGGAATCCCATGCAATCGGACAATTTCTTTCATGTACAAGGCTGCTAGAATATTGACAGACCATCTTGTTTTAATTGCCAAGAAATGGGCTGATTTAGTAAGGCGATCAATAATTACCCATATTGCATCGAATCCACTTCGTGTCCTGGGCAGTCCGACAATGAAATCCATACCAATGCTATCCCATTTCCATTCCGGTACTTCAAGTGGTTTTAACTTTTCTGCTGGTTTTTCTGGTGTTCGGCTTTAACCTTCTGACATGTCAAACATTTCGCTACAAAGTCCACAATATCCTTTTTCATGTTACAAACCCACCAAAATGCTTTTTTCAGATCTTGATACATCTTGATAACTCCTGGATGAATCGTATAATGTGATCGATGAGCTTCTTCCAGATTTGCTTCTTGATTTCAGAATTATCTGGTACACATAATCTGTTTCGAAACCGAAGATTTCCATGCTCATCTTCATTAAAATCAGATCTGAAAGCCCATTTTTCTCTAGTTTCTGTCAACATAGGATCATTGTTCTGTTGTTCTCTAATTTGCTTTAGCAAATCTGATTGCACCATCATGTTATCAATTACAACTCTTGTTTCTTGCAGTTTAGTCTTTAAGCTCAATGTAGAAAACTCTTCTAACAACTTCCATTCCTTTACTTGCAATTGACATACCTTGGTTATAGGATTTCTACTGAGTGCATCGGCCACAGTGTTACCTTTCCCTGGATGATATTCTATTTTGAAGTCATAATCTTTGATATACTCCATCCATCTTCTTTGTCTCATATTCAATTCTTTCTGAGAGAACAAATATTTGAGACTCTTGTGATCGGGTACACTATAAATTGGTTGTCATACAAATAGTGTCTCCAGAGTTTAAGAGCAAAAACTACTGCGGCTAATTTCAAATCATGTACTGGGTAATTTTCTCATGAATCTTCAATTGCCTTGATGCATAAGCATGACTCGTCTATCTTGCATCAATACACATCCTAGTTCAATACTTGAAGCATCAGTATAAACTTCAAATAATTTTCCTTCTACTGGCAAAGCTAGGATTGATGCAGATGATAGACATTCCTTTAATAACTGAAATGCTTGTTTACAATTCTCACTCCAAACGAATGTAGTTCTTTTCTGGTCAATTGTGTAGAGGCGAGGCAATTCTTGAAAAATTCTGAACAAATCGCCGGTAATAGCTAGCCATTCCCAAGAAACTTCTAACTTCAGTGAGGTTCTTTGGTTGTTCCCATTTCTGTATGGTTTCAACTTTTGAAGAATCCACAGACAATCCTTCTTTTGAATAATATGCCCCAAGAACATCACTTGTTCTGTCCAAAATTCACATTTACTAAACTTTGCATATAACTGGTGATCTCTCAATAGTTGCAAGGTAATTCGTAAATGTGCCTCATGTTCTTCTATGCTCTTGGAATAAATCAATATATCATCTATAAACACAACCACAAATTGATCTAAATAAGATCTGAACACATCATTCATCAAGCATAAATGCCGCAGGTGCATTTGTCAATCCGAATGGCATTACCACGAATTCATAGTGTCCATACCGTGTTCTAAAAGCTGTCTTATGAATATCTTGCTCTTGAATTCTTAGTTGGTGGTATCCAGATCTTAAATCAATCTTAGAAAAATACTGAGCTCCAGACAATTGATCAAATAGATCGTCAATTCTTGGAAGGGGGGTATTTGTTCTTTATGGTCAACTGGTTCAACTGTCGGTAATCTATACATAACCGCATAGACCCACCTTTTCTTCACGAATAACACTGCACCCCAAGGCGAGGTACTAGGTCTAATAAATCCCTTTTCTATCAGTTCTAATAATTGTCTTTTCAATTCTTTCAACTCCTCCTTGACATTCTATACGGTGTTCTTGAAATTGGTGTAGCTCCCGGTACTAATTCAATGGAAAAGTTCACTTCTCTATTAGGTGGTATGCCAGGTAATTCTTCAGGAAAAACATCAAGAAATTCTTTTACTACTGGAATATCACTCAATCCCGTGATATCTTGGTTTAGTATTGCTACCGATGCCAAATAACCTTGACAACCTTTTCGTACAAGCTTACAAGCCTTGACTGCTGAGATTATCGGTATTCTTCTAATATGAGGTTTATCAGAGTTATAGAACAATTTTCCTTTCCCAGAAATGTGACCCGTCTTAATTGGCAATCTAAGTTAGCATGGTGTTTAGATAACCAATCCATTCCGAGGATCACATCGTAATCCCACATTTCCAAGCATATCAAATCACCATATAAATTGTGTCCATCACATAAAATCTGACTATCAGGATAATATTCTCTAAGCTTTTTACCCTCACTCAAGGTGTTGCCACTTCCAATTGTGTAGACAATAAGACTAGCTGTACTTCCAATGACTTAGCAAAATTATAACTAATAAGGAGTGTGTAGCTCCTGAATCAAATAGTACATATGCAAGTTTTGAGTTTACTATTAGTGTACCTCAATCAGTCCGCCTTCTTGCGAAGATTCAGGTTCTACTTCTTGAATTGCTTGTATTCTTCCTTGTTTTGTTTGTCTTGCTTGAGGATTTGCTTTAGCTGGCATATTCTTATTGTCGGACACTCCGAAATGCGATGCTGAGTACTTCCACACTTAAGGCATGCTCCCAACCTACGCCAACAAACCTCTGCTTTATGTCCTCTAACATGACAATGCGTACACACTTCCTTGTTTCCATTTGAAGCTTTCCCTAACTTCTTTCCAGATTGCTGCACTTTCGAGGTAATTCCTGACTCAAATTTTCTCTTTCGATCCTCTCCTGACCTTCCTTTAATTTTATCCACCAAATCATTAGCAGCTTCTAGAGCCAACGCTCTTTTGACCATTTCTGAATACGTAATAATCAGATGAGAAGTTAACTGCATAATATAGACAGGACATAGTCCATTCATGAATCTCTTGGCTTTTAATTTATCCGTGGCTATGAGATGTGGAGCATACTTCGACAGTCAAGCAAACTGAGCCTCATATTCGGATACAGTCATCCTTAACTGTTTCAGATTAGCAATTCAGTGGCTTTCTTCTCCTGGACAACTTCAGAAAAATACTGATCATTAAACAGTTCTACAAACTCATCCCAACTCATTTGACTTGGATCTTCCAATGTAGATGTCACCGTGTCCCACCACGCTCTAGCATCTCGTTCCAACTGAAAAGTTACTAATCGAATTTTTTCTTCTTCAGTACACTACTAATCAAATCCTCCAAAGATCCTTTCCATGTCCTTTAGCCAATTCTCGGCTTCATCCGGATCGGTACTTCCTGAGAATCTCGGAGGATCTAAACTTCGGAAATCCTTGAACAGGCTTGTCCATTATGGCTATTACTCTTTGCTACATTCCTCATTACTCGGGTCAGATCATGCATCGAATTTTCCATTTTCTTCCAACTAGCATCACCCCCGTCCATGACAAGATTATATAATAATCTGTAACATCCAATATAACATACATTAATTTCATATCCATCCAACTTGCATTCATCACATAAAAAATATTTCAAATCACATAACGCACCATTTCATTCACTAGTCAAATATTTACATCAATATGTACAATCATAGCTAACAACTAACCCACTGCCTTCTCTTACTTTCCACTGTTCCACATTACAAAACATCCTTCATTAACCCCTCATTTCCCACACATGGAATTACATATTCACAACTGACATTTACACAAAAGGAGAGGTTACAAAAAGAAGGACAATTTTCCAAAGTCCTTTCAGTTTTGGGTCAAGTCTATGACAGCTTCAGCAGGTAGTGGCTGCTGTACTTCGTCGGCTCCATGATATAATTCTCTGGCTGCATCGGTTAGAGCTTCCCAATATCCCTCAAACTGGTGAAGCAACATATTTCTTTCCCCAGCTTGAGGTTGTCCACCTGCACATGACTTGAGTCATAACGTCCAGAGAAGCACGAGGATTGCCGGCATGAAATGCAACCGCAGTCAGATTAAGGACTTCCTCCTTAAGTTGCACATGAGCTTCCTGCTGTGCGTGGGCATATGCCTCTAAATCTTGGCGTAGCATTTCCAGTGCTGCCACCATTCTTTCTTGGGCATTCATGTCCATACTGAAACAGATGCCAAGTTAGCATTTATGTAACTACAAGATTATATAAACTAATTCCCAATTTCTACCCCAACTCACGGTTATCCCTAGGTTTATCGTACTAATGCTCTGATACCAATTTAATCTGTCACGTCCTAGCAAAACTACATTTACCGAACTTGACAGATAATATACATGACGGGTAATACATATTTCGTTCATATCAAGTAGGTTTGCGGAATTATTACATGATGTTCCTCATCATAGTCTGAATGAGGATCCAACAAAAGTACTTGTAAACTTATTACATTCTCATTTATAACTATAAAGAAAGCAAGGATAACAGCACGACACTTGCTTGATATAGGTGGTCCTCTCAGCACACAATTCCCCCTTAAGCAGTCCTCCATCTTGTTCACCTGAAATATTGAATTGAATGAGCTAACTAGCCCAGTAGGATTCAACATTTCTAAAAGGATTCAAATAGATAAATATTCAAGATAGAACAAGTAAGGATCACTAGCAGGATGTGTTCCAAGAACGGAAGCACAAGTTTATTCGATATCATGTATTCAACAAGTAAAGTTGGAAATAGAATCAATAACTCAGGATGATTTTAGAATTCAAATCAGATACAATATCACACACTCAAGCATGATATGATGACCAATCAATCACGAGTTGATGCATGCCAACATCCACGACGTCCTTATCGCCCCCGCGCGGCCACTGACGAATTCAGGTGCTCTCTCCCCAGGACTGAACCAGCCCTTATTTGCCAGGCATTTTTCTCGAATGAGTTCCAAGACTCACAAGTGTCATCATCACACACTTACCTTTGTAATGAATCAAGAAATACAAAGGTTTTACTGATAATCACTCAGAGTTTATATACAAAAACAAGGAACTTGTTTTCGACATTGATTTCTCGAAATGACACTCTCACGAAGACAATTAAGTTCAGAACTTGTAGTAATAACCCAAGGTGACAAGAAGGTTAACTTGACTGGTTTAAATGGTTGTTTTGGTAGTAAAATACATAATCTAAAGGTATACTAACAAGTAGAACAAAAGAGTATGATTTTCATGAAAGAACGGGGTCAAAACAAGGCTAGAAACAAGGTTTGGTCATGATCCTGTCGACAGGCCTTGATCTGCTGTCGACAGGGCTGCTCTGCCAGAGCTGAGCTTTCAGCTCTGTGTGTATCTGTCGACAGCCAGCATGGGTCTGTCGACAGGTACACTCAGGCTGAAAGTTCTGGGTTCTGGCCAGGGGTTCCTGTCGACAGCAGACCTTCGTCTGTCGACAGGGGCTATATAAACTGCATAAAAACCATTCCATTTGACCTCCAATGGATCTATAAAGTTACTCTAATGTTCCTAACATGATTTGGACCCTATACAAGTGTGGTTTCAAATATAAAACTCATGGTAACATGATCTGAAAACTGAAGATCATGGGACTTAATTTACAAGGGTGTTCTAGCTAAAAGTGAACTCAAAGAGGATAATTGGAAGTACTACTTCTTAGAACTCTTTTCTCCTCATCTTTCTATGTGAGTCTTATATGAATTGAACCAACTAATGAGTCTTTTCAAACCTCAACACATTAAGTTAGCTAAAAGAAGAAAATCATTGAGGTTCTATCTAATCTATACAATAGAAGCAACACTCTAATTTGTGTTGAATGGTTTGAAGACAACAAGATGTAGATACTTATGACTTGTGGATCAGCTAAAACATGATGACATGTTGATTTCCTATCATGAACATGATTTCTAAACCTTGGTAACAATAGGATCAATATCAAGTTTCCAGATTTCACAAATGTCTGGATTTTCACATTGGACTTAGATTTCTTCATACCACCACCCAGAGAATCCAAGGGAGGTGGTAGAAGAAATTGGAAAGATCAAGAGGAGAATCCTACCTTGTTGAAGTGAGAGTGAGATCCTTGGCTTCAGAAATCACAGAAATATAAGGAAGCAAAGCACACTTGCACGAAGAAGAAGTTCCACAGCAATCCACCCCAAGGAGATGAACCAGAACAACCGTGAAGCTTCCTCAAAGAGAATTGATAGCTCAATTCACTAGAATGGCAGTGGAAGTGGAGAAACTTCTGATGTAGCACACACACACCAGTTAGAAGAGAGAAAAGGGGTGTGTACGATGGTGATGGAGGGTTTTTATAGAACCAAAACCGGTTACATGCACATGAACACGTAGGGGGGGTAGGTGTTAAGGTAAGAATCATTTTTACCTCACTTGGACACCTAGCCCATGCAAGATGAGAGAGTTACACATGGTAACTGAGGTGTTACCATGTTTCCTCAAGTGTTGTCTTCATCTAAAGCCTCCACGTACCCCTTATACAATTAACCCAGAAAAGCCATTCCGTAAATCCTAAGTAATTCAGCTGGTCCACTAAGGTTGATGTAAACATACTCAAATGATATCCATTAATCATGAAATTTTAACCATACATTAATATGATGGTTTTACTAATTGTGATGATTTTTAATAAATTTTTAGATTTTATTTTGCAATAGGTGAAAAATCACCCGAAAAATGGTCGCGTCGATTGTACGTTGAAATCCGTACGTCGAAAAATTCATGAAATTACATATTTAATTTCTCCACATTTTTATGGAATTATGATGTTCTCGGATTTTTATTTGAGATCGATTCCAGAATCGCCCTGTGGAGGCACGCATTTCGAGGTGTGACACTGAGATAATGTTCATTACCACTAATTAAGTCTATCATCCAATTATCACAATTTATTAACAACTCTAAGGTATTTTAATCAAATTACTTCTATTTTCTTAATCTTTTAAATTTCTGGGGCGTTACAGATCCTCATGTAAATATCCAAATGATGTCCATCTATACTATTATAATAAAACTCAGAAGTACACGTGGCAGCACCAGAATTTTTCTTTTTCCGCCCAACTGAGATATATGATACCGCCTAAAACTATCCCCCTTCTTTCTTTCTCTCTATTTTTGTATTTCTTTCTCTCTTTATGTGCTGTCATCGCAAGCAGCAAACTCAGCGGGATTTAAAATTCAAATCCTCTCCCTTTCTCCATTTGGCCCGCCCTTGACAAAAATAGTATTTTTATCCAATCCACCACCCCTCCATCTAAAAATATAAGTACTCGCCTCCATTATAATATGTATCTCTCATATTTGATCTATTTAGTGTTCTGCGAAAATTAGGTTTTCTTTTCTTCTATATAATACTCCTCTATTATTATTAATACAATCATATCAAATCTAATTTATAATTTATAAATTTATTATAATTAAATATATTTAGAAAAAAACCATGCAACGCACGGGTAGAGATCTAGTTTGTATTGAAATTTAAGCCATAGACTAATGAAAAGTTTTACAAATTATGGTGATTTTAGTTTAATTTTTAAATTTTATTTTCCACTTGGTGAAAAATCACTCGAAAAATAGTTGTGTCGGCTAAATCTCGAGATCCGTACGTCAACAATTCTGAATATTTATATATTTGATATCATCATATTTTTCTAAGAATTATGGTGTTCTCGGATCTCATTTTTGTTATAGAATTCCGGTGTCACCTTGTCGGTATGCATACGACCGACAATGGTACCAGTGCATAATAATATGTCATAAACACACTCTTAATCCTAAATATCTCAATTTAAGTTTAATTGGTTTGCATAAACAAGAATTTCTAAGTAAATCATGATATTTAAAATTTGAGGATATTACATTTCTCCCCCTGTTAAAATAAAATTTGTCCTTGAAATTGGCAAATTCACTTACCAAATAGATGTGGATTCTTTTCCTTCATTTCTTGCTCTAATTCCCACGTTTCTTCCTCCACGAGTGTATTTCTCCCTAAGATCTTCACCATGGAAACTGCTTTGTTTCTGAGAACTCGTTCTTTCCTGTCCAATATTTTTACGGGTTCCTCTTGTATGATTAAATATGGCTGTATTTTCCACATCTTCATGACTGATTATATGATAAGGATCCATTATGTATTTCCTTAACATGGATATGTGAAATACATTATGAATGTGTGACCAAGAGGGCGGTAGGGCTAACTGATATGCTACTTCTTCTATTCTTTACAATATTTCAAAAGGCCCTACATATCTTGGACTGAGCTTTCCTTTCTTACCAAATCTCATGATACCTTTGGTTGGAGAGATCTTTATAAATACATGATCATCTACGTTAAACTCCAGTGGCCTCCTCCTCTTATCAACATACTTTTTCTGTTTGTCTTGAGCTATTAACAATCTTTTCCTGATTAATTTGATCTTCTCTACACAATTCTGAATTATTTCTGGCCCAATGAGATTCTTTTCTCCCACTTCTGCCCAGCAGAGTGGTGACCTACAAGTCTACCATATAATGCCTCATATAGTGCCATCCGAATACTCGTATGGTAACTATTATTATATGCAAACTCAATTAAGGGTAGATAATCACCCCAGCTGCCATGCCAATCTAAATTGCAGGCTCTCAGCATGTCTTCTAATGTTTTGATAGTTCTTTCCGATTGACCATCAGTTTGAGGATGATATGCTGAGCTAAATTTTAATTGTGTACTCATGGCTGCTTGAAGACTTTTCCAAAATCTAGTAGTGACCATGAAGTCTCACTATTTCCTTTATATACAATTGAGCCAAATCTTCTAATGATTGTGTCTTTGTAATTGCTAGAAAATGAGATGATTTAGTTAGTCTATCCATAATTACCCAAATAGCATCATGCTTCTTCCTTGTCTTTGGCAAACTCATCACGAAGTCCATAGTTATCTGCTCCCATTTCCATACTGGAATTTCAATTAGTTGCATAGGCCCGGTTGGCTTCTGGTGCTCAACCTTTATTTGTTGACATGTTAAACATTTACTCACAAATTCTGCTATGTCCTTTTTCATTCCATGCCACCAAAATTACTTTTTCAGATTCTGATACATTTTAGAGCTACTAGGATGGATCGAATACTGAGATTTGTGCCCTTCCTTCAATAATTCTCTTTTGATTTCTTCATTTTCTGGTATGTATAGTCTATTTTGAAACCTAATCATTCCTTGATTATCTCTAATGTATCCTGGTTTGTTTACCATCTCTTTTAGTTTCTGATCTTGGTTCTGTGCTTCACCAATTTTATCTAGTAATACTGATCTTACTGTCAATTGTGCCAATACTAAATTTTCTGCACCATATCTGGGTGAATAATCAATCAAATCTTTCATTTCTTTCCACTGTTGGTGTAATTGTAGTGCCCTTGATTTCTTCCTGCTCAAAGCATCAGCAACCACATTAGCTTTACCCAGATAGTATTTACTGTAAAATCATAATCCTTTAGAAATTCTAACCATCTCCTTGTCTTAGATTCAGTTCCTTCTGAGAAAATATGTACTTTAAACTCTTATGGTCAGTATAAACTTCAAATTGTTTCCCATACAAATAGTGCTCCAGATCTTCAACGCATGTATAATTGCTGCTAATTCCAGTTGGATAATTCTTTTCATGATCTTTCAGTTGTTTGGAAGCATAAGCTACCACTTTCCCATGTTGCATAAGAACACATCCAATTCCTCTTTGAGATGCATCCGTGTACACTATAAATCCTCTCGATTCTTGAGGTAAAGTAAGAATTGGAGCTGTGGTAAGCTTCCCTTTAATTTTGAAAACTAGCCTCACATTTCTCATTCCACACAAAAGGTTTCTTTTATGGTTAACTGAATCAAAGGCGTAGCTATGGAGAAAACCTTCAATAAATCTTCTATAGTCCAGCTAATCCCAAGAAACTTTGGATTTCTGATGGATTCTTGGGTCTTTCCCAATTCACAATTGTTTCAATTTTACTTGGGTCTACTGCTACACCTTTTCTAGAAATCACATGGCCCAAAAAGTTCACTTCCTTGAGCCAGAACTCACATTTACTTAACTTAGCATATAACTGATGTTTTCTTAAGGTTTGTAGTATATTTCTCAAATGCTCCTTGTGTTCTTTTTCAATAGAAGAATATATCAACACATCATCTATAAACACCACCACAAAGTTGTCCAAATAAGGTTGGAATACCCTATTCATCAAATCCATAAATATCGTAGGTGCATTAGTGAGTTCAAAGGAAGTACCAAAAACTCATAGTGTCCATATCTGGTTCTAATGCTGTCTTGGGAATATCATCTTCTTTAACTATCAACTTATGGTACCCAGACCTTAGATCTATCTTAGAGAATATTGTGGCAGACCGAAGTTGATCAAATAAGTCGTCAATTCTAGGTAGTGGATATTTGTTCTTGATTGTGACTTGATTCAACTTCTTATAATCAATACATAATCTGAGGGATCCATCTTTCTTTCTTACAAACAATACTGGAGCTCCCCATGGTGACACACTTGGTCTAATGAAACCTTTGTCTAATAAGTCTTGCAACTGCTTCTTTAATTCTGTCAACTCGGTTGGTGCCAATCTATAAGGGGCTATAGATATAGGTAAAGTCCCAGGTAAAAGTTCAATAGTAAAATCAATTTCTCTACTTGGAGGTAATCCCGATAAATCATCAGAAAAAACTTCTGAAAATTCCTTTACAACATCGATATCTTGAATTGATATCTGTTTATGCTCATTTGATATAGCCATTACACTTTCTAGGTAACCTTGACAACCGTTTTTCAGCCATTTAATGGCTTTAAGTGTTGATATAGTCTTCTTGTTTCCATTGGCTTTTAGACATCTATAACTAAAATATGCTAATCTTGGCCTTTTAAACGTTAAAATTTTCTTATGGCAATCTAGTAATGCATGATTTTGTGCTAACCAATTCATTCCCAGTATAATGTCAAAATCTTGCATGTTATCCAATACATATACATATGCGGTAAGTTCATGCTCTCCTATTTTCAGATTCACTTCAGGGATGACAGAAGTAAGAATAGCTATTTGACAAGTAGGACAGTCAAGTACCATACTTCCTACCAACTTCTCTAGTTTCTGAGATATATAATTAACAAATACCCGAGAAATAAAAGAGTGAGTAGCTCCAGGGTCACTATAGGTTTGCATCAAGGTTCTGCCCTAAGTCCATATCTCTTTGCTCTGGTTATAGATGAGGTGACAAACATTTGCATGATGATATCCCTTGGTGTATGCTATTTGCAGATGATATTGTCTTAATTGATGAGAGTATTGATGGTTTAAATGTTAAGTTAGAAAGTTGGAGACATGCTTTGGAGTCTAAAGGTTTTAAAATTAGTAGGAGTAAGTCTGAGTTTATGCACTGTAATTATAGTAATCAAAGGGTTCCTCAAGGAGATGTGGTTCAAATTGATGGTCAAGATATTTCTAAGAGTAGTAGCTCTCGATACTTGGGATCTATCATCCAAGAGAATGGGGAGATTTATGACGATGTGGCACATAGGATTAAGGCAGGTTGGGTAAAGTGGAGAAGTGCATCAGGAGTCCTTTACGATCGTCGTATACCAGTGAAACTTAAAGGAAAGTTTTATAGAACGGCAGTCAGGCCTGCATTATTATATGGCACGGAGTGTTGGGTAGTGCGAAAGGAACACGTAAACAAAATATGTGTAGCAGAGATGAGGATGCTGAGATGGATGTGTGGTAAGACTAAGAAAGATAAGATTAGGAATGAGCGCTTCCGTGAGGATCTGGGGATAGCTCCAATTGATAGAAAAATGAGAGAAAATAGACTTAGGTGGTTTGGACACGTGTACCGTCGCCCTAACTCGGCGCCGGTTAAAAGATGTGACCAAATTTTAGTGGATGCTAGTAAAAGAGCTAGGGAAGGCCTAAAATGAGATGGTGCGATGTTATCAAGAAGGATTTGGACTTTTTGAGTTTAAACACGACTATAGCACTTGATAGAAATCTTTGGCGGAAAAGGATTCATGTAGCCGACCCCAAATAATGGGATAAGGCTCTGATGATGATGATGATGATGATGATACATATTTTCAGTCAGGAGAATACCTTCAGCCACAATGGGGATGTCTTGGGCTTCCTCCTTTGTCAGAGCAAAGACCCTAGCTGGTCCTTTGGGTGGTTGTCTTGGGGCTTGCTGAAAGTAGGGTTGTGGCTTTTGTGCTTTTGACTAGTCTGCTTTGGGTGGACAGTCCCTAATCAGATGTCCTTTCTGACCACATCCATACATTTTCCCGCTACTTTCCAGCATTCATCATCGGGGTGTCTTCCTTCACATTGAGCACACATGGGCCAACTCTTTTTCTATTCTCCCTACTGCTTGGTTGGATCAACCTTTTGCTTCTGACCTTTCGTTTCCTTGGTATACAAATTTTCTTACTACCCCCATTGGTTTCTTTGTTTTTCATATACTCCATAAACTCAGATTCCACTATAAACGTAGTCTTTAGTGCCACTGCCATGCTCTAGGGATCTAGTGGAGCTACCCTGCTCCTCACATTAGGTTTCAATCCTCTCACAAACTTCTTTACCCTTCTGAGTTCATTGTCACAAATGTGAGGTGCATACTTTTCCAGTTCAGTGAATTTCGTTTCATATTCTGCCACAATCATGTCTTTTTGCTCCAACTGTAAGAATTCCACTTCTTTCCTATCCTTGACGTGTGGTGGAGTGTATTTCTCATACAACTCTCTCAAAAATTCTTCCCAACTAATGTTATCTCCTCTATTTTTGAATGCATTTCTCATGGCAGATTGCCAGCATTCATCTGCTCTATCTTGAAGCATATAAGTCGCCAATGTGACTTTGTCTTCTTCTTCGCATCTAATGGTCTTAAATATCTTTTCCATCTCTCTAACCCATCCTTCTACAACCTCGGGGTGACTACTTCCTTTGAAGGCTGGAGGTCCCATCTTCTTAAATTTTTCTAACAACGATGCTCCAAAAATTCTTTCTCCACCTATATCTTGTTGGTTCTTCATTAGTGTTTGCACCAACCCCTAAAATGTCTGCATAAAAGTGGCAAAATCAAGAGTCCCAACACTTCCTTCTTGAGAGTTTCTGGCCGATGGAATATTAGGGACTTCCTCCCTAGAACCTTCCTCAATCTCCTCAAGTCTATCCCCGCTGGATGTGTCGACAGCTTTCCCTTTGTCTGCCATTTCCTAGTGTAGACGCCGCCTTTTCGCTTTTTCAAGGTTCCTTCGGGACCCTGAAGAAGAGAGAAAGAAAAGAAGGCCCATAAAGAGCGATGATATATATCGGGTGGGATGGAAAGATATCGTGATCTCCAGGTACGCGAGGGTACCGAATGGAGGTGCATGACGAGGGGTGCGGATGGAAGAATGATCGCGTGAAATACCTGTTGGAGCGTGGGGAGATTGCGCGGGGGATGCGGGTTCCTCTTCCTCTACGAGCACGACCGGCCGTGGTAGAGGGCGCTTTCCTTGTTGATTACCCTAAAAAGGAAAAAGACAAAGAAAGGAAAGGGGATTAGCCAAATAATGTGCAGTATCGAATCCAAAAGAATGAAATGAAATGAATAAAGAACATGGGGAACGACTTACCGTGTGGTGTCTTTTAAACCCCTAAAAATGTAGGTGTGTGTATGTGTGCATGCACGTGTGTGTGTATAAAGAAAGGAGCCACGTGGGGCCCGGAGGAGTTGAAATGTAAATAAAAAGGGAGAAAGGGGAGGGGGTGCTTCCCCAAATGGTAGATGGCGTGGTGGCGTTGCTGATTGGATGGACAGAGGATGACGACGGCTCCGAACACCTTGGTTCGGAGTTGGGTCGCCGGTCCGGCAGGGCTCTGCCGTGGGGAAGTCGTGGCAAGAATCCGACAGGGCTCTACCGCTCTGAGTGGACCCCCTCTACAAATGACCCTCGGGGGTCTATTAATAGGCAATATAGCTTTGAATCGCATCGGCTTCAGTGGACGTGACTATAAGGTTGAATCACGTCCGAGCGGCACGCCGCGATTTGCAAGCCTTTGATTTGACAATTATAGGGTATGGGCTATGTTTCAAAGTCGCGTCGGGGATGGCCGTCGCGTTCTTGAAACGCGTCGACCTACCCCGCCGCGACTTCATTTTGGGCACGTGGGCCATAAATGCGACGACTTCCGGGGGTCTAGGGGTACGGTACAAGACCTAATCACGACGGCTCAGGAAAATGCGATTTAGAGATTTCCTCGGGATTCGAGGTACGGACACTTGAGTGCGACGACTTTTGGGGCCTAGGGTCTAATCGCATCGGCAAGGTCCGATGGGTTTCTGATTTGAAACGCGTCAGAAAGATAGGACGCGATAAAGCATTTATGAATTTTATTTACAAAAATCCTGTCAAAACTAACATTAGATTCGCGGCGCTCATAGAGGACGCGTTCATAAAATGGCATTGGGCATTTTTCATAAATAAAATAGGTAAATTCCTTGTCGCGTCGGACAAGGCCGCCGCGTTAAGGACCCTTTGGCCTTGTCGTGCCCTAGATGCCCGGTGCGATAATGGAATCACGTCTACCTTGCCGGATGCGTTTCAGCTACCTTCATAAACGCGTCCCGCAGGCCCGTCGCGACTTGGTGAATGTGCCCCGAAGACCCGTCGCGACTTGAAAATAGTGCCCATGACCTCCGGCGAGCCTTGGAAATGAAGGGGAAGCACCGGGGAAGAATGGTGAGATCAAAAAATATTGGGAAAACACTCTTGCAAGGCAATATGAGGGCCATTTGTGGCATCATGGCGCAATATGAAATTTGCCCACGGTGGAGTCAAATTCGCGTGTCTACACCTGGAACACCATCAAACACATCCAATTAATTCATACTAACCACTTCAATTTTAAGAACCAAAATGATCTTTAGAAATTCTAGAATACACACAAATGTTTTATTTATTTCTTTTATGAAAATGGTCATAGAGATATCTATTACTCATAACCTTGCTTTGATACCACCTCTGTAACACCCTCTCCCGACCGCACACACATATACATAACTTTTGATCGGAAGAGGGGTTACGTTGACAAAGTTCGTTATGGGCAGAAAAATCTGTGTAATGCACAATCTAGCAAACCATTCCACAAAGATGTCTTTGAACATATTACACATCAGTAAAGTACAACGTATTAATATCCATCATTTACACAAGACAAGCTTCCTCTCTCTAGACTTTCATTAATACAACAAAACCTCTACAAAACTACTAAAACTATGCTATTCTTCTATATTTCTTCTTCAACAGCAGCGGAATTGTGAATCATCTGTAGCTAAGATTGTACTCACCTTCAATCTGAAAGGGGGTGGAGGAAACAAAGGCATGAGTCGGAGGACTCAGTAGGTAAAAGTAAGCGTATATGGATCAAAAACACATTTGCTCATGAATTTCATACTTAACAGGAACATATAGCTCAATTTGATTTCATAACGAGCTCAAACAAAATTCAGAACAAGAGTCATATATGTCTTTCAAAGTTCATATCATAACTTGATTTGGAAATGAATTCGACAGATATCATACTACTCTCAAGAGGTTACTAAATAACGTAAATACATCCTCAGTGCCTAGGCGATTCCAGCACCTTGAATCTTGTTCATTGCGTAAGAACAGGGTTTATTACCCACCATCATCAGTCCATTGACTTGTATTTACCTACAAACTGTCGCCCACAGCTGATCACAAGTGACTGGTTCTACCATAAGTGATCCTAATCCCTCCTTAAAGAGAACACTGTCTTCAGATCATAAGTTACATTTCATAAGCACAATAGGGATACAAATTCAAGGATAGTTTGATTGAAGATTAATTAAATCATCTTGGTAATAAAGTAGTTTAGAGTCCAAGAAAATGAGATAACAACTTGTGTGGTCAATAATATAGTGAGTCTTCAGGGGATGGGACAAGAATAGGTGCTGAAAACATAACAGGGCAGCATCTGTCGACAGCTAGAAGGTAGCTGTCGACAGCTACTGGTTTCTAGAACCATGTTTTTAGAATTTGAACAATGTCTGTCGATAGGCAAAAGTCATCTGTCGACAGGTCAGGGTCATCTGTCGACAGATAAGAGTTATCTGTGGACATCTACTGTTTTTTTCAGAAGTTTTGGGTTCTGATAGCTTGAGGCCTGTTGACAGATGAATTCCATCTGTCGACAGCCGCAAGTCCAGCTTCCAAAAATAGATCTACACTACTCTAAAGATTCTTTTAAAGATTCCTATGAATCCAAATATGTTTAACACATCAAAAAGAGTCTTGTTTACATTTTTAAACATTACTTACATGAAGGAAAGAAGTATAGACAATAAGAGTCCAAGCTTTGCATGTGAATGGCATGTAACTGGGAACTTGTAGGAAAAAGACTTTGTAGGAACATATCTACTCCTTTAAGCAATTCTTTCTCAAAGCTAAACAAAATTCACACTAAGAACAAAATCTACAACCTTTGCTGATCACTGATTAAGGACAATATCAAGGCAAGGGTTATCCTCACGGATTTCAACCGAATATGAAAGCAAACGAAGTGAGAGTTCTACTGAACATGGGTCAATCAGAAAACTTGGGCTTTCACGAATGAAGAAGTTGTAAGCATAACCTTAAGGGACTAGAATGAAAACACAGGAAGGAACCTACCAGTCTTTAAGATTTATGAACTCCTTTCTTGTTCCAGTGAGTATATCTTTTACTCCACTAGGAAAATAACAACGCCGACGGAGTAATAGTCACAGCAAGAGCGACAGTAAGATAGGGATGACAACTTTTAGCAGCTATAGTCCCTTCCAGACAATGACAGCAAGAGAGGCAACAACAACAAGAGTGGGTGCTGGTACAGTTGTTGTAAAGATGTGAGCGAAAGCTGGGGGTTTGTTTTTATAACTCAGCATGCTTCCCATGCACGTTGACACATTCATGCCCAGATGTAACAGTACATGTTAAGCATGCTCTTCTCATAGCTTAACACCTAAGGGACTTACATGTGAGACTCCCACTTAAGTGAGGTGGCTACCCCAGCTCCTTACACGTAAGCTAAATAAATCCCCAGAAATCCACCTCCGTAAATAGCCATAATTCAGCTGGCCCAAAGACCCTCATGTAAATATATCCAAATGATGTCCATTTGCATTGAAATTTCAGCCATAGACTAATGAAAAGGTTTTACAAATTATGGTGATTTTATTTTAATTTTTAGAATTTATTTTCCACTGGGTGAAAAATCACTCGAAAAATAGTTGCGTCGGCTAAATCTCGAGATCCGTACGTCAACAATTCTGAATCTTTACATTTTTGATATCACCATATTTTTATAAGAATTATGGTGTTCTCGGATCTCATTTTTGTTACAGAATTCCGATGTTGCCCTGTCGAGATGCGCACGACCGAAAATGGTACCGGTACATGATAATGTGTCATAAACACACTCTTAATCCTAAATATCTCAATTTAAGTTTAATTGATTTGTATAAACAAGAATTTCTAAGTAAATCATGATATTTAAAATTCGAAGATATTACAAAGAAGGTATGAGAAAGCCCACTGCACCGCTACTAGCTAAGAAAGCATGCTAGCCTATCAAGGAAATAGAAGCGGCAACTACTACAACTGGCATATCTGGCCACCAGTTGCTAACGTGGATAAAACACTCACACACACGTGCTACAAAAAAAGAATACTCAGTACCTCACATGCATAGACCTAGAAGCAACAACGACAATGGCAAACACTAGTTTCGTAGGCAAAAACACATTCCAACTATCGCTCCATGCCTAACTACCTCCACCCACTTGTAGTTAGGATAGGCTACAACCCCTCACCTATTTATCTCTATAGGTTTCGAAGTCTATAGATTGAGGCAAGTGAGAAAACACAATATTAGTTGGAGACCTGCACATCTGCAAAGTGTCTACATCCATAACCACGAGTACACTTGAGCAAGCAACAACAAGTTGTATCAGGCCATCTTTCCCCTTCTCGAATGAGGCACAACAAAGAGGAGTCTAGAGAGATGGCACCAAGTCCTTTAAGTGTACACAACACTAGGACTAGACCTCATCAGCATATATAGCGCAAGCTGCACAGTACCAAAGTACCTGACTGATGAGCGCCATGCTAAGACAGTAGCATAGACAACTGTTAACTTACGGAACATAGAAATCCATAAGGGCACACAGCCTTAGAACAAGGTAACCCTAGGGATTACTAATACCACAAACATGCATCCTTACTAAAATGCATCTGTGATGCACTAAGACCACAACCATGTCCTTCTTAATCAAACCTACCATAGAGTTGCCTCATATGTACAAACATAAGACCATGCATCATCAGTTAGTTCCTCAAACCATGAGCCTAGCATAATACACCTAGATCTATATTAGGAATAACTCAACCAAACACTGAGGCATGGATACACAACAATCCGCCATCAACATTGGTATGTAAATCGAAGCACATCATACATAGTCAAGTATACTCGTAGAAAGATAGAGAGTTCAACTCCCCATGACTGCACCTTAGAACCATGAAGAAACCCATTCGGCACTCAAGAAGCACTTTTAGGGCCTCAAGAGATCATTGGCCCAAACCTGTTAAAAGATGTGGTCGCAAGGGTGACCACGACTAGAAAGGCTAGATGCACCAATCACAACCATCGCGTTTGAAGACTCGGTGATCTCCTTAACCATGACACTAAATCCTAATGTGCCATTTAGCACTACCACATTAACACTTGCTTAGCGCATCGAGTTTTAGCACCGTGTTTATAGTCGTGGCGACTGTAACTGACGCACTAAGACACATAAATTTGGAACTTTTTAGAAACACTCTAGATTGGCCCTCTTGACCCAAAAATCTCCCAATAGGGAATTAAACCATGGAGAGTAAGAAGAAGAAAACATTCCTTTGATCATAAACACTGTAGAACATGCACCAATCGTGATAGAAGACGACAAAAATGCTAAGAACCATCTAACACACCCTTCACGTACTACTCCCTCACCAGAAAGGCTATAAACCACATGGCCTCTCGCCTAATCATGCAAATCTAGTAAGAATCTCATAAAGAAACATGATTAGAACAAGGTCGGAGCATCACCCTATCTCCATATCGACAAAATGACTAGTTTAGGCCTTTACGAAGGTTGGAAACTACCATTTCACAATCTTTACCTCGCATCAACACCAATAGCTTAATGCAAAGCATCATGCTGTTGCCACCTCGTCTACTTCCCATTGTCGGACATCGAAGGAGTGGAAGAGGAAGAAAGGGAAGCTCTGTATCTCTAAGGCATGGGTGAGAGGAGAGAGGCAAGAGATGAGAAAATGAGGGGGAGAGAGAGGGTTTTTGGGGAAAATATAAAGCCATAAATTTCCAAGCTAAATGTGGTCACCATGCCTGATACATCTTTGATCAAGATGCGTCGCCCAGTCCCAACGCGTTTCTAACGTAACATATACATTAAGGACTGGCATATGTCACACCTTGGGGCACGTGTCACAGACACACAGACACATGGAATACCCCCAGTTGCCGCACATAGACCATCTGCAACATCAAAGCTGCCAAAACCTAAATGTGTCCAACAACCTGACCGCATTTACAGTCGTAGTCATTGATGATGCTGCTTTTAAGAAACCAAAATAGAAATACATAGAAACTCAGAGGGAACGTCCATGGAAAGGTTCAGATAGCAACACCAAGCCTTTCAAAGGTTGGACTAACTCCAAGACCCATCAATCAATATCCAAGCATCCAATATGCTACACTCGGGGAGGATGAAGCTATGCTCAAGGGGAAGTCCTAAACGTCATGTCGGTTGGGAATCACCTACGGGTGTCACCGCCACCATGCCTCCCTCAGCACCCTGGCCTACTTGAGGGGAAGATTCAAGAATGAGAAGTTGTTCATCCAGTTGGGGCCACTTCGGCAAAGGAGCATCCTCGGTGTTTTCTCTAGTAGGGTGAGACTACTGATCATGCAGCTCAGACACCACCTCTTATAGCTGAGGCACCGATAGAGCCTTTAGTTGAAGCTATTTCCTCACCAACGACCATTGACGTAACTTGGCCATAAAAGAACACATCTCCTCATTAGTCAACGGGACCTCCTCACCCTCACCACCCAGTAGTATGGAGGCACTCTCAGTAGTGATGTCATCTACAATAGTCAAAACGACCACCGCGGCCCCTGTAGATACACCTCAGTCACATGTGTCCCCAACTTTCCATAGTCGGTGGCTTCTTCTCACCCCGATAAGTTTCAAGAGATCGTCGAGTTTAGTTAGGTCAACCGTGATTATTTAGGGAGATGCCCTGGGTTGTCGGGTGCCATGGGGTGCTCCTATGGTGGTCGTGGGCTCCTGGGTCGTCGATGGACCAGCACCATTAGGTTCCCCCGATTTCTCGACCATGTAGGAATATCGTAAAGTTCCCCTAGTGAACACCACCAACCATGCCTGAGAAACCTCTCTCTAGGAGATGTCCAGAGTGGTTGTGATGGCGACCACCCCCCGCCCTCAAAAGTCCATCAAGATTTGGTGGATCTTTATGGTCGCAAGGAGAGGCTGGTTCAAGTGGAGTGTCATTAAGCATAACTAAAGCCCACTCACCAGAGGTAGATTAGGATGACCTGCAAAAGTCAAGTGGATAAGATTAGATCAAAGAAATCATCGGCTGAGCAAAAAAGATGAACCTCGACACCTGCCTAGCACTATCGAGGGACTGATCCGATATGACGACCCAACCAACAAACTGACACCACAACCGTGCTTGTTGGTAGACTTCCCAGGAAGGTCACCCATCTTGAGACTTCTCCCAACTGAGCACGATTAACTTCAAAGTTTTTTTCCTACTCGAGCTCTAAAAATGACTAGTCCAAATTATTAGTAGTCTGCTGATTTAGTCCATTTAACATATTCTTATATGAGGTGTTATAATCTACCCCTCTTATATAAGCAACGTCCTCGTCACTAGGTACATGTAGCATAGTCAAACCCCAGGCAGACAAAATTTTAGAGGTGGCCCCCATAGGTTCAAGAGGTGGCTCCCATAGTGTAACACTTTGTCCTGTGTGGCACTTAGTTCCTACACTTTCAACTGAGGTATGTCTCTGATATTATTTGTGACAACCTAACCAGAAAATTGACCCAACAACCGTGCTTGTTGGTAGACTTCTCAGGAAGGTCACCCATCCTGAGACTTCCCCCAACTGAGCATGATTAATTTCAGAGTTCTTTTCTTGCTCGAGCTTCGAAAATGACTAGTCCAAGTTATTAGTAGTCTACAGATTTAGTCCATTTAACATATTCTTATATAGGATGTTACAATTTTGTAACGACCCAACTAGCAAACTGACCCAACAAATGTACTAGTTGGTGGACTTCCAGAAAAGTCACCCATCCAGAGACTTCCCTCAACTGAGCACGATTAACTTTGGAGTTCTTTTCCTACTCGAACTCTGAAAATGACTAGTCCAAGTTGTTGGTAGTTCACTGATTTAGTCTATTTAACATATTCTTATATGAGGTGTTAAAATCTACCCCTCTTATGTAAGTGACGGTCCTCTTGTTGTTCACATATAGCACACAGTCAAATCTCAGACAAGCAAGACTCTTAAGGTGGCTCCTATAGTGTAGCACTTTGTCCTGTGTGGCACTTAGTTTTTGCACTTATGTGATGACCTAATCAGCAAACTGACCCAACAACAACCATGTTAGTTGATAGACTTCCCAAAAAAGTCACCCATCCTGGGACTTTCTCCAATTGAGCACGATTAACTTCAGATTTCTTTTCTTGCTCGAACTCTAAAAATGTCTAGTTCAAGTTGTTGGTGATTCACTGATTTAGTCTATTTAACATATTCTTATATGGGGTGTTACATCCCAGCTCTCTTCAACAACTTTAGCATGAGGAGAGACTCCGCATTGTGCACAATGCACCCTAGGAGTAAATATGTGGCCTACTCCTCGGCATGGTCTACATAAGGAGATGCATCGCCACAGAAGTAATGCCTAAAAGAGATGCAAGGGAAGCACCGCTCTCTACCCTCATCGGCATGAGAGATAATCACAAACCTCTCTCCCTAGTCCTTGATCTTGAATAATGGGAGAATATATATATATATATATATATATATAATATATATATATATATATATATATAGAGAGAGAGAGAGAGAGAGAGGAGAGAGAGAGAGAGATGTGCTCAAGAACTTCATTAAGTGGTAGGCAAAAGATATGTTGGACCCATGAGTTACTATTATTTTTTACTATCTAAGCACTTCATTTTATTTTGCAACTATCCTATTGAGTTTTGACTATATTTGGATACCCAAAAGCTAACGTAATAACCTGTTTATTTGAGTATTATACTACCTAATTCCTCTTTGAAGATTATTATTTATGTATCCATAAGTTAATAGCTAAATCCTTAACCTAATTTCTGCTATGTATTTTCTATCAGATTTCTTTTAAATCTATTGCTAATAAATTAACAAATTGACCATAAAATATGAATATGCATACATCATGGATATTGCCACCTTGAGAATATGTGGACTGCAACCTATATAAGCATCCATAAGGATGAAGTCATTTGGGACTCAATGACAATGAGTCATTTTTGAAAATCTTGATGGATATGAAATTAGGCGGGGATTCATCCTATGGTATTACACTTTGCCAAAACTCTAGTGTCATTGCCTAGGTACTGAGTGAATTCATATGTGTGTGATCTCAATAGTGGTTTGTGATGCATGTTCGATTATGAAAGTGAAAATTTGATATGACTGTGTTAAGAAAATTAAGATTTGTATCATTTGTTATCCATGCTTTAAATTATGCTATTCGACCTAAATTCTTATATACTTTCTTTAGGTTACAATTATTATGCATTCTGAGCTTCAATATATGAATTATGAAACATTTTGTTACTACTATTTATTAATGTCTATAGAGTCATTGACACACTAGTTTATTGACATATTTTTTAGGAAATATAAAAGACATTCTAAAACAAGCCCAAGAGAGAGATTAGATTCCATCATTGCACTATATTTTCTCTCTTGAGAGGTTACTTTGTGTGATGGACCACGTCGTTCAAACTCGTTAACTTAATAACGAGTTTGACCTGACTCCGCCTCCCGCGAACAAGCCGAAGCCTCGCCAGGGATATCACACACATGTCCGTGAAAACACAAAGGAACATGAACGCGCGACATTGTTGACTGTGCATTTTCGTTGTCCAGAGTTCCTCACACAAGTCAATATGCACACTTCGTCTAAACTGTCTCACAAAATTAAAACAACAAATATGAACTAGCATGGTGGTGAGAACATGTCATATCCACGGAGAGGCTGAATAGAGCTTGAATTAAACTACTTTGACTTGAAATCTCTGTCGACAATGTATTAAAAGTGCACTACAAGAAAATGCGCTATTTCCGACGGACTGAATCCGTCGGAAATCCGTCGGTATTCTGTCGGAAAAGGCGCCTTCCGACCGCTTTCCGTCCAAAGCTCGTCGGAAACTGTCCGTCGGAAATACTTGGTCAGAAATTTCCGACGGATGACAATTCCGTCGGAATTCGGTCGAAACCTCCGACAGATATAATCCGTCGGGCAAGCCGTCAGTATTTTCCGACGGAATTGCCGACGGTGTTTTGCCGTCGGTAATTTATCAGTTTCGACGGACACTTATCCGTCGGCCAATCCGTCAGTATTTTCCGACGGCATTACCGACGGTCTGTTTCTGTCGGTAATTTATAAGTTCCGACGGATACTTATCCGTCGAAATATCCATCGGAAAATACACATTTTTTTTTAAAAAATAGGCAAATAAAAATGATTTGTCAACATTGCTACAATGTCAAACCTGCTACAATATTCATAAATTTAACAAATACTAACAATCAACATAAAATCATAAAATACAATAAATATAAAATCATATACAATAATGAATACAAAAATCAACATAGATCTGCTAGATCGTCTGCTGTCCCTGCCTCGTCATCGTCTGGAGCTGGATCCTATATTAAAACAAATTAAAATGAGAAACATTAATAATAAATAAAAGACATACAGTATTTTCAAAAATGAAATTTAAAACATGTGATTATTTCTCAAGCTTAATACAATACTATTTTTAGATCCATCATTTTCTTGGGTGTTTTTTAGATCCGTCCTTTGAATGCCCAACCCAATCCGAAGATCCAAATTGGATTCCGTCGGTTCCCACACGTCACTTTAACCCACCCGGTCGTGTTGGAGAAAACGACACGTCGATCGGATCACTATTTGGGATTTTAGACCCTCGGGTTGCGTGTTTTAACCATTTATATATACTTGGCCGTGTTTTTAGATCCGTCCTTTGAATGCCCAACCCAATCCGGGGATCGAAATTGGATTCCGTCAGTTTCTACACGTCACTTTAACCCACCCGGTCGTGTCGGAGAAAACGGCACGTCGATCGGATCCCTATTTGGGATTTTGGACCCCCGGGTTGTGTGTTTTAACCTTTTATATATACTTGCCCATTTTTACATCCATCCTTTGAATGCCCAACCAAATCCGGAGATCCAAATTGGATTCTGTCAGTTTCTAGACGTCACTTTAACCCACCCGATCGTGTCGGAGAAAACGGCACGTCGATTGGATCCCTATTTGGGATTTTGGACCCCCGGGTTGTGTGTTTTAACCATTTATATATGGTTGACCGTGTTTTTAGATCCGTCCTTTGAACGTCCGACCTAATCCAGAGATCCAAATTAGATTCCCTCAGTTCCCACACGTCACTTTAACCCACCCAGTCGTGTCGGAGAAAACGGATCGCCGATCCGATCCCTATCTGGAATTTTGGACCCCCGGGTTGTGTGTTTTGACCCTTTATATATAATTGGGTGTTTTTTAGATCCGTCAATTGAACGCCCGACCCAATCCGGAGATCCAAATTGGATTCGGTCAGTTCCCACACGTCACTTTAACCCACCCAGTCGTGTCGGAGAAAACGGCACGCCGATCCGATCCCTATTTGGGATTTTGGACCCCCGGGTTGTGTGTTTTGACCCTTTATATATACATGGGTACTTTTTAGATCCGTCAATTGAACGCCCGACCCAATCCGGAGATCCAAATTGGATTCCGTCAGTTCCCACACGTCACTTTAACCCACTCGGTCGTGTCGGAGAAAGCGGCACGCCGATCCGATCCCTATTTGAGAATTTGGACCCCCGGGTTGTGTGTTTTGACCCTTTATATAAACTTGGGTGTTTTTTAGATCCGTCAATTGAACGCCCGACCCAATCCGGAGATCGAAATTGGATTCCGTCAGTTCCCACACATCACTTTAACCCACTCGGTCGTGTCGGAGAAAACGGCACGCCGATCCGATCCCTATTTGGGATTTCGGACCTCCGGGTTGTGTGTTTTGACCCTTTATATATACTTGGGTGTTTTTTAGATCCTTCAATTGAACGCCCGACCCAATCCGGAGATCCAAATTGGATTCCGTCAGTTCCCACACGTCACTTTAACCCACCCGGTCGTGTCGGAGAAAACGACACGACGATCCGATCCCTATTTGGGATTTTGGACCCCCGGGTTGTGTGTTTTGACCCTTTATATTTACTTGGTGTTTTTTAGATCCGTCAATTGAACGCCCGACCCAATCCGGAGATCCAAATTGGATTCTGTCAGTTCTCACACGTCACTTTAATCCACCCGGTCATGTCGGAGAAAACGGCACGCCGATCCGATCCCTATTTGGGATTTTGGACCCCCGGGTTGTGTGTTTTGACCCTTTATATAAACTTGGGTGTTTTTTAGATCCGTCAATTGAACGCCCGACCCAATCCGGAGATCGAAATTGGATTCCGTCAGTTCCCACACGCCACTTTAACCCACCCGGTCGTGTCGGAGAAAACGGCACACCGATCCGATCCCTATTTGGGATTTTGGACCCCCGGGTTGTGTGTTTTGACCCTTTATATATACTTGGGTGTTTTTTAGATCCGTCCATTGAACGCCCGACCCAATCCGGAGATCCAAATTAGATTCCGTCAGTTCCCACACGTCACTTTAACCCACCCGTTCGTGTCGGAGTAAACGGCACGCCAATCCGATCCCTATTTGGGATTTTGGACCCCCGGTTGTGTGTTTTGACCCTTTATATATACTTGGGTGTTTTTTAGATCCGTCAATTGAATGCCCGACCCAATCCGGAGATCCAATTGGATTCCGTCAGTTCCCACACGTCACTTTAACCCCCCGGTCGTGTCAAAGAAAACGGCACGACGATCCGATCCCTATTTGGGATTTTGGACCCCCGGGTTGTGTGTTTTGACCCTTTATATATACTTGGGTGTTTTTTAGATCCGTCAATTGAACGCCTGACCCAATCCGGATATCCAAATTGAATTCCGTCAGTTCCCACACGTCACTTTAACCCACCCGGTCGTGTCGGAGAAAACGGCACGCCGATCCGATCCCTATTTGGGATTTTGGACCCCCAGGTTGTGTGTTTTGACCCTTTATATAAACTTGGGTGTTTTTTAGATCCGTCAATTGAAAGCCCGACCCAATCTAGAGATCGAAATTGGATTCTGTCAGTTCCCACACGTCACTTTAACCCACCCAGTCGTGTCGGAGAAAACGGCACGTCGATCCGATCCCTATTTGGGATTTTGGACCCCCGGGTTGTGTGTTTTGACCCTTTATATATACTTGGGTGTTTTTTAGATCCGTCAATTGAACGCCCGACCCAATCCGGAGATCCAAATTAGATTCTGTCAGTTCCCACACGTCACTTTAACCCACTCGGTCGTGTCGGAGAAAACGGCACGCCGATCCGATCCCTATTTGGGGTTTTGGACCCCCGGGTTGTGTGTTTTGACCCTTTATATATACTTGGGTGTTTTTTAGATCCGTCAATTGAACGCCCGACCCAATCCGGAGATCTAAATTGGATTCCGTCAGTTCCCACACGTCACTTTAACCCACCCGGTCGTGTCGGAGAAAATGGCACGCCGATCCGATCCCTATTTGGGATTTTGGACCCCCGGGTTGTGTGTTTTGACCCTTTATATATACTTGGGTGTTTTTTAGATCCGTCAATTGAACGCCCGACCCAATCCGGAGATCCAAATTGGATTCCGTCAGTTCCCATACTTCACTTTAACCCACCCGGTCGTGTTGGAGAAAACGGCATGCCGATCCGATCCCTATTTGGGATTTTGGACCCTCGGATTGTGTGTTTTGACCCTTATATAAACTTGGGTGTTTTTTAGACCCGTCAATTGAACGCCCGACCCAATCCGGAGATTGAAATTGGATTCCATCAGTTCCCACACGTCACTTTAACCCACCCGGTGGTGTCGGAGAAAATGGCACACCGATCCGATCCCTATTTGGGATTTTGGACCCTCGGGTTGTGTGTTTTGACCCTTTATATATACTTGGGTTTTTTAGATCCGTCAATTGAACGCCCGACCCAATCCGGAGATCCAAATTAGATTCCGTCAGTTCCCACACGTCACTTTAACCCACCCGGTCGTGTCGGAGAAAACGGCATGCCGATCCGATCCCTATTTGGATTTTGGACCCCCGGGTTGTGTGTTTTGACCCTTTATATATACTTGGGTGTTTTTTAGATCCGTCAATTGAACGCCCGACCCAATCCGGAGATCCAAATTAGATTCCGTCAGTTCCCACACGTCACTTTAACCCACCCGGTCGTGTCGGAGAAAACGGCACGCCGATCCGATCACTATTTGGGATTTTGGACCCCCGGGTTGTGTGTTTTGACCCTTTATATATACTTAGGTGTTTTTTGGATCCGTCAATTGAACGTCCGACCCAATCCGAAGATCCAAATTGGATTCCGTCAGTTCCCACACGTCACTTTAATCCACCCGGTCGTGTGGGAGAAAACGACACGCCGATCAGATCCCTATTGGGATTTTGGACCCCCGGGTTGTGTGTTTTAACCCTTTATATGTAATTTGTTGGTTTTTAGATCCGTCAATTGAACGCCCGTCCAATCCTAAGTATATGAATTAATACTAATACTGACCTGAGCTGCTGGCTGTGTGGGGCGTACTCCCTGCATTATTGAGATGAACTGCTGAACCATATCGATGAACTGCGTCTGTAGCTGTACCCGCTGCGTCCTATCTCTCTCTACCTGCTGCGCCTGTAGCTCTACCGCTGCGTCTATAGCTCTACCCGCTGCGTCTGTAGCTCTGTACGTAGCTCCTTCCGGATGATGGCTCTAATGTCCTCTACACCACTGACGGGCGGCGCAGAAGATGAACTCGCGTGTGCCGGGGGAGCGATCGAACTGGCATATGAGGACAACACTCGATGAGTATCCAGGCTGTCCCCAAAGCCGTACACTCGACCCTTCCTCGGCACTCCCGCTGCCTCGACCCAAGCGTCCGCATCCAAATCTAGCTGGGGAGTGCCCTCTGTGTAGCGCTCCGCCATCGTCCTGTCGTACGTCTCCTGTAAAATAATTTAAATTAAATTATTGAAAACAAATTACTTTAATATCATAATTGAATTCATAATTTAAAGCTTGACTTACAGCAATCGTGCAGGCACTCTCGATAACATAGTCATCCGTCCCCTTCCGCTTATGAGTCTGGTCAAATAACTCGCGGAAAGTAGGGACACGCTCCAGGTTGTGATGCTTAAAATTCAACAAAATTAATTAGTTTTACAATAATAATCCATATGTATATATGAATCGAACAATAAAATACTTACCAATTTTTTATTGTGGGTCGCATAAGATACGGATCCACTAGTATGCACATTCTTCTCCAGTTGAGTTGCTCTGTTGCGTATTGCTGCCTGTGACCGCTGCTGCCATGGTCTAGCAGCCCAACGCTCGCAAAGGGACTCCCAATAGTCCCTCCGCAGCCAAACAGGGCCGTAATCCACCCAAGCCATAAGATCCCGGTTGCCTGTGGTCTTCATTGCCTTGTCCCATACCTCCCACATCGACTTTCTTAATTAGTCTGGGCCGTAATCTCCCAGAACGGCTCGAGCTCGAGGGAGATCCTCAGGTCTCGTGAACGCGAACCTCCGCTGTAAAGAATAAAATTAATCAACGTTCTGCAATAAACCCAAATTAATAATAATTGAATAAATGACTTCAACTCTTCTAAAAATAAAAATACCGTAAACATGTCAAATAATAAATCCTGGACTGGCACCGGGAAGTCTCTCCATGCATCCACTGGTCCTGGAATATGTGCGTGGACCAGCGTCGTAATATAGCAGGAAGCAGGACTGGGATCTATCTTGCCCCTGCAATTCCACATTAATTTTCTACATGAAATGTATATCCTAAATAACAAATACAGTAACACGAGATGATGAACTTTACCCTGAGATCCAGCATGGTTGTCGTCCTGGTAGCTGAGGCCCCTCCTCAGCTGCTGGATGCTGGCTCTCCACCTCTGTTGAAAACAATTTAGTACACTTTTATTGTATAAATTGCAAGAGACCAAACATACTAATCTATTGAAACATATGTTTACCTTGTGTGAGGAAGAAGACGAAGGTGGCACTGCTCGGATGGTCGACAGGGAGGCAAAATTTCATACACATTAGAAAATATGATTCAAATAAACAACATCTAGAAGTTACCTGTCGTTTGGACGACGGGCGTGGACGGGGAGGCAGTCCCTTCAAAAATATGTCACCTTAGAACTTAGAAATTTAATTAAACAACAATATAGAAATTTACCTGTCGCTGGGACGGACGGCCGTTGACGGAGAGGGAGTCCCTGCAAAATTGATGACCAAACTGTCCCCATAATAATATTTCCATTTATTTATATATTATTTTGATGATTAACAAAATAACACTAATGGATTTCTTGAGCCTTGAGAACAGGAAGCAAAAGAAAAATGAAAGATCAAGACAATCTGGTAAGTCCCATCATTTCTATCCAAGTCCCTGTAACGACTTCTTTGATAAGCAGAACGACTTCCTCTTTGACCGGAACACTCAAATCGTTACCGTAACGATTTCTTTAGAACTCACAACGACTCTCTAGCCGTAACGACTTCTTTAGACCTCGTAACGATTTCTTTAGAACTCGCAACGACTCTCTAGCCGTAACGATTCTTTAGACCTCGTAACGATTTCTTTAGAACTCGCAACGACTCTCTAGCCGTAACGACTTCTTTAGACCTCGTAACGATTTCTTTAGAACTCGCAACGACTCTCTAGCCGTAACGATTTCTTTAGACCTCGTAACGATTTCTTTAGAACTCGCAACGACTCTCTAGCCGTAACGACTTCTTTAGACCTCGTAACGATTTCTTTAGAACTCGCAACGACTCTCTAGCCGTAACGTTTCTTTAGACCTCGTAACGATTTCTTTAGAACTCGCAACGACTCTCTACCGTAACGACTTCTTTAGACCTCGTAACGATTTCTTTAGAACTCGCAACACGTCTCTATAGCCGTAACGATTTCTTTCTTTATAATTCATAACGATTTCGTGTAACGATTTCTTTACAACTTGATAGTCATAACGATTTCTTTACAACTCGATAGTCATAACGATTTCGTATAACGATTTCTTTACAACTTGATAGTCATAACGATTTCTTTACACTCGATAGTCATAACGATTTCGCGTAACGATTTCTTTATTAGTCATAACGATTTCGTCAACGATTTCTTTACAACTTGATAGTCATAACGATTTCTTTACAACTCGATTAGTCATAACGATTTCACGTAACGATTTCTTTACAGTCATAACGATTTCTTTATTACCATAACGATTTCATAAGTTATGAAGTCAGCAAGATTCTTTTTATCGAATTTCTTGATGCATCAGTATAATGCTTTTTAATAGCGTTGAAAAGTCAAAGTCATATCTTGTCCGTTGACTGCTATGCATTAAATGCTCTCCGATCGTATCTCCCATGCATGCAGACAATATCTTCCATTTCTATGCTACTCTGTCTACGTACTTTTTGGGACAGAAAGGAGCTTTGCTATATACTGCAATATCTGTCCTCTCAACTAACAATAGACAGCAGTCCTAGCTGTCTTCTATTTATTGATGATATGCTTACAGATATCTGACAAGACTCATCTGGACAACGTTGGACACAAGATACAAAGTTCTATGACATCTCTTTGGCGTGTACACCAGGATAAAAGACTGACGATCAGAAGCTTCCTCAGTGACCAGTCTAACGTACACAAGGATAAGAGACAACGGACACTTCAACGTTCGAATTTGAATCAGCAGTTTAAATAGAAGACTCAAGACGAAAAGAGAACACAATAGAGCAACATCGCTTGATTTTAGAAGGAAAGAAATCCATCTCTCACAATCTTTAGAACCTTGAAGAAGAGCGAAGCCTCCACTCCAACCTAGTTCTAAGCTCTTAGCTCTCTGTGCTCAAAAGGAATCTTCTCTTTTGTAAGAGCCTGTGGGTCCTTGGAGAGAAAACCTTGTTAAATCTCTCTCTCTCTCGGGGGCTTAGGAGCTTCAGTGTGTAGCTGGTCAAGCTAGAGTCTGAAGCCTGTTTCCACACTCTTTTCTTATTAGATTGTGTTCCCTTCTGGACGAAGGAAGACCTGGTGGTATCCAGGGTGGTTGTTGTACCCTTCTGGACGAAGGAAGACCTGGTGGTATCCAGGGTGGTTGTTGTACCCTTCAGGCTGAAGGAAGACCAGTTGAGGCTGGGTGTAAGGATCCTTAAGGGGGATTGTACCCTTGGTAGTAAAATCCTGAGGTATTGCTCAGGGACTGGACGTAGGTCTCCTGTGGAGAGGAGTTCCGAACCAGGATAAAAATCCTTGTGTCTTGTGGTTGTGTTTTGTGTGATTGTTGTCTTGTTTGCTCTAACTCTAACCTTGTTATTAAGTTGTGCAATCTTTTCAGTAAACAGTTTTAATCAAAGATCGAAGTTTTAATCCCATTCACCCCCCCTCTGGGCTAGCTAGCTGGGCAACAAGTGGTATCAGAGCCCGTCTCTTCGACAAAGAAGAAGATCCAACGATCTGAAGAGCAAAGATCAATGGCAGCCCAAAGTCACTTCGAAGGTCAGTCTGTCAACAGACCTCCTTTGTTCGATGGTGAAGATTATACGTATTGGAAGACCAGGATGGAATACTTTCTACAAGGCCACGATTATCAAATCTGGTCAATAGTGGAAGAAGGTGATCTGGTCGTCACAAATGAGAAGCACAATGGACAGATGAAGATAGAAAGAAAATCTCCTTGAACTGTAAAGCTAAGAGCATTCTATGTTGTGCTCTAAGCAAGAAAGAGTTCAACAGAGTTTCAGCATGCAAATCCTCCATGGAAATGTGGGAAAAGTAAAAATCACATATGAAGGTACAGACAAAGTAAAGGAGACAAGAATCGACATTCTTGTCACTCAGTATGAAAGATTTCAAATGCAAACAGGTGAGTCTATTACCCAAATGTTTAGTAGATTTACTGACATTACTAATGGCCTAGCAAGTCTAGGAAAGTCATATGAAAATGCAGATATGGTAAGGAAGATTCTCAGATCCCTGCCATCTTCATGGACGGCAAAGGTCACAGCTATCGAAGAAGCTAATGATCTTAAGAAATGTCAGTAGAAAAACTCATTGGGTCTCTCATGGCCCATGAAATAAACATGGAAAGACTAGGAGAATCCTCCAGTAGAAAGAAGCAGTCAAATGCGCTTAAAGCTAATGGGGACTCATCAGAAGAATCCTTAGATAACAGTGAAGATAGCAAAGATAGTGATGATGAAGAAGCCATGCTCTCAAGAAGATTGCAGAGAATCTTGGCAAAGAAGAAGAAGTTCCAGTCTGGTAGGAGGTACTTCAAGAAAAACAAAGATCTCAAGAGACCAGATGGAAAAGATCAGAAGAGGAATGAGCCACTTTGCTATGAATGCAAGAAACCTGGACATATCAAGGCAGACTGTCCAATGTTAAAGAAAAATGATCACAAGAAGAAGGACAGCTCCAAGAAGTTCAGAAGATTCAAAAAGAAAGCCATGGCAGCTGCATGGGACAACAGCAGCGACTCAGATAGTGAGTCAAGCTCGAGCAGTGAAGGTGAAGAAGCCAACTTGGCTCTCATGGCAATACCGAGGATAAGGTAACATCTGATTCTTCTTTCGATTCCTGTAATGACTCAGATTCGGATAATTTGGAAAGTGCATTTAATGAACTCTACGATAAGTATAAAGAAGTGTGTAAACTACTTAAGCTAAGCAAGAAAAATATCACATGTCTCGAAAATACCAACTCAGATTTAAAATCTGAAAACGAAGAACTAGAAAAACAAATAGTTGAGCTTAAGAGAAGAAATGAACTATTATGTGAAAACTTAAAAGACAAGAACAGAAAAATCACTGACCTAGAAAAACAGGAAAACTCAGATGATTTAAGAAAACTGTAAATGAATTAAATGAAGAAAACAATACACTAGCAAGCACCCTAGAAAAATTTACCAATTAAAAACTCTTTAATATTAAAAGGTGCTAGGAGATCGGGTAAAAAGAAAAATGGATTAGGATATACACCCCCAGATAATGAAGAAACCATAATATACCCTAAAACATATCCAACACCAAATTTGTACCCGAACAAGATGTAGCATACAAAGCTGATTTCAAATACATAGAAAAAGTAACTAAGTTATCCTGCTGCAGTCACTGCAACAGGTTAGGACATATAAAATGACATGCCCAACAAGACATAAAAAATGGATATTAAAAGGTAAAGTTGATGATACTAACCAATCAGGACCCAAAAAGAATTTGGGTACCTAAAGCTTGATGTTCTCATTTCAGGTTAACCCTCGAGCATCCAAATGGTATTTGGATAGTGGGTGCTCAAGGCATATGTCAGGCAACAAGAGATATTTGTTGATCTCCAAGCTGAAGAAGGTACAGTCACCTATGGAGATAATGGAAAAGGGACTGTGATAGGAAGCGGGTCTGTGAACATCAAAGGAAAATCAGTCATAAAGGATGTAATGCTGGTCAAAGGGTTAAAGCACAATCTCATCAGCATCAGCCAGTTGTGTGACAAAGGCCATCAAATTCAGTTTCAAGAATCAAAATGCAGTATCTTAAAGGATGGTGCAGTCATATTTGAAGCCTACAGAGAAAGAAATTTGTATGTTCTATATCTCGATGAACTCAAGGATCAAGATGTGTGTTTGGCAGCTAGCAAAGATAAATCAACTGAGTGTGGCACAGAAGATTGGGCCACTGCAGCTTGGATGGGCTGAACAAGCTCAGAAAGAGAAAACTAGTTGAAGGACTGCCAAAGGTAAATTTCAGATTGGATAGCATTTGCAGACCTTGTGCAAGAGGAAAGCACACCAAGAGCTCCTTCAAATCAAAGACTGTAGTAACCACCTCAAGCCCTTAGAACTACTTCACATGGATTATTTGGGCCAATGAGGACTACCAGTTTGGGAGGAAAGAATTTTGGATTTGTAATAGTTGATGATTATTCAAGATTCACTTGGGTATCCTTTTTAGAGCACAAAGATGACACATTTGAAATTTTGTCAGCTTCAGTAAGAAAGTTCAGAAAGATCAGAAATTCTCAATTGTCTCTATTCGATCAGATCATGGTGGTGAGTTTCAGAATGAAAAGTTTGCGAAGTTCTGTGATGATCAAGGAATTGAGCACAACTTCTCAGCTCCAAGGACACCTCAACAGAATGGAATTGCTGAGAGGAAAAACAGAACTCTTTTGGATATGGCAAGATCAATGTTATCAGAATATGATCTGCCAAGATATTTCTGGGCCGAAGCTATCAACACTGCATGTTATATCATAAATAGAGTGATGATCAGGCCAATTCTGAAAAAGACTGCTTATGAACTCTACAAAGAAAAGAAGCCAAAGATTAGCCATTTCAGAGTATTTGGATGTCCTTGCTTCATCCATAACAATGGAAAAAGGGACATTGGTAAGTTGGATGCCAAATCAGATGAAGGCATTTTCATGGGGTACTCCTCTAAACCTAAAGGTTATAGAGTTTTCAATAAACGTTCCTTATTAATTGAACAATCAGTACATGTTATTTTTGATGAATCTAACCCTTCCTTGAAAAAGGAAGAAATTAGTGACATTGATGATGCAGATGTCTTGTCCGAAAAATTAAAGAAAACTTCAATTAAGGACAAAGAGGATCCAACTCTGGAAGAACTGCAGCAAACAGAAATCCAACATAAGATCTTCCAAAGGAATGGAGACATCAGAAAGATCACCCTCCTGAAAACATCATTGGTGATCCATCTGTAGGGGTAAGAACTAGAGGTAATGTAATTCCATGCGACTATTTAGCATTTGTCTCTCAAGTAGAACCTAAGACAGTCAATGAAGCTTTATCTGATGAATCTTGGATACTAGCCATGCAAGATGAACTAAATCAGTTCAAGAGAAACCAAGTATGGTCACTTGTTCCTAGACCATCCAATCATTCAGTTATTGGCACAAATGGGTGTTCAGAAATAAACTGGATGAGTCTGGAATAATCTTAAGGAACAAAGCCAGATTGGTGGCTCAAGGCTACTCCCAAGAGGAAGGCATAGATTTCGATGAAACTTATGCACCTGTAGCTAGACTTGAGGCCATTAGGATTTTACTTGCTTATGCATCTGCACTTGATTTAAAACTTTTTCAAATGGATGTCAAATCAGCCTTTTTAAATGGTTTCATCAAGGAGGAAGTTTATGTTGAACAACCTCCAGGTTTTGACGACTCTGAATTTCCAAATCATGTATTTAAACTACATAAGGCTTTATATGGTCTAAAGCAAGCTCCTAGAGCCTGGTATGAAAGGCTCAGTAATTTCTTATTAAATCATGGTTTCACTAGAGGTAAAGTAGATAGTACATTATTTATAAAATCTAAGGTTAAACATATACTTCTTGTACAAATCTATGTGGATGATATTATTTTTGGATCTACTGATGAATCTCTTTGCAAGTACTTTGAAAAGCTTATGCAGGGAGAATTCGAAATGAGCTTGATGGGGGAGTTAAGCTACTTCCTTGGATTGCAAATCAAGCAAGGAAGGATGGCACTCATATCTGTCAAGCAAAGTACACCAAAGAGCTGTTGAAGAAATTTGGATTTGAAGATGCAAAGCCATTATCAACTCCAATGAGCACATCAACCAGAATGGACAGTGATCAAAAAGGTAAAAGGTAGATCAAAAGAATTATCGAGGTATGATAGGATCATTACTTTACTTAACTGCCAGTAGACCAGACATTTTGTTCAGTGTATGCATGTGCTAGATATCAGGCAGACCCTAGAGAGTCTCACTTAATCTCTGTAAAAAGATATTTAGATATTTAGCTAGAACTCATGATTTAGGTCTCTGGTATCCTAGATCTTGTGAGATAAATCTAATAGGATATTCAGATGCTGATTATGCTGGTTGCAAAGTAGATAGAAAGAGCACCAGTGGATGTTGTCAGTTTCTTGCAGGATGCTTAATATCATGGACATCCAAGAAACAAAATTCAGTAGCTCTATCAACAGCTGAGGCGGAATATGTTGCTGCTGGAAGTTGCTGTACACAACTTCTTTGGATAAAGCAACAACTTGAAGATTTCGGCATTCACATCAAATCAATTCCTCTATTGTGTGATAATACTAGTGCCATCAACCTCACCAAAAATCCAGTTCAACACTCAAGGACGAACACATTGAGGTAAGATATCATTTTATTCGAGACCATGTAGCTAGTGGTAATTTAGAAATTTCGTTTATAGATACAAATGGTCAATTGGCAGATATCTTCACAAAAGCCCTACCTGAAGAGAGATTTACATCTCTTAGAAGGGAACTAGGGATGTGCAATTTGTGAAAGAATTTCTGTGATTTTATTGACATATAAATTTTTCAGATTAAATGAAAAGTTCTCTCTCCGTTAAAGTTAAACAAAACTCAGTTATCTATATGCTTTGACCGCTTCTGTGTAGAAAGTTGTTTGACTTGTCAAACCTTTTTGTCGCTTTCTACCTTTGCCGCCTTTTGGCGCTCCTCCTGTCATTAAAGTAATATTATTTTATCCAAATCGCTTTGAGATCGATTCGTCTTCTACCTTTACCCTTTTTATTCTCTATCTGTTCACCCAAAGCTGATGCCCTAACGATTTTGGGATCGACTCTCTGCATCTTTCGAAGCCTTCTTCTCTTCCCGCGAAGAACTCCTTCGAGAACTTCCGTCCCTTCCATCATCCTCCCTTCCAGAATCTTTCTTCTCTGCACCCATGGCCGCTCCGTTGATCTCCGGAAGTGTTGGGGGCTACAGTGCTGAGTATTTATCCCCAAGGGAGCAAGAAAGATTTACTTTTGTGAAGACAAAGATTTGCGGAAATAAGGCAGTGGATGTTCAGAATCTTGAGAAGAGTGCATGGCCAGGCTAGTTGATACTCTAAGAAGATCGCAGTGGATGGATGTGGTCACCTTCAGTGAGGTAAGCTACCCGGACTTGGTAAAAGCCTTCTACGTCTGTCTGAAGTCAGAAGCAGATGGATCCCTTGTTTCCTCTGTCAAGGGTATCCAAATCAGAATAACCCATGAGCTTTTGCGTGATCTGTTTGGAGTAAAGACCTCTGGATTTAGTGGCATTCACTCTGTGAATGATGAAGTCAAAGGTCTCGGGATTATCGGTCCAGGATTTAAGTTGAAGGATGGGAAGCTTGATATTAATCAGATGTCCGCGTTCAACCGATTGCTTCACTTTATAGTCTGCCAAATCTTAGTTCCCCGTAGTGCTACCTTTTCCTCATGCACTAGGGCAGATTCGGACATAATGTTCTGGGCAATCCAGAACAAGAGATAAACCTGGCCGCAGTGATAATTGAGCGAATGATGTTTGCACATGCTCAGTTATGGGAAACAAAGAGCAAGTTGAATGTTTCCCTTCCGTATGCCATCTTCTGACCAAGATTTTCAAGCACTTTGGAGTAGATCTGTCAGGTGCGGTAGCTGAAAAGATGGGCCAGTCTATAAGGTCCAGAAACCTGAAGAAAAGTGGTTTTCAGTGCAAGAAGGAGTTTGTCGAAAATCCTCTGTGGCTGAAGGAGAAGCAGTTATTGCAGATATTCCAGAAGCAGTAGAAGTAGAGCAAGCAGATCCAGCCAGAGCAGCAGCAGCAAGTGGACCTGATGAAGAAGTTATGGCAGCAGGCCATACTGAGAATTAGTTGCAGATGTGAGGTACAAGCGGTACTCAACAAGATGTTTGTCTTGGAAGAAGCTCCTGCTCAGGGGGAGCAAGAAAGTACTGAAGTCCCTGCTCCCATTCAGGGGGAGCATGCTGAGAGTGAAAAGAGCCAGAGAATGAAGGCCCAAGTGCAAGTATAAATCTTGAGGAGCCTGTCTCTCAGCCAGGTAAGCAGAAAAGAGTTGTTCACAGGAGGTCTAGGAAGGCCATAGGAAAGTAAAGTTGAAGCATGTTATGGCCTTGTTAAAAGCCCAAGGAGAGATCTTGGCATCAGTTCAGTCTGGCATACAAGGAATTGTTTCAAATCAAGCTTCAACCTCCTCAGACGTATCCTCAATAAGAAATGCAATGAGGTATTTCAATAAAGAAATGTCTGATATGAAGAATTTGCTGGCAAATCTTTCAAAGTCTAGTGGTGTCCCTCCTGCACCTACTCAGAGCGGTCCAGCTGAAGTTCCTAGGCCACCAGGGCCTCCCTGAAGTTTCTAGGCCATCAGGCCTCCAGCAGAAGTCCTCAGCCCTCAGGGCCTCCAGCAGAAGTCTCTCGCCAACAGGGCCGCCAGTTCAAGGGTCAGGGCCATCAGGGCCATCAGTTGTAGGTCACCCGGACCAGTGGCAGCCTCAGGGTCTTCAGGACCCTCTCCTGCAGTCAGAGAAAGTCAGGCCAGAGGAAAAGAGCCAGTGTCAGTCTCCAAGGCCCCTGATACTTCATCTCTTGCCACTCCAACCCTCTCCACACCTTCATCTCCTCCTACTGCACCTCCTGCTCCACCAACCATAAAACATCCCATGCCTCGCACCCAACCTTCCTCATCCTCTACTTCCTCTCAACCCTCCTTCTCACCTACTCCAGCTCTCATCTCAGCTTCATCCTCATTAACTCCTCAACCTTCACCTATTAAAACCCAAACATCTCATCCTCAACCAACCTCTTCCTTTAATCCTAAACACTTTTTCTATCCTCCTACTCCTCCTAATTCTGTTACCTTTCCTCCAGTGAAACCTCTGCCTCTTGGTATTTTTGACACCAATGTTCCAGACCATTTTGAAAGGAACACTCTCCTCACCATTCTTTCCACAGCCTCTCACATTCACAGGACTGACCCTCCTAGTCCTGTCCTGAAAAAGAGAAAACCTCTTCCTCTCTAAGCACTCCTTCCACTTCTCTCTACCCTCCTTTATGGTACTCTCTTACCCTTGATCCTAAGAGAAGACCGATCTACAAAGAATACCTCCAGAAATGCATTCTTTCTACCATTTATGGTATTCCTTTTCTCAACCTCTCCGAGCACCTGGCCATTGTTCTCCCTTTTACTCAAATAGCTCAAGCTTTCAAATCCAAAATCTTTGAGGGCACTGAGTTCAAGACTGAAGATCAGTGGGCAGCTATCAAAGGAAACAAGGCTCAGTACTCAAAATACCTGACTGCAAGGGCCGAATCTCTCTCTCTCAGAGCTCACCCACTCACCTTCTCTGAGTGGTTTATCTTCCAGCACAAGAATCTTGGGGCTCCTTCATTTTGAAGGAAATTCGCATTGCCAGAGCTTTTCAGCTGTACAGTGACTTCTGCTACTTGAACAAAATTCCAGAAGTTCAGTTTTGCCAGTTCAACTCGCAGATTACTGTGCTGCAATCAGAGAACCCTCTCAACCTTCCTCTTACAGTAGACTTTGTCTCCTTCAAGGTTGAGTTTCCAGTTCTTCTGCCGAAGCTGCACTCGTTAGTGCTTAATTCAGATGCTGGGTCTCTTGCTTTAGATATGTTTGCAAGACAGTTGGGCCGGATGTCCGCCAAGCAGGGCCGATCTCCCTCTTTTCTGCGGTTCATCTTCAGAGAATATCACTCTGGCCGCATGTCTTCTCAGACCTTAGCTCCACTCATTTCTGAGTGTGAACGACTCACCTCATCAGAATGGGAGCTTCTCTATCGGCATCTTATCAGCAATTGGAAGCTATCAATCAAGATCTGGTCAGTCAGAGGAAGCCTGCTCTTTCTGCAGAAGCCTTTATGGATCTAAATTCCATCGCACCCATACCAGAGCTCTATGCTGTATGGGCATCTAGATATTCTGCCTTCTATGCTTAAAGCAGGATCTGTTAAATCAAAAGCTTCACTATCCAATTTCCTTGGACAGATTTCTCCATAGGGCCAGTTTGGCAAGAGTACTTACTTCAGATTCATTTTGGACAAAACTCAGTATGGAGAATTCTTAGAGCAGCAAAGGCAACTCTACATTCAGAGGAACATCCCTTCCATGGGACCCTCCTTCTCAGTACCTTTGGCGTTTTTCTACAACTTTTTGAGGATCTTGAGATCAAGGCATGGGCTGTTATCTCACAGCATGCCTCCTTGTTATCTCCTCTGTATTATCTTTCTCCATCTTAATAAAAATCTTTCTCTCTTCTTTGTCTCACAGCTTATCTTTTTGCCTAATGACAAAATGGGGGAGACAACTAACGTAAATCTGAAAAAACATTTCATTTTTTGTATGATGTTTAGTATATTTTGTCATCATCAAAAAGGGGGAGATTGATGACCAAACTGTCCCCATAATAAATATTTCCATTTATTTATATATTAATTTTGATGATTAACAAAATAACACTAATGGATTTCTTGAGCCTTGAGAACAGGAAGCAAAAGAAAAATGAAAGATCAAGACAATCTGGTAAGTCCCATCATTCTATCAAGTCCCTGTAACGACTTCTTTGATAAGCAGAACGACTTCTCTTTGACCGGAACACTCAAATCGTACCGTAACGATTTCTTTAGAACTCGCAACGACTCTCTAGCCGTAACGACTCTTAGACCTCGTAACGATTCTTTAGAACTCGCAACGACTCTCTAGCCGTAACGATTTCTTTAGACCTCGTAACGATTTCTTTAGAACTCGCAACGACTCTCTAGCCGTAACGACTTCTTTAGACCTCGTAACGATTTCTTTAGAACTCGCAACGACTCTCTAGCCGTAACGATTCTTAGACCTCGTAACGATTTCTTTAGAACTCGCAACGACTCTCTAGCCGTAACGACTTCTTTAGACCTCGTAACGATTTCTTTAGAACTCGCAACGACTCTCTAGCCGTAACGATTCTTTAGACCTCGTAACGTTTCTTTAGAACTCGCAACGACTCTTAGCCGTAACGATTCTTAGACCTCGTAACGATTTCTAGAAACTCGCAACGACTCTCTAGCCGTAACGATTCTTTATAAGTCATAACGATTTCGTGTAACGATTTCTTTACAACTTGATAGTCATAACGATTTCTTTACAACTCGATAGTCATAACGATTTCGTTATAACGATTTCTTTACAACTTGATAGTCATAACGATTTCTTACAACTCGATAGTCATAACGATTTCGCGTAACGATTTCTTTATTAGTCATAACGATTCGTTATAACGATTTCTTACTAAGATAGTCATAACGATTCTTTACAACTCGTAGTCAAACGATTCGCGTAACGATTTCTTTAGTCATAACGATTCTTTATAACATAACGATTTCATAAGTTATGAAGTCAGCAAGATTCTTTTATCGAATTTCTTGATGCATCAGTATAATGCTTTTTAATAGCGTTGAAAAGTCAAAGTCATATCTTGTCCGTTGACTGCTATGCATTAAATGCTCTCCGATCGTATCTCCCATGCATGCAGACAATATCTCCATTTTCTATGCTACTCTGTCTACGTACTTTTTGGGACAGAAAGGAGCTTTGCTATATACTGCAATATCTGTTCCCTCTCAACTAACAATAGACAGCAGTCCTAGCTGTCTTCTATTTATGATGATATGCTTACAGATATCTGACAAGACTCATCTGGACAACGTTGGACACAAGATACAAAGTTCTATGACATCTTTGGCGTGTACACCAGGATAAAAGACTGACGATCAGAAGCTTCCTCAGTGACCAGTCTAACGTACACAAGGATAAGAGACAACGGAACTTTAACGTTCGAATTTGAATCAGCATTTAAATAGAAGACTCAAGACGAAAAGAAGAACACATAGAGCAACATCGCTTGATTTTGACAAGTGAAAGAAATCCATCTCTCACAATCTTCAGAACCTTGAAGAAGAGCGAAGCCTCCACTCCAAACCTTGTTCTAAGCTCTTAGCTCTCTGTGCTCAAAAGGAATCTTTTCTTTTGTAAGAGCCTGTGTGGTCCTTGGAGAGAAAAACTTGTTAAATCTCTCTCTCTCTCGGGGCTTAGGAGCTTCAGGTGTAGCTGGTCAAGCTAGAGTCTGAAGCCGTTCCACACTCTTTCTTATTAGATTGTGTTCCCTTCGGACGAAGGAAGACCTGGTGGTATCCAGGGTGGTGTTGTACCCTTCTGGACGAAGGAAGACCTGGTGGTATCCAGGGTGGTGTTGTACCCTTCAGGCTGAAGGAAGACCAGTTGAGGCTGGGTGTAAGGATCCTTAAGGGGGATTGTACCCTTGGTAGTAAAATCCTGAGGTATTGCTCAGGGACTGGACGTAGGTCTCCTGTGGAGAGGAGTTCCGAACCAGGATAAAAATCCTTGTGTCTTGTGGTGTGTTTGTGTGATTGTTGTCTTGTTTGCTCTAACTCTAACCTTGTTATTAAGTTGTGCAATCTTTTCAGTAAACAGGTTTTAATCAAACATCGAAGTTTTAATAACCCATTCACCCCCCCTCTGGGCTAGCTAGCTGGGCAACATTCATCACATTAGAAATATGAATTTCAAATAAACAACAATGTAGAAATTACTATCGCTGGGACGACGGGCGTGGAGGGGGGGGCAGTCCCGGCAATTTCTAACATTAGAAATTAGAATTCAATAAACAACAATATAGAAATTTACCTGTTGCTGGGAAGACGGGCGTGGACGGGGAGGAGTCCCTGTAAAATTGTATGTACGTTAGTTCTCGTGAAATCAATATAAACAATAATACCCAATGGTTTTTTGTTGTACATATGCATATACCTGTCGCGGACCTGGAGGCAGACGTGGACGGGGAGCAGTCCCTTGCCAACGGAAGTGGCAACGCCTGTGCAACCGTCCGACTGCGTCTCCTCACGTACCATATCTCTATTGATAAAATAAAGATATAGCAAAGTCATCAGCACTCAATTTGAAGAGTAGCAATGTATTGATGAACATGTAATTAACAACAACACAATTTCTTACAAAATATACAGTATATTATCTATATTCATCATCAGATATGAAGAATGTTTAATTCAACATCATCTTCATCATCATCTGGAATTCATCCTCATCATCTTGGGAGTCTTCCTCCACATCAGATCTCACCTTCCCGCTCAGCGACATTTGGGTCAACTCTTCTTGTCGTTATCCTTATGTAAGCAAATTATTTTATTTATATCATGAACATGTACTGCGTAGAAGCTGCAACTCTCGTGCGTCACTCCGATCTGATTTGAAAAAGTTGTCATTAACACCTTGAGCTCATCATCAGTCGGGAGAAGCTCATACTCAGGGAATAGTCTTGATTTCAACTCTACATGCAGCCACCAATCTCTTAATTTGAGGTATGTATAATTTGAATAATAAACTTGTGGGCTTGTGCCGCCAGGATGAATGGCTCATATGTACTCAATTTGGACTTATGCTTCACATCGATTAATCCATATGTTGTGTCATGACGAATAGATGTCGGGTCAAACCAATGACACTTGAACAGAAAGACATGTCTTGTCCCAAAAATTGCAGTTCAATGACTTCTTCGAGAATGCCATAATAGTCAATTTCATTTTCATTGTAGGCACTTCCTTCACACATACGCCGCTGTTCATCGTAGACTTATTCCGTCCATAATCTCTCGTGTGAAATCTGTATCCATTCACAATGTAGCCTGGATAGACATGTACAATCTTCGAGGGGCCAAAACTAATCTTGTACTCTTGAATCGGGAATGAAGCCTTGTTCAACATATTATGAGATAAATAGACAAACATTGAATAAATGACTTCAACTCAGTCTGCATAAAAAACATAACACTTATGTTTCAAAATAATTAGACACATACTCGAGATCTAACCAAGTAGGAAAGACTTCTCCGTTCCTTTTCAACCTGCACGTCAGTTAGACGTGGATTCCGTCGCAATATGACCGAGTCAACTCTCTGCAATGTAAATGTCACACAAACGTTAGGTTCTACAGCAATGCACGCAAATGCGACGAATAAGCGTGGAGAGCTTACTGAATGTAAGGGTCTAGTTCTTCGCAATTCATGAACACGTAGATCTTCGCAGCTACCAACTCTCTGTCTTGGAGTGCACGAGTAGATGAAGATCCGAACGCCTGTCCGGGACACTTGAATACAGAGAGTCGGTCTGACACCTCGGAATCTCCACCATCATCATTACGTAGAGGTTGAGTGCGTCGGGTTCGTATTTCCGTGTCAAAGTACATCGAACAGAAGTTCGATATCTCCTCAATGAGGTACGCCTGAGTAATGGAGCCCTCAACTTGTGCTTTTACGGACTTTCATCTTAAGATCGTGCATGCACCTACGACAATAATTCAAATGCATACATAAGTAATATAAAAGATCGTCGTAATGGAAAAAAATTGAGATGTAGAAATATACCTCTCAAACGGATACATCTATCGAAATTGTACTGGTTCTCCGACCCTTGCCTCATATGGTAAATGGATGATCAGGTGCTCCATTGAATCAAAGAATGCTGGAGGAAATATCTTCTCTAATTTGTAGACTGTCTGAATTATATTTTGTCTATATTTTGCAAGTCATGAATTTTGAGTTCTGATGCAGATAAAATCCTGAAGAATTGACTCAGCTCAGTCATTGCTCCCCATATTTTGTTTGGCAACAACTCATGAAAAGCAAGAGGCATCAGTCTTTGCATGAAAACATGGTAGTCATGACTCTTCATTCCGTAATTTTTCCCTCGTTCACATTTACACAACGCGCAATATTCGAGACATATCCATCTGGAAATCTCAATTGCTTTAACCATTGCAACACTTCCTTAATCTGTCTGGCCCCAAGCACATATGCAGCTTTAGGTTGCACCACTTTTCCTTGAACATGTTGTAGCTCTAGTTCTGGACGTTTGCAAAGTACTTTCAAATCGAAACGTGCCTTGACGTTATCCTTCGTTTTGCCTTTGACGTCCATAACTGTGTTGAACACATTATCAAAAACATTCTTCTCTATATGCATGACGTCTAGGTTATGACGTATCAAAAGTGTTGACCAATAAGGCAATTCCCAAAAAATGCTTTGCTTCACCAATTGTGATCCTTCCCAAAGCTAGGATTTGTCGGGTACTACCAGCCAGTTGTGTTACAGTCGGTAAGTTCTGGACCCGCCTCGCCATGTTTCCACCAGACACCCGTTCCATATCTACCTCCTCCATCACAGTTGTATTTTTCATAAAAGAATCCTTTTGCTTTCGGAAAGGATGGTCACTGGGTAGAAACCGCCGATGACAATCGAACCAACAAGATTTTCCCCTAGATTTCAACACAAATGATTTAGAATCCTCCATGCAATAAGGACATGCCAACCTCCCATGTGTGCTCCAGCCAGATAACATGACGTAGGCTGGAAAGTCACTTATTGTCCACATTAATGTAGCCTTCAGATTGAAATTCTGTTTTCTGGATGCATCATAAGACCGCACACCATCTGACCATAACAATTTCAGCTCATCAATCAACGGTCTGAGATATATGTCTGTTGCCCAGTTGACGAGCCCAGAGGGGGGGTGAATGGGTCTTTTAAAATTAATCTAGAAGATACCTGTAATAAAAAACAATCACACAAACGTTCTTCGAACTATGTTAGTTACAGTTAGTTTAAATAACAATCACACAAGGAAGACAATCACAGAACACAAGGATTATCCTGGTCGGACTTCCTTTCTTAGGAGTCCTACGTCCAGTCCCTGAGCAACAACTCAAGATTTCACT